>CM074491.1:3987984-4368094 GCA_037389245.1 Oryzias sinensis
TTTAACAAGCTCCAGCTTCCTGTTGGAACGTCGTGTCCGTTCGTTCTATTGTCGTTGAAGTTTAGGCAATAAACTACATTTGTTTATGAAATGTGCAAAAATATTTAATACCTCTGCTCTGTGTTTGTTTAGTGGTGGAGTTGATTGACAGCTGTGTTCAGCCAATGACAGTCCTGATGATGTCAACCAACCAGATGGAGACGAAGGAATGTCATGGTGTGTTGACAGAGGCTTAGTCCTATATCTTGCCTCTGAGGTTTTGTTGGGGTATCTGACTCTACAATTCCAAAATTTAGTTCCCTGGAAATTTCCCAGAAGTCTGTGCGAAAAACTAGTGTCCATTGATGCCGACTCGATTGGCGAATCTAGACCAAAATGCATTAAACAATATGTAAATAAACGTGTTTTTGTTTTTTATAAATCATCCAAGTCTGATGAGCAGAACACAGTGGATTCATAGTCTTTGTGAACTGTTCTTATTTGTTGCAAAGTTGAAATATAGCGATGTTTGACAGAATCCATTTTGGTTTTTTTACACCTCTTGTAGTGATGGGATCACAGGACTGAGTGGTTCTGAAAACCTTTTCTTCTAGCCACTAAAAGATTTAAAAATATCTCTTAGGAAGCATTTAAAGAATGCATTTTGTTTTCATTTGTTTACTTTTGTATCTATTGTGTGTATTTCTGACTGAGCTGTCACCGGACGACCAAGTGTCTCCCGATTGGGATAAATTAGGTGTATAGATCCACCTGTCTGTATGTCTGTTTATCCATCCATATGCAACTGCTTTTTGCCATTTGACGGCTCAAAGTCTGGTAAAAGGGAGGTTCAGCGCTGGGGAGGCACCGGCCCCAAGCCGGGCAGGATTAAGACGCACAAAAGTTCCTTTGCTCTTAAGGCCTGGGGGTGAATCAACGCATTAGCTATAGGTCCAGTGTTGACGTTCTTTACAGGGCCTCCTATATCCTGCTTTTCTCAATTCTTTCAGAGCAAACTTTATCCATATCCATGATAATATATTATCTAAGAACACTGAATAACACATTTTTTATGAAATGTCAGTTATTTTCTTCAGCTCATATTCCTACCCCAAAGTAAGACGACTCGATCTCTGAGGCCCCGCCTTTCACTCCTTGTAGGTACCGCCCATTTCATGACATCAACCACAGCCTCGGCAGCGTCTCGTCCACAAAGACAAACAACATGAACTTTTTTGCAAAGATGGATGTGCATTTTGTGCAAATAAAAGGAACATTTTGCCAAACACCGCTAGCTCCCCTGAGAAGGTGGGTGCTTGTTTTAGTCTGGGGCGGGGCTGGGAGTGCAGACTCTTCCAGGGAGGAGCTGTTTCCCACTTTGTGATGTCACCATGTGAGGACCCTCTAGTTATCCTGGATTGGGAGGGGCTGGTGCTCAGAGATTATGT
This sequence comes from Oryzias sinensis, assembly GCA_037389245.1. Taxonomy (NCBI): domain Eukaryota; kingdom Metazoa; phylum Chordata; class Actinopteri; order Beloniformes; family Adrianichthyidae; genus Oryzias; species Oryzias sinensis. The sequence continues at coordinate 3,989,412 of CM074491.1, forward strand.
TTTCAGAGGAATATTCAGAAATGTGTGAACGGATCAAAACACTGCTTTGGAGTTGTTTATAGTGACGAAATAACATTATAACACACTTAAAAGCTCAAAAAGTTTCTTTTGCATGATAAAGGCTCTTTAAACTCCTGTAATTTGTTGCCCATTTCTACAATTTACGAAATTCCAAAGGATTTTGAAGCCCAGAAAAGCAGCTTTGTGCTGATCTGCAACACTTTACAGTAGCGTTGACGCAATCAACGTAAACCAGCCGATGACGGCACAAAGCTGCCCTTCTCCTCGTCGTTAATGACGTTAATTCCATTAACAGATGAAGAGTTGCTGTCTTAAGAAGAGCTCGAGTTGTTTGCTGTCACCGAGGGCAGCTCAGATGTTCCATCAATCCATCCATTTTCATAACGGGGTCATGGCGTTGCCGACGGTTTCCCACCTACTTTTAGGCAAAGGCAGGGCTCACCCAGAACAGGTCACCACTCTGTTGTAGGGCCACACACACACCCACACGCACGCACACACACACAACTACACACACACACGCATCCAGGGGTAACTTACTACCTATGAAGCAGGTTTTTGACTGCCGTGTCCAGAGAAAACCCACGCATGCACGAGGAAAACACGCAAACTCCACACAAAAAAGGACCCAGCCGGGATTCGTACCACGGCCTTCTAACTGTGAGGCTGACCGCTGAGCCACTGAGCAGCCCCACAAAGCAGAGCTGATCCGAAACACTGGAATTCTTCACGAGGTCTTCCATTGTGGAACGTTTGGCATTAGGCTCATTTAAACACCACAAAACACAACGTTTTTGACAATTCTCACATTCGTTGACGGCTGCAAAGTGTTGCCGCAGCGCCGCATTGAGAAGGCATTTTTACACCCAGAAAAGCAGCTGCGCCACGTTAACAATATCCTAGTTGTTAAATTCAAATAAACAAGAAGGAAGACGTGTGTGTAAAACTGCATTAATCACTTTGATTTGTCAGTTGGGTGAGGAGGCGACAGAACTACTTTTATTTGATTATTATGCGCGTCATCACTTTATTTTTTATCAGCACGGCCCTTTCAATCATCGGGGCTGCATCTGTCAGTCTCGACAGACAGGAAAACTAAATTCACAGGAACAAGCACAACGGTAATAAACAACAAAGGGGGTCAATTTATTAGTGTGCAAAGTCTTCTCAAAGAAAATTTGGTGCAATTATGCACGCCTGCAAAAGGGCAGCTGTTTGCAATCGGGCATGGCCGAGAGCAAAGTTGGGGTAAAGTTGTCACTTTCCGCCCCGAGGAATGGCAAGACCAGCAGCTGGCAGGTGCAGCAGTTTATCACAAACCCAGAAATAATTGAAAGTGACAACTGGCAGCATCACAAATGATTTATTAGTCTTTTACTCAGCTCCTAACCATCCTCGGGGCTGGAATCAATTATTCACCAACTATGTGTCTTCAAATCATTAATTCTACTGTGTGGAGCCAAACACCGTCCCACTTCATGTAGCTCCTCCTGAACCAGACCTTGGACTTGTTCCACCAGGTTCTGCTCTGCTGGGCAGACATCTGTATGGCAGCGTCCAGCGCAGCGGCAGTCAGATGTTTGCGTCCAAAAACAGGGTCACACTGGGCTGCCTCCTGTCCTTTAGGGACCAGCAGCCAAACAAAGACATTTACATTATCTGCAAAGTTAAACTCAAAGGAAAAAGTGATGCAAAATATTACATTGTATTTCAAAAATAAGCACTATAACCACAAAAAAAGCTTCTTTGCATATGGCTGGATTCACCGGTTAGGGTTGTGGTTTCAATTATTCATTTGAATGGGTTTAATATTTTATTACATTTTATATTATATGGTTATTTTTATATTTTTAGGTTGGTTACCACAAAGTTAAAGTCTATATGAGGAGCTCAGTGTGGCTCAGGTCCTGAGCAGCATAACGTCCAGCATTCATGCAACTATCAGACTAAGAAAGAGTGAATTAACACGCAAAAAGCAAGAACGTCTGCAACAACGTTCAGAAAAACAAAAGAAAGAATTTGACATGTTGTACTTTCTAGTCTGCATCACAGGAGGAGATAATTGTTTCCATGTGAAATATTTATATCGTTCATAAAACAAGCTGCTGATGACCCTGAAAGAGTTCAAGTGTTTTGGATTATACTTTGAAAAATATTTAAAAAACAGTCCTATGACGATTACATTCAGCAGTATAAGCTGATGACGGCGTGGCAATCATGCAGTATGACGACTAAAGCCAACGGCCATAATGGGTGAAAAATGGTCAAACCTGAACGAAACATCAAGGTGGTAGACGGCTCAGTGAACCTGCACAGAGAAAACGTTCCTGCACATTTTCTTCCACAGGCGACAGGTCATAGTGAACATGTATACAACATGCAAGGGGAAGTAGGTACTCACATCTCACTAATGACCAGTGTGTGGCGTGAGGACACTGTACGACAACGTCACCCAGATGTCATAAGTGCTTGTGACTTCCATTATCCTTGCGAGTACTTTGCGTTACACTTGCCACACGCAAGACAATGGTAGGTTCCATTTTCATGGCGTCTCTTGATAGATTCGTCTGCTCCTCTATATGATACTTCAAAGTCCTAGAGAACTTCACGGGTCAACCGCTGTATGGATGCAAACAACTGTAGCTTAGACAAAAGGCAAACTGTCGCATCAGATTCTGTCCTTCTGCTCTGCTTTTGTGGATTCAACAGTAAGTAGTAGATTCTAGCAGAGACTCAGCTTTATCTCATGTCTTTGAACTTTAGGAACACAATTAGAAAAAAGCAAAAATGTCTCTTTTCTCAGACGAAAACATGTAGAAACGACATAGCTATGTTTTAACATTTTATAAATAGTTTACTAGTTTTGTTTCAATAAACAGATATGAAAACAGTTAACATAAATGTTTTGTTACAGGAAGATATTTAAAAAAGAAAAAGGAGTAGGGCCTAAATCAGCGCTTTGAGGGACACCTTCCTTAATTTAAAAACCAAGAAACGCATAGTTCTAACCTACATAAACATTTTTTTAATGAAATAACTTTATTGGGACCCTGTTGTAACTTAGAATAAAACTTTATAATACTGACTCAACAGGTCACTATCATGCAAATGTGAGGATTTATAGAGCATGTAAGTTTTGTCATTTCGAACACAAATATAGGGATCATCGTTTACTCTCTCCAAAATGACTTTTTTGTGTCACAAATGTTAAATCTGTCGGTGGGAATTCATTGAATGTAAAGTATGGATGACAGTTAAAAAAAAAGCATTTTGAAATGAAATAAACTAAAATAAGAGACATTTATCTCCAACTTCCCCCTTTCTGTCATCGATGGATCCTAATGTGGCTTCTGTAGACCACAGAGATAAATATAGCGCTCGGATCGGGATGACTTCCTGTTATTGTACAGTTCATCATGCTGTGATAATTATCCTCCACTTCCTTCATTTCAACTCATCTGTCGTGCTCAACTTCTTCAAAACATCAAAATGCAGACAAGAGGCAATAAGGCATTAGAAAAATTTGTCATATTTGTCATTCAGACAAGTTTAAGTTTTATGTCTAATTGATCACGCTTGGTTTTAAAGTTCATCAAGTGGTATTTTATCTGTTATAACTCAAACCCTCTTATCTTTATGAATACAAAGCATATATAATTTGCTGCCTTCCTATTATTAATTATGGAAATAACACAACAAAAGCACATCCTAAATCCATTACTGCTGTAAGCCTGGCTTGTCTCAATAAATCAGCGTCTACAATCAAAATTGAAATAATTTTTTATGCATAATGTATGTGCTTGTTGCCACAACATCTGTTCATTATGCAGAGTAATGCATTCTTGTAGTTTTTAGAAACTTCAGTCCTATAAAATAATCATAATGACTGCTTCATTACAGAGCAGGGAAAGGCAGAAGTACATTTTGCAATACGTCTCATGATTTACAGTTACATCTACTTTTTATAGTCAAGTCAATCACAAGTTTGGGAGAGACGGGGGGGGCATCATTAAGGCAGATGTTTGTGAAATCACAGGCGTTTGCACAATGAGGATTTAGCGGGAAATGGGTGAGAGGAGCGGCGGAGGACGAGCGTTTTAAGAGCAGCCATAAAACACCGGCCGTTTGTCTCAAACACACGGAAAACAGACGAGTGGAACGAACATCACATGTGTTCAATATATAGACGCTGGAATACAAGTTAACACATAGAGCTGAATTATTCTATTTAATAAAGACAGGAAGACTATTTATTCAAAGTGTGTAGGTGTCATCTAAAGTCCACGGAAACTTGTCTCACAACATTTACTCGCTGCATCTGAAAAATTTACTTGGAGAATCCAGTTTTAAAATCGTGAACAAAAAATTATAAAGACGAAATTATGTACAAAAATTACACCAAACAAACAAATTATTTAAATAAAAAAATAAGAAAATACTGTAAAAAATATAACTAGTTAAAAAACCTAACATAAGAAACATAATAATAAAAAATGTGGAAATAAAATAAAATCTAGCTATAAAATAATATATTTCTTATATAATTACATGTAAATATTAAAAATATAAAATAATGTAACAATGAAAATATAATTAAAATTTAATAGTAAACTAATAAAAAAAGTAGGCTTAAAAATGAGCTCCAATGAAAATAGTCATCGCCCCGCCTCCCCTATGGAAATGCTTTTTTGAATTGAATAATGCAACACTGTTGGCAGGGTGGATGTGAAAATGAAAATGCAATCCCCTCTTTGCATTTTCATTTTAACCCTTGTGCTATCTTAGATGACTCCACCCATCCATTGACGTGTTCTCCCTACCATGACAAAGGTGGATAAAGGTGGAAAGATTTCATGGAATCCATGTAATTCACTAATCATTGAAGAAAAAAGGTTCAGAGCTCTGTCTAGTGGGTCTAGATGACCCAACTCCCAATGTTACAGTGCCTAGGATAGAACAAGGGTTAATTATGACACAGAATAGGCGTATTTTAAGTAGAAAATGAAAAATCATTTTGAAGTATTGTTTTTTCATTTTAATTTTGAGTAAAAAAATGCAGCTTCATTTTGAAAATGAAAAAGCATTTCTGGTTTTGACTTTTATTTTTAATTATGCTACAGAATCACTTCCATAGTACTGCGCAAGTAGAGGCGACTAAGAAATAAAACCTGTTTGAAATCTAAACCTCTGATAAAGAGGAAGGAAGAAATAATTGTCTCCTGTTCCTCAAAGACATTTAGCAGGCAGCAGTGGATGCAGTTTATTATTATTCCCAGACAAAAAAAAGTTTCTTCTCACCAGCTTTGAGTTTTAATTCCAGTTCAGACAAATATTTAATTGTTTGAAGGTCACCAAATGACTGAGGCTCATGCTACAGGGATCTAAAACTGGGATGAATATTGATATTTGTGTATCTGAAGGAAGAAAATTGATCATAAGCGGTTGAGGATGTGATGAGATGAAGCTGCAACAATGTCAGCTAACATCTGACACGTGCACGCCCGTCACCGCACGGAGCAGGAGAACAGATCGCTTCCTGAGAGCTTTTGAGAGGAAGCTGCTGCTCTGAGAAGGGCTGCATAAAAACTGTTATTATCTGTGTCACAGTGCTAGTGGCAGCGCTGAAGTGATGAAGAGGAATATTTGTGTTGCCCCAGCGTGCCGCCGTGGGACCGTTATCTCCGCAGCGCATACATCAGACTCCGCAGCACACACCTCTTCTCTCTGAATCAAACATGACAGCTTCCTTTAGTTTCCCACTTCCAATTCAGATAACACTGCGGCCCGGATCCAGCGTGAAGCGCTTAGGAGATGTCGGCTGATATGAATTGAGCTGTCAATAATGTACACATGACAAAACAGGCTTTCAAAAATACAGAAAGTCACACAGAATGCATCGTGTGTGCACATACTCTTTGATGCAGAGATTATGCTATCAGTGGTTTGTATACAGAGCAGCATTCAAGAAATGATTGATAATGACGCACAGCCTCCATCCAACGTTACATTATTACATTCACATAAGATGTAAGGAAATTGATTTGCTTTCCACGCAGCACTCCCTCATATTTACATTTTTTTAAGCTTTTATACCGGAAGCTCCTCTCAACGCTCACGACCAAGGAGATACGGAATTAAGCCTTTATATCGTTCAGATTAAGAAGAGTTTAAAAATTCACGGTCCTACAGAAATGTTTCCCTGACAAGTATGTCGTTGAGTTTGGGATTAGAAGTTGCCGTAAAGCCAACATACGGTGTGTGACGGAGAGGAAAGGAGATTAGAGCTTTGCAGAAACAAACAGCAGGTCCACAATTTTATTTGGATGCTCAGCTGAGAATGGAGACCTGCACTGATGAAATCAGGATGTTTTTATCTTCTGGCTGCAGCAGAAGTGTTTGAGGAACATCATTTTTACAAGTTTCCTAAATTTTGACTAATCTGTTTGGAACAATGATGGATGCCACGACACCAAACTCATCTCCTGCTGGACTGAAGGCTGCTTGACTCCACTGTCTGCTTTGATCTTTGCAGTTGTCAAATGGTAGAGTTATCCATCTTAGATGAATCTGGAGCATGAGTCCAGAAGACCACCGTCTTCTTCGTCTTTCTCCAGGGAGGACACCAAAGCCAGTGGATGGAATCTCCAGTATGATCTGGCTCAACCACAAGGCCTTCTACATCCAACATGTTTCACCAGGCAGGGGCCTGGTAAAACCTAGAGCCGGCCTCGGCAGCCTGTCTGCCTTTTGTCCACGAAAACAAACAACATGCGGACTTTTGCAAAGAGGGATGTGCATATTGTTCAAATAAAATGAAAGCGTTTAGCCGATCGCCGCTAACTCGGTGGAAGAGGTCGGTGTGTGTGTTAGCGTGGGGGCGGAGTTGGCAGTGCAGACTCTTCCTGGAAGGGGCGGTTAGTCACTTTGTGATGTCACTATGTGAGTACCCGCTCGTTTTCGGTGATTAGGAGGGGCCAGTCCTCAAAGAACAGGTTTTTGGAGGAATACTTTAAAGGAATTTGAATGTTGTTTATATTTTATTTTTGGTTTTTAGATATTAACTTTTGTTGTGACAAAAAACACTTTTTAAAAAGTCTTTTTAAAGTGAATTTTTTTTAAATTATCTTCATGTATTCCAAAGATAATACTTGGCTCGGCTGTCTGTTGATGTGCAGTAAAGTAATTACAGTTTTATACAAGTAAATTTCTGCTTTACTTATTCCAATTGATCTTTAAAAAAATTTAAATTTGGATCTATAGCTACTTGTTTACTTAAATCATTCCAATAAATCTTTCTGGAAACGTTTTTACTTTTATTAACCCTGCAGAACCCACTGGGTCAAATTTGGTCACTGTTCTGTAGTTTGTCTTTGTTTTTTAATTTAAAAAAAACGTTTTAATCATCTTTTTTATTTTTTATTTTTTGTTCATTTTTTTTTTGGCTGCTGTTAAAAAGACAAGTTAACTTTAAAATCCCAAGGACAGTTGTTCCTGGGCGCTTAAAGGTTAAAAAGTAATTAGGTCACTGACAACATTACTTTTTGGATTAAGTAGTTAGTACTTACTTTTTAAAGTAATACTCCCATCAAAGTCAAGGTCACAGTCAGGCCAGATTGTCAATTTCAAACTTAGAGTGGCTGTACCACATGTAGCTTTGTTCTTAAGCTGACAGGAGAATATGTTGCAAATCAAGACTGGAGCTTGTTAATGTTAGCCTGCTGAGTACAACAAAGAGGCAGTTTTTAGTCAAAACGTTTGTAATAACAACATAACAAAAATATTAAACAGAAAGCTTAGTTTTCCAAACATACAGCATGTGTAATAAATTACATAATCAATGCCTTAGATGGCGTTTGGCGTATACTTATATACTTATATAGCGCTTTCTACCTTCTTTTGAAGGCCCAAAGCGCTTTACAGTCACAGTCCCATTCACCCATGCACACACACTGATGGCGGCTCCGCTGCCGAGCACTGGCGCCAACCTCCCACCAGAGGTAAGGTGGTTCTGTGTCTTGCCCAAGGACACTTCAACAGATGGGCGTGCAAGGCGGGAATCGAACCTGCAATATTACGATCATGGGTCGACCGCCCTACCGAGCACCACAGCCGATAGAAAAACTGAATTGTGCTGCTCTCTTTGTTGATCTATCGGCCTTTGCCTCTGTTGATCACCACTTACTACTACACAGACTAAGTAACATTGGTGTGGGTGATTTTGCCAGGGGGGTTTAGGGACCACCTGTCAGAGAGAACCCAATGTGGTGTGAAATCAGACTTCTTAAATATCAGCAGAGGAGTTCCGCAAGGGTCGATTTTGGCCCCTGTGCTTTTCACTAATTTTATAAACAACTTGGGAAGTCAAATGTTGAGTTCCATCTATATGCAGATGATACAATCACCTACACCAGTGGTCGCCATCCTTTATAACGTCACTGACCGGTATGACGTCAGAAATAGTTTTCACGTACTGGTCTTTAAGATGTATGCGGATTATTGTCGTAACACTGTGATGAAGGATGAACAGAGTTGTGACAATACAAACCCTGAGCTTTAATTTTGACACACATGACATTGTACATCGTACCGGTGTGATCATCCTCTCCCCTTCCCTCACTCATGGTGTAAAAAAGAAGTACTGTCTATCAAATGTAGCTTTCTTTTTTTTGGGAGTGGAAGGTTCCTGTTCTGTCTCCTGGCTGGGCCTTTTCCCCTTGGCAAAGAAACTTTCCAAAGACGTTTGTTTTTTACTCATTTTGCTAGCTCCTGGGTTTTATTTCAGCGGTCACCTATCACTGTGAAGAGCGCCTTGGCCTGCGTCAACAGTAACATAGACGGATGAAACAGAGAATCTGGCAATTTTTCAAAATAAAACATCTTCCAGATTCCGAGATAAATAAAACGGAAGTAATGTAGGTTATTTATTCTTTCTGTGCGGCCCGGTACCAAATGACCCACGGACCGGTACTGGGCCGCGGCCCAGGGGGTTGGGAACCGCTGGTCTACACAACTGCCTCTTCAAATTGCCATACAGTGAATGATCTCCAGAGTGCTTTGCAGCAGTCTCTCAGCTGAAGCTGCTCTTTAATGCAAAAAAGACCAAATTTATGACCTTCTCCAGAACCTGTTCATAAAATGTTTTACAGGCTGGTATTCAAACTCTGGAAGGAGTGGAAATTGAAACAGTCTCTTCTTATAAATATCTAGGTGAATGGACAGATGATCAACTGTCCTTTACATGTCACATTGTTCGTCTGCTGAAAACACTGATTGCTCTGCTGGGCTTTTCTTACAGAAACAAAGCCTGCCTGAACACTGCTGTAAGGAAAAGACTTGCTCAGACCACCTTCCTTCCTCCAGGTTCTAGATTATGGGGACATTCTGTTCAGCTCTCCACCGCCTGGACTCAGTTTATCACAGTTCCCTCCGCTTTATTCCCATCACTGTGAACAGCACTCTCTGCTTTCATGGCCTTCACTCAACCCCAGACGACAAACACACTGGCTATATTTCATCTTGGAAAACTACCATCATCCTTATGCCGTCCCATACTAACAGTGGATGCAACTCCTGCTCCTCACACTGGTTCTCCTCTCCGTTTCCAGGATCCACACAGATCTTGGAAAACTAAAATTAGTTTTATTTTCATGTTTTTATGTTTGATTGTTCTTGTGTGTGTGAGTGTGCGTCTCGTGTCAATGCCTCTAGGCCAGGTCTCTCTCAAATAAGAGATTTTATCTCAGGGAACCTCCTGGTAAAATAAAGGTTAAATAAAATAAATAAATAAATGAGAACTTCAGCTGAAGCTGAAGACGATCCAATCCGTCAAAGGTTAATTCAATGTTTGTCATCACAGAAATCCTGCTTCTTCCCTCCATTAAGAGGACAGGTTGCATGTTAATAACGAGCTTTCAGGATCATTTTTCCACTTCCTTCACTTCAACTGGAATAGCCTGAGAGGCAGATTTAATATTCTTGTCTGACTCCATGTGAAAAGGCGATCCGACACTGCAACAATGCGGCATCTTGATGCAATCATTTAAAATTAAGTCATAAATAATGCAGCGAAAAGTCATGAAGAAGAATTAATAATTCAATAGATAAATAATTTACAAAATAATCAAATAAATAAATGATGACGCGTCATAAATAAAGTATCAAATTAAATCGTTCCACCAGGCAGCTTCGTGCCGGAAGCACAAACAAAGAATGTGCAGCCACAGAGCTGTGCACCTTGTTCCAGGCATCCAAACAGGAATGTTTGGTCTGCTTTGGTACTAAAACTTCTTTAAACCTTCATTCAAGTCACAAGACATTAGTTTTGTGTTTAGAAATGAGTTGATTCCATACATTTCTGTCTTAATGGCAGATATTAATAAAAGAGGATTTCACCTACTTTAGTGGTTTTTGTTCTGTCACTTTACGCCAAAAGATCTGTTCAAATTTCCATCCATCCATCCATCCATCCATCCATCCATCCATCCATCCATCCTCTAATGGATCCTCTGTTCCTGGAGCCTATCCCAGATGTCTTGCTCCCAGTCCATGGCAGGACAACACAACCACACTCAGTGACAATTTAGAATCCCGGATCAACCGATGATGTATATTTTTGTACCGTGGGAGAAAGTTCCTGGAAAATACTCGAGCAAGGATGCACGAGGAGAACGTGCAAACTCCCCATAGATACAACCTAGCCCGGATTTGAACCTGTGCCTTTTCACTGTGAGTGCTAAGCACTACACCACCATACACCGTGATTATAATAAATAAATTAGCCTGGAGCGTCTTGGTAAGCCATCTGAGACTTAAGCACAATCAAGTTAAAAAAATAGTTTTCCCTCGCTTTATCACAACTTTTATGGTTTTGATGGTTTATTTAGACTGTATCGTCTATCAATCTCCTCCGTGCCGTGTATCCTGTACAGAATGCGTTCAGTTCGCTAAATTTACATACTTCCGAAAGGCAAGGTGCACCTCTTAGCGCTTGTCCATTCTTAACAGAGAGTTAACGGTTAAATAGCTGAATTCTTCTTCATGTGTCATCTCCTCCTTTTTGATATTCTCTTTCTCTTTCTCGTTCGCTTCATCCCAGTCTTTAAAATGATTAAACTCATCAAACAGGTTAAAGGAAACTGTCTTTCTGCTGTGATAAACTGTGGAATAACGTACAGTTTGTCAACATATGTATTGGATTGCTCAGAAAGTGCTCCTATTGCTTTTTGATATGTTACATTAGAGCACTGTGGACCTGATGGCTTTTGTTTTCTTAATTATTCTATATTAAAAATAATCCCCCTTGGTGGTGTAAAAGTTATAAAAAAAACTTCATACAGCCACTTTTTCAATTGTAATTTGATCTTTTGCTGCACCACAATGTCACAAATTTGAATGAAAATACCTCAAAATGAGACTTTTTACAGCAATTATTAGGTTAGATTAAAAATACAATAACTGGATTAATTAATAAGAGGTTATAATTACTGAATCCTTCAAAAAATGAATGTCATTACAGCACTAATTATAGGTAGCGTTGTGTCGAATCCAGCCGATGTCTTTTCGTTTATGCGGCTCCAGAAACGATGCCAAACTCAAACACAGATATTTTTCATCCTTTTATTTTTCTTTAAATCTGTTCTGTTTCTTCTTCTTCTGGGATGTTTGCCAAAGAAGTCAAGGAAAACAAAGGCAGATAAAAAGATGGTTTCAGAATTTAAAAGAACCACCCGTCCCGTTTTCTGAGCCCCGGTGGTGATTTCAGGAACTGCAAGTTTGGCACTTGACGTTGGGTTTTCAGGAAATGTCATTCCTTTACTGTAACATCTTCCATTACACATGGACTTCCAGATTTTTTCCAATTAAAGAGCCACAGATCCATGTGAAAAGCTGTAGCCCTGAGGACTGAGGCGTTCCTGAAAGTCCTCTTAACCTCTGTTCACATTTACTTTGTTAGAAAGAGCTCCAAAAGAAACACTGACATTACACAAAAGGCTTACACAGAGGAGACTTCTTAGCCCGGATGCTTTCTGCCCACTGAAGACATCGGTTTTCACGGTGCCATCTGCGAATCAACCTTACCCTATCAAGAAACAATCAACACGACCATCTGCGGTCTAGTCACCAGTCCTGTTATCCCTCCAAACCAAATAACGGCAAAGTAATAAAAATGCAGGGTGAGAAAGTCACTGGTGCCTCCATCAGTGGAGGATGTCATCCAACAGGAGAGCTCAGTCAAACAGAGACACAGTGACAGAAAATACTGTTTGACTTCTCAGTTATAATGGAGGCTTTTATGAGATTACGTGGGTTTAGAAGGGATTTGAAAAAGCTAGTGGATTGACGAGGCCCCTTTAAACTGCTATTATTCTCATCTAAATATCCGTCATGCTGAAATGAACGGCGGGCGATGAAGTTTAGAACCGCTCAGGCGGAGTCGGATGCGTTTTCAAAGTCCGGCCCTCCAAATTCAGCCGCGGATCATTAAAATTCAACCGGCGATCGCAAACAATGAGGCTCCAAAAGACGGGAGGTGGCAGACACAAAGATTAATTGAAAAAGAAAGACCGTTACAATGGACATATGGGTTATTTCATCAGAAGCCAGTTGTGTGGTTACGGAACTGTCAGGTAAAATATGTATGAGGGTCCGGGGACGGACAGCGCTTTGGATAAAAAAAAAACAGTTGAAAAATGTGCAACAGACAAACCCAGGCAGTGTGGAATGGAGGAGGCCTTTAATGGAGCCAGCTGGTCCTGGTCCAGGCAGGCGGAGGGGGGGGGTGGGGGCAGAGGATTGATAGAGGGACAGACCTGCTGGGGTGGGTGGCGAACGGGGAACAGAGAAGGGTAAGGGGAGTAAGACGTGGAGGATGTATGGCCACCCAGGCAGCTCTATTGTATCAGGAGGCTCCAGTAGGTGTGCTTCTTCCCAACTCTGCTAAAGCAATGCCAAACTGCACGTCTGCTAATCGTGCAGCAATTACTGTCCTAATAATGCCTTTTTTTTCTCTTCATTCTGCTGCTCGCAGCCTCACAGTCGCCGCGGTGATGCAACAACCTTCCAGAGATCCTGCTCTGCACGGTTCGTCCGCGGAGGAGAAACCAAAAAGCTTTTGATGTGAACTCAAATCCTGTTAAAATGACAAAAACTATCAAAACGAAACGTACGCCTATCGACAAAGTTGTGCACAAAAAAGAAATTTGAAGGCAATATTTGAATTTACGCGTGGAATGCATTTGAACTGCACTGAGGGACCCCGCCCCCACCTGGCGTTCCAGACAGGAAGTATCCACTGGCTCAAGAAAGCCAAAATCTCTTAGACGTAAATAATACAGAAGATAATCGGTATTGCAAGCCGTTCTAAAAGGGTGTTTAGATCTGATTATCATGCGCCGTTCTGGAGGAATTTGATTCCATAAACGTTTCCATAATTGGTTTAAATGACTTACAGTCCCACATCGTTCGACCTGTTGTAAAAGTGTTCCCAGTGGTCTTTTAATTCCAATAATGCCGTTTTTGTGCAAAATCAAAAAACCTGTGTTGTGGTTTTTAGGACATATGTAGCTTCTGCAGAGCGCCAGGAGTCCATCAGAAAATCATCTCTCAGTGGCTGTTGTCAGGCGTCTGTTTACACTTCCCCCCACTAGCTTACAGCCCCTCACAGCCCCATAGTCTAACATTACAGTGCATCAGAAACGGTGAACAATATCAGAGCTGTCCAGCCGGACAGTTTGGATCCAGATTCCAGCTCAGACCAGGAAAACAAAGACGTTTGTGGATCTGTTGGTCTGCAGGTGGATGATCAGAATGGAGCAGAGCGGGGAGCTTGTGGCCCACCTATTGTCGTTTGTACAACTACAGTGTCACACTGCGTGATTTTCAACAATTTCAATAAATGAACACTCGGAAAGCTTAATTTCTTTTATGTATACAAGAAAAATGCCACAAGAACACGTTAAAAACACCAAAAACTAAATTTTCACGAGAGTGGGTCTTTAAGAAATTATTTATAGATTCTCCATCGTTTGTATTTTTTAGACATTTTTGGTTTTCAATGTAAAGTTTTGCTTAAATAAAGGAGCATTAATAGATCCTGCTGATCAATGGATGTTGGAAAAAGTTCAATAAATTTGTTGTACATAGCTCCAGTTATTTTTAGTTTTACCAACTGCTGAGTGGTATAAAGAAACATTGCCTAGAGGGACTGTGTTTCTTTTTTGAGTTACTTTTTGAACATAATTTCTAAAAGTTTAGATTTTGTTCTGCAGAAAATAACTGTTGTGACCCCCTCCCCACCCCCTCCCTCCAAACCTCATCAGAGAACAGGATCCTGCAGAAAGTGGAAAGTGAAAAATGTCAACAATTCTAATGAAGGCAGTATTATCTCCAACTCCTATATGTCAGGAGCGCCGAGGTCACCGCCGCGTTTTTGGAGGTGACGGCGGCCCACTCCAACCCACCCACGGAGGGCTCCGGGGATTTTAAGGAACCAAAGAAGAAAGTTCCAGTCAGCGAGTTTTCTGACCTTTATGTGGCCGACACTCACAACACGACGGAAATTATTTGCATATAAAAATTCCTAAAAGGGTCCCACACTGTGCACCCGCCGCGTGTTTTCGTGTGAGCGTTGACATTCAAACCTACAGCTCAGGAGAAAGCCAGAGACCCACCGATGCTCGCCGTCAGTTTCCTCTGCAGCCTGTCACTCATGAGCAGAACAAAGACTAAACTCCCTTTACATTTCTGATCAGATGACAAGTCAGTATGTTTACTTTTAGATTGTTATTGGAAAAAATTAAAAAAACTGTTTCTAAAACATCATCATCTTCCTGCTTCGTTAAAAACCCTTGGACGTCATTTTTGATTTTCTTTTAGTAAAGTCTGACTTCCTGTACAAAATTAAAACAATTGTTTTTTTATTTTATTTACATTTAGCCCCAAAACTTTCTCAGATCAGATTTTTTTAACCATTTTGGAAATTTGGAACCAAAGAATAAATAAATGCTGCAACTCCTAACGTCTGCTTTTTTAACAATTCGTCATTCAAATGTTCCACAAATGAAAAAAAAGCTTCTTTCTTTAAGATTCAGACTTTACTTAGCTGTAACAAAAATATAAATCTTTAGATTTTTGAGTTTCTTAATTTTTAGATCATGTTTAATAATGATAGTATTTCATTTTGGACATTTTTATGTCTGTTTTTTGTTGTTGTTGCTTTTACTGCATTTTATGACTTTTCATTGTTTTACTAATGTTTATTTTATGTCAAGCAACTTGTGTTTGACGGCATGTTGGTGAAAACTGATCCATAAATAAAGTTATTGATTTAGACAAAAGGAGAATTCAGGTTTTCTTTGAAACTGAATGATCAAATTAAAAAAAAGCGTTCTTAATAATCAAACCTCTAGAAAATTCACATCTCCAGTTATTGTTAAATTAAATAGCGGATAATTGAAGAAGACTCAGAAACGGCCATAATGTTTTCCATAAATTCACAGCTTAAGTCGGCATCTCTTTGTTTCAGGATCGGCGCAGTTTTCCTCCAGATTCCAGCTGAACTCCTTCATCAGCACAATTAGGTTTAATAAAGTTTCATCTGCGGTTAATGTCTACACCTGACGCCAGCTGAGATCCAAAGAGGATGTCATCACGCCACCGAGAGCTCATTTTTCCAGACGCCATGTTATTGTTTTTAGGAGTGGGAGGGTTTGCGAAACCAACAGTAAACACCAAACATCCTGGCAGATTTAGCGGACTTACTGGCTTTGCAAATGTTTGAATAACTCCTCAAACACCTCCTGCTCTCCACGGGCTTCAGCATCTCATTGCAGCTTTGTGGTTAAGTGATCGTTTGGCTAAATGAGGAGCCTCTGTCTCCACATGTTTGCGAGAGCCGTAATGATGCCGTACTCTCAGCAGGCTGGGGCGGCAATGCGCCGGATAAAGAGGGAGACCGCTGGGCCTCCGGCGTGCTGCGGTCCTGGATGATTCCCGTCCTGCGATGGACTCATTACTCTGCTCGGGGCTGATGCTCCAGCAGCTGCAGCACCTCTTTCCATTAGCAGGCTGCACATGAACCAACGAGTGGCTGCATTCCTGTTTTCTCATTTTCAACAGAAAAAATCAGGACAAAAATGTCAAATAAATTCTGGTTATTTAACATTTAAATGTTTTCTAAACATTTCTAAACACATGTAACTTTTGATTAAAAAGTTTATCTGGGTTTTAAATGTTTCTTTGTTCGTTTTTTTGCCTCTGTCTGGATGGAAAGACAGCCCTTTAAAGACAGAACCATAGCATGTGGGTTTAGTTTAGTTTAATAACCCTAACCCGACCCTAACCCTGCTCTAGACCAACAAATGAAACAGTTCTTAGTGAAACAATCGGACAAAGGGGCCTTGAAAGTTCACAATATAAAGGCCGTGTGGCACAGCCACCATGTACATTTGGCACAGATAAAAGGGGAGAATATACATGGAAAAGTGACAAAAGTTGTGGTACTTTACAAGAAATGTGTCTTGAGGGAACCAATTTAAAACCACGGAAGAAGTACAAATAAACCACGCAAAGAACACGCACACCCACGCTTCATTGAGCAGAAATCACATCAGCACCACGGTCAGCTCCCGCCCCGGGCCCGTATGATAAATCAGTCAGATGCTAGGCCCCAGCCGGGGGGGTATAGACTGCTGGAGTGGTGAAAGATCGGCTGATCATGTTCATTTTCCCGTCACACGATACGCGCCGTTTGTATGCATTCATGGTTCATGCATGAAAAGTCCGTTTGACCAGTGTTTTTCAACCAGTGTGCCCTTATTAACTGATATAAAAACAATAACCATCTCCAGGAAATCAGCTCTTTGTTCATCCAAACAGGCCCTGATAAAACACTGAGAAGTTAAGAATATGAAATATCATAAAATTATTTTTTCTTTGTGTTTATATAATTCTATTAAGACATTTTGATAGTAATAACGGTACCGCGATTTAGCTGCAGCTATAACTGTGTAAGGAAAAGTCCCGCCCCTTTAACTGTCTCTACCAATCATTCTTGAAGGCTTAATCACATGCCATCAGTCTGACCAATCAGAAGTGGTTAAAGTATTCACTTCCTTGTTTCGATTTAGCGCAAAAAAGTCTCTCTGTTCTAACAAAAATAGCAGCTAAAGCTCGTCTTTAGCGGTGTAGCTTTCCACAGAATCCGGTGTCACAACGTGGAACAAGAGAACAAAACAATGAAGCTCAGAGACGCTGGTCTTTCTGCGGTCGGCGGATTATAGGCACTACATCTCCCATGATGCATTAAAGTGACTGTCTTAGCGCACAATGAGTCTCTCCTCTTAACGTCTTAAAACAACGAACACACATCAAACAGTTTTTTAATCTTTTGACTTAATTTTTAATACATCTTTTAGAAAAAAACAACTGCAGCTTCCAGCTTTTTCTGCAACAATTATCAAAAAAAATGCATGTGAGATTGCAGAACGGCTGTAGATCAATACAGACTATGAGCTTTTTCTTTTTTTTTTATTTATCTATTTTTTTGGATGCTGGTGTGCCGCGGGATTTTTGTCAAGGTTAAAGTGTGCCGTGGCTCAAAAAAGGTTGAAAAACACTGCGTTAGACATTCGTGGAACGGTTGGGTAAACCCAGAAATCATCTCGCAATTGCAGAAGACCCACGCAATAATTGCGTTTAAACTACGTAAAATACGCACAAACTGCGTCATTTTCAACCAACAAAAAATTTCGAACAGATCAAAACCGAATTCACGTAAAGACCTGTTAGCCGAAACCCTCGACGGACATCTGCGCACATCGACGGATGAAGAACGTAAGAAACACTTGATCACGTATGGATCAATGGAAACCAAAGTTTTATTTGCGGAAAATGCCCAAACTGTTCGTAGTGGCTGTGTGACACGGCCTTGGAGTCACAATGAGCCTTTCATACACAATTTTAAGGAAATGTCAGCCTTTAAGATGCGCCCACACACAATCCTCCATCATGGAGCTGCAGCGACGCACAACAAGACCTAAAAACACAGACGCACAGAACAGCTAAAAGATGAGACACAGAAATCTTGAAGCTCCACCAATATGAAATCAAAAAGCACACCCCTGATTAATCACCGAATCAGCTGATTTACACAAAACAAAGTTGATTATTAAAGAAAACCCTCCTTTGGATCTTCAAGAAAAAAGCCACCGACTGTAAATGAGAACTGGACTTAGTCACCTCTCCCCCCTGCCGTTTTTTAACATGTTCTGGACAATCCTCATGTTTCAAAATGTTTTCTTTATTGTAAGTTATTTAAGATGTCAACTGACCAATAAGATGCCCCAGAAAAAGTGGGTGGAGCCTGCTGGCCCCCCACGTCCGACGTCTGAAACATGTGACAGATTTTGTGCAACATGTTTTCAAGTGGTAGGGGCGTGGCCTTCCAACAAGCTCACTCCTGGTTGAAGACGGTGGTTGCCATAGATACTTAAACCGACTGATCTCTATTTGGTTGGAGCTGGAATAAACCATTTTCTATGGGTGACGTCCCACTCACTCACTCCACTTGAAATATGTGGTGACTGGAGGCCGCCCGCAGGCCTTATTTGCTCGTTTATTAGCAAGGAACTCCAAATATAATACACATTTCATTTTTTTTATATCATTGTGGTAGTTTTCGGTTGTTTAATGTTGACTTTTGTCTCAAATCTGCATTTAAAGTCATTGAAATGTTTCGGAGGGAGGGAATTTCAAGACTTTAGATGAAAACCATCTGAAGGCGGAACGTCAAAAGTCTCCGCCCAAGCCTCCATCCACATTAACCTTTGACCTGGTCATGATTTTACAAGGAAAAAAAAATCAATCTGATAATTGCTGACATATTAAGCCCCGCTTTATGAAGCGATGCATGAACGGCACGCCAAGTCCCATTGTGTGCAGTCGCTAAGCCCCCTTTCATGTCACGCCCTGTGATCTCTGTTGACTCAGGAATGAGTGACATCTTTAGCTAACCTGCTTACCCCTCATTGTAATCTGCTAACCATATGACCTGAATGTTTTCCAGGATTAGCGCCGCAGCCGTTTTATCGTCGTTACACGATAGGAGTAAAGCTCAAAGTGAGGACGGCGAACTAAGTCCTGCCACGTCCCCGTGAGGAGTTGCAGAGCAGCAGATTGATCCTCGCAGCATGAAGATGTTGACACGACGGCGAGCGGCGAGCGTGCTTCTCCCCGCACATGTGCTGCTGTGATCCAAAACAGAGGAACTGGTTTATGGATCTGCTTCTTCGTGAAACGGAAGCTTCTTGTAAATGTTGTTAAATTGGTTGAACGCAGCAGGGAAAAAGGAGCATTAATCATAAAACATTGGGAAGTTCTGATGAAAGAAATCCAGAAGAATTCCCTGTGTTTCTGAGCCAGAAACCACAGAACAAAAGACTGTCTTTGAAGATTCTCTGGTGAACAAAAACAAACCTGTATAGTGGAAGGAAAGAGAACTGAGCCTGGTTTTCAAACAGAAACCTCTGAAAGTGTGATTTTAGTTTGGCATTCATCATCTTATGGAAGCGATTCTGTAGCATAATTAAAAATAAAAGTCAAAACCAGAAATGATTTTTCATTTTCAAAATGAAGCTGCATTTTTTTGACTCAAAATTAAAATGAAAAATGCTTTTTCATTTTCTACTTCAACACCGCTTCTTCTGTCACTTAATTAAAATGATAAATAAAATGGTATTTGACATTTCATTTTCGAAAGGTTCTCTGCTAAATGTGTAGCAACATTCATGTAGAAATGTCTAATTTGACAATTAAAATTGATTAACAGAAATGCTTTTTCATTTTCAAAATGTAACTGCATCAAATGACTCAAAATTAAAATGACAAATCAATATTTCAAAATGCTTTTTCATTTCTACTTTAAAACCACTTATTCTGTGTCATAACTAAAACCAAAATGCAAAGAGGTAATTGTATTTTCATTTTCACATCCACACTGCGATCATCGTCGCATATCTCAATTTGAATTAGCATTTCCAGAGGGGAGGCGGGGCAATGAGGTCAGTGCTTTCTCCATGTGTCCGGCTGCTAACAGACACAGACATGCTAGGAGCAGTGTAACTTTCTGTTAGCGGCAGAGAAGACGGCTTTGTGATGGTTGTGAACTTCTGATGATTTTACACAGATTCTCAGGACTCCATAGCAGCATTTCCACCTTCTGCAGACGCACCGCAGTTCGTCAAAAGTCCCCCCCCCCCCCGGAGAAGCTTTTTTTCTTTGGACCGGCAGCCGCCTTCGCATGGCGGAGCGCGAAGCCCCGCGACCCGAAGCTCCCGATCGCCGAAGGCAGATCTGAGAAAAGCCGGTTTGGAAAAGCCGGTTTGGAAAAGCCGGTCAGCTGCGTGCCAGAAGTTTGCTTCACTGTTGTGGAAGGAAACTTCTGGCACATGTGCTGCGCCGAGGCGCGCACGCCACGTAGAGCGCATAGGCAAGTGCTGCTCTCTTTTACTGGTATGTTTGATCAACCAGCCCTGTTATTTCCACATTGCTGCTGTGTTACAGGCAGGAGGAGGGGAGAGCTGCTCTCGCGTTCTGCTGCCGCTCCCTGCTCCTTCTTAAACACACATGCGGTTTCAGCACACATACATCCTCAATCTACAATACAGTGTGGCGAACCGGGGTTAGCCCCGCCTTAAACCTCTAAGACTCATGGGAATTGGGGAATCTGGGTGTGAAGTTTCACGCCGTAACTGAGGGAGCTGTTAGCTGAAGTGATGTCCAGGCTGTTAGGCAGATGTGGGTGTGTTCAAATAAATAGGCTAAACGACAGGTTACTCCTCTCCCTGGGAGGCCGCTGTGGTCTCAGTGATTTGGCCAAGAGAAACAGTGTCACATCAAATAAGTTGTTTCAACATGCAGCATGTATACGTATGCGGCTAGTATATGTAGAAAGTGATTAATCCTCATTATGTTGGGTGGGTGGGGCTTGTAATCAGGTGCGCTCTATAACCCAGATATTACGGTACCTTAAAGGTGTTAAAATAATATTATGGCGGCTTGAAGAATTTAACGAATGGAAGAAATCCCTTTATGCATTTGACTAATCGGATGGACCCGTCCACGTTGTTGACCAATCAGATGGAGCCCTACTATGTTAGATGTAGACCAAGGTCATTTGGAGGATAATTTAAGTTATGTTAACTCTTACTTAAATTAAACTGTGTCAGTGAAATGGAAATTATGTTATGGTTTGCTTTGCTACTTGTTCTTGTAAAGCAAATGATATTGTTCACTTATTTTGCACATTGCGAGTTTTCCTCTTATCGTGCAGCCCTACAAATAACCATAAAGCACCTTTGAATTTCTTTGAATTTACCCAAAAATATACTTCTGAAAAAAGGTGTCTGCATTGATTTCTTGAGAAAATGTTCTGGCAATAATAGTTTAAAAAAGATAAATGTCTCTGTTTGAAATGACATTTTCTTCCTGGAAAAACTTTCATTGTCGCTGAAACAAACCTCTCCAGCTTTTTGTAGAAGTTGTCAAGATTCCGATTGCAAATGAAAAGAGCGGCCATCAAAACATGCAGCCAAGCATTAAACAAAAGATGACACTTTCTGAAAAACATTTATCACTGCAGGAAAATTAAAAACTGCGATTCCTTATTGTGCATCTGAAATCATGTTTCACTAAATAACCTCATCATCACAGGAGAAGTTACTAAACAAAAGCAAACACATAGATTTGAATTTACTTTACTTTCAAATTTCATTAAAGAGAACAAAAAAAAATCTCTTTATGAAACCGACCATAAACAATAACAACCCAAACAAAGCATCAGAGAGAAAACACAGGAGTGAAGACGCTGACAGCAATTGTGAGTCACTGTTTGATTGTCTGTGGATGAAGGAGCAGGCGCGTCTTCCTCACACTTCATCTGCAGAGCTCCGCTTTTCTAAAAAAGCATCTCTGGTGAAGGGGGGGGGGGGGAGCGAGGGGGGTCAGAGGAGCAGGTTTGACAGAGCTGCTGCAGCGCTGAGGTCAAAGAGCTGGGCCGGTCCTCCAGGACCACCAGGAAACCAGGCGGGAAGACCCCCACCATCCCCAGCGCCAGGGTTCGCTCACAGCGGAGAACGAGACGAACCGGTTTTCCTGAGATCAAACCCCCCACCTGATGGAAGCTCAAAGTGGACAACTCAAGGATTTCTGATTTAAAAAAAGGGAATTTTATATTTCAGAGCGTTTCAACTAAGATTTTTATAAACATTTCCATAAAAATGCAATTAAAGAACAAATATCTTCTAGCGTCTAGAGGCCAAAAGGAAATACTATGGAGATTGAAAGCAGCCCCCTCCCAAAGCCTTGCCACACTCCGCCATCTCACCCTGCTAATGCACTGGCAAAGCATTTGGCCTTGCATAGTCTTTGGCACCCTTTTCATGAGGGTCAAAGGTCAAGCAAAGCCCTTCTGTTCCATTACCTCTCACAGAGACTGTGGTTGTGGTTGTCGGCTTGATTACTTTAAAATAAATATTTTTTCGCCAAACCGGACAATTTCTGACATTTTGGCGAGTTTTCATGTATGTTGAGAAGGTTTTCACAATATTCTGGCAGAAAATGTGCAAGTAAGAGAAAAAACACCACCTTTGCGAGGTCGCCACGGTAACGAAATTCCAAGTCGACCAAACTTAAAACCAGTATTTTTCCCCAGAAGCTTCGAAATGATGCTGTGGGAGTCAGGACAAGATAGACTAAAATCCCTTAGAGATAAGAACAAATTTACAGCCAGGCTTTTTTTTTTTTTTCTAAATTCCAGATGGCTGCCCCTTCTAAAGGTCAAAGGTCAACAAAACTGTGGCTGTGGATGGATCCTGCTTCTTCATCCACAGACGTTTGTAAGATTTTGTGAAGCTCGCTGGAACAAAAGTTTTCTTGTGTAAATGTTGATAAAACTGAATTGAAGCATTAAAACTGCCCAGTAAGTTGCATAGAAAGGAGCAGAATTACAGGAGTCCTCCTGCTGAACGCCGACCGGTCTGCCCCTCCCTGCTGTTAAATGTTCATAAAGTACATTAATGACAAGAAGACAGAAATGAAAAAAACAAATAAAAACATCATTTCATAGGATACTTGAAATGTCTGTTGTTATTTGAAACATTTACTTTTATTTTTATGCAGTTTGTTTTTCTCCTCATGTAAAGTTACTATTACCTATTTTATATTTCTATTTTTCTTGCCGCAGTCTTGTAGTGAAACCATTCTAAGTTCAGGCTCAGGTACAATATGATGGAGAATTACTTAAGTGTAGCAGAGATGTTGTCTCTTCTTTGTGGTGAATTCTTCTTCTTGGGGATTTTGCATTTCCAATTTTTCCCCTGCATGACCAGTGGCGTCTCTACAAGGTTCTTACTCCCGGGGCGAGTTGGATTTCAGGCCGTCCCAAACTCTGGGATATAACAGATTCTTTTTTTTAAATTTTCTTTTATTTCCAAGCCCTGAGCCGCCGCCCCCTTTAAATTTACGCCCCGGGCAATCGCCTGCACGGCCCGGCCTAAAACCACTACTGTCTATGGCAGAACTAAACTATTTCGTTAAAAAAAATTAGGGTAACTAAAAAAAGTTGAACCCCTTACATTCAGTTTATGTGACGTTGATATTATTATTTTTGTCTCCACCTCAGTCCTCTCTCTCACTTTTGTAATGAATCAACATATTTTCTTTGGTAGAACTACAGCAGCACACTAGAAGTTTTGCTTTTATTAAAAATATTGCATTGAAGTTATTTGTTATGTTTGCGGGAAGGCGAAGGAAAAATATAATATTAATTGCTGTATTTTAACTGGAAGAGTGACTGAAATATTTACTTTGCCGAGTAACTAATTACTTTTAAGATGCACAAACTGAGTCAATTACTTTGTGGGCAATTTAGTAACTATAACTAATTACTTTTTTAAAGTACACAACACCTCCTAAACACACGTGACTGGAGTCACTCTCAGCCCATATCATCACAGTCCCACCTCCTTCCCCCTGTCATGTTTGGTAGCATGACGGCGGGAAGCTGCCGGCTTCTAACGTCTCTATCCGGCGTCCCCGGGGACCGCCACTCGTCAGCTCCCTCCTCCGACTCGCAGGAAAATCCCCTCGTTTGTTCAGATTCAATCCATTCAAATCCTGCGGAGCCATTGTGCTCCTGCCGCCACGGCCCTCCCCTGCACCTCCCCGGTGAATACAGGCCACATTTGATCCGTCTTCACATGAGAGGTCAGCTTGGGGAGGCGACACACTCAAAGACTGACGCCGGTTTATGGCTGTTCCACGATTGGCTAACAAATATCCCTTAAATCTATGAATGTGGGAGAATTGTACAGCAAAAGGCACATGTGATAAATCAGCTTTTTTACTTTAAATGAAGTGAAATAAAATGTCTACATTAGATTCCCTCATTCGGACTGTTTTGAATGCTTTATGGTCTGTCGATTTAAAGAGTGAATAAAACAATTGTCCTCGGAAACGGAACCAAAGCTTTTGGCTTTTGTGATCAAACTCGCCTTATGAGGGGAAATCTCAATTTTCTTGAAAGCTGTTTAAACTGTTTACTGGCCACCTGACAGCAGCAAATAAAATATTAAAACATCTCACTGACATCACCTTTAGAGCTCGTTATAAAACTCCTGCAAGGATAAAAACAAAAAAAGAATTAGCATCTAGATGAGGGTAAACATCCTCCATTCGGTCTGACAGAGTTCTGCCGACAGCAGGCAGGTTTTAAACTGAGGAAGGAAAATTAAAAAAGGAAAATCCCTTTCAATTTTATTTCAATGTGTATTTATTGCTTCCCAGCATTTCACACTTTTAGGATTTTGTCGGTATTTTTTTATTTTATTTATTTATTTATAAAAGAACTGCAATTGTCCAAGCCTTTCAACTTCCGAATTTGAAAATGAAAGTAACTAGCATCCAAACAGGAAGTGAACATCATCATCACCTCCTGTTTCAGACTCGCATCCATAAAGTTGAAAAGCATTGTTTCTTCAAGTAACCAATAAGAATCAAGTCCCACAGAAAAAATGAACCCATTCGATCCAGGCTGGGGACAAACTAACCCTAAAACATCGTTTCCACTGGGCGGTCCGGTCCAGTCCTGTATTTGGAGCGTTTCCAAATACCGGTCCATTAAGTCAGACCAAACCGTACCATTTTATGGGTACGGTTTGAAACCCCATTGGTTGAAGAGCCAGGAAACCCATTGATTGGCTGAGGCTCATTACGACAAAAAGAGAAAGCCTCTTCGCTGCTCATAATCTTCTCTCAAACGGCATTGAATGCTTTTTTTCTATGAAGAACCAGAAATATAAGCTGCTGGATGACCAACTTTGAGTGGAAACGCTCACCTGAATAGCCTGGACCATTCCAAACCAGACCGTACCACTCAATTCAAACAAGAGTTTAGCTCACGCCCTGTTCCAGACTGGCATCAATAAAGTTACTTAGGCTATTTTAAAGAATTAAAAGGGAATTATAGTGAAAGAAAGGATAAATAAATGTTGAAAGTCTTTATTAAAGAAACGTTTAAATGTAACCTGCTTTGAGTTTAATCCCATCTGTAAATAAAACATCCGGTTGAATATTTTAGGAACTAAAGGGAAAAGATTATTTCTAAAACAGGAGGTAAAATATTCAGAATTACATTGTCTTTTTTGTTTTTCCTCTTTTTTTCTCTGTAAATGTTTTTGGAAGATTCCAAAAGTTTCAGAGTGAAGTTGGATGTGACAGTTTATGTGTAAACTCATTTAGCATCAGATGACAAAATCAGAGGTTGTCAAACATTCAATATTTGACTGCAGCTCCAAACTGTCATCTGCAATCTGCATTGCTCAGTTTGACGGTATGCCGGAAGAATAGGAACTGTGAGTCTGTGTGTGGAAGCAGGTGCATTCATTCCTCCCCCATCCATGAATACCCCCCCATCTCACACACAGATGTTGCCCATCACAGACTCCTGCAAACGTCTGAGTTTGCAAACTGAGATGAGGAGCCGATCGTCTGCCGGAAACCGTTTTTCGGTTTCCCTCCTCTGTCCGGGTCACAGATGAAAGTCGAGTCAGGAGCAAACCCTTCAGGTGAGGTGTCTGATGCAGAGGTGTAAAGTACTTGAGTAATTTTACTTGATTACTGTACTTAAGTATTATTTTTGGGGATTTTTACTTTACTTGAGTACAATTAAAAATCAATACTTTTACTTTTACTTAATTACATTTTTTTAGAAAAAAAAGTACTTTTTACTCCTTACAATTTTATTTACAGTCAAAAAGTACTTATTTTTTGGAGATCACTTCATTCTATTTTCCCTTGCTATTACCAAACCAATTGAATTGCGCTGATGCCCAGTTTAATTTAAATGTTATTTATTCTGCCTATGAAAATCGTTTTCACATTATATGAAATTGGTCAGACATGTTCATTGGTCCTTTGGAAGTGACGTCATGTCACATCTATTACCACAATGCACAGCACCTTGACCTGGAAATTAGGGAAATTATAACAGTCAATCAGTGGAAGAAAATGGAGGAAGTATGTGATTCATCAGCAGCTGCGAGCAGCACAGTCCAAAATCAGCCACAGGATCAAGAGCACCCGTGGCCGTATCTTCGCGAATTCTTTTCTTTAAGTGGTGTAAATAAAGATTCATTCAAGATGAAATGTGTCCTCTGTCTCCCGCTTAATAAAGAAATATCGGCCTTCAAAAGTTCGCCATCAAACCTAAGGAAGCATATTGAGGTAAGTACATTAAGTATTTTGTTTTACTGATAGTTTTTTTTTTTTTTTTTTTTTTTTTTTTTTTTTTTGGGTGTGCATGTTTTGACGTTGATGGCGCGCCTTTTATATGTGTAGTAGGCCTATTTTCACTAATGCATGCGATTGACAATATAAGGCTCACGTAATAAAATGCTAAAATGCATTTGTAATTGGTAACGTTAGGTCCACGGGAAATTTGGCGCCTATTGCAGCTTTGAATAATCATTATCATTCCGTGCTCTCATTGTGTTTGAATTCATGCAAAACACAAGAAAACCAAGCGAGAAATTTTTTTCCAAACATGTTGTATTGTCAAAACGGTAACACTTTACAATGAGGTTGATTAGTTCATGTATTAACTAACATTAAATAACCATGAGCAATACATTTGTTACTGTATCTGTTAATCTTTGTTAACGTTAGTTAATAGAAATACAGATGTTCATTGTTTGTTCATGTTAGTTCACAGTGCATTAACTAATGTTAACAAGATATAAAGTATTAGTAAATGTTGAAATTAACATGTATACGTGCAGTTCATTATTAGTTCATGTTAACTAATGTAGTTAACTAACGAACCTTATTGTAAAAGTGTTACCATCAAAACTAATGTAATGAAATCAATTCACCCTGTCATGTCAGCCTTACAGTCCTGTGTTTTTGTCAATATAATCAGAAATAAAATTAATGTTTGATTGTCACTAAATGCTACTGTATTTCTAAAATCAACAAGTATTTAACATTATAAAGTGTGCAATTGGCTGCAAATGTCAGTTTTATTAAAGGGTTAGTTCACCCAAAAATGAAAATAATGTCATTAATGACTCGCCCTCATGTCGTTCCAAGCCCGTAAGACCTCCGTTCATCTTCAGAACACAGTTTAAGATATTTTAGATTTAGTCCGAGAGCTTTCTGTGCCTCCATTGAGAATGTATGTACGGTATACTGTCCATGTCCAGAAAGGTAATAAAAACATCAAAGTAGTCCATGTGACATCAGTGGGTTAGTTAGAATTTTTTGAAGCATCGAATACATTTTGGTCCAAAAATAACAAAACCTACGACTTTATTCGGCATTGTATTCTCTTCCGGGTCTGTTGTCAATCCGCGTTCACGACTTCGCAGTGACGCTACAATGCTGAATAAAGTCGTAGGTTTTGTTATTTTTGGACTAAAATGTATTTTCGATGCTTCAAATAATTCTACCTAACCCACTGATGTCACATGGACTACTTTGATGTTTTTATTACCTTTCTGGACATGGACAGTATACCGTACATACATTTTCAGTGGAGGGACAGAAAGCTCTCGGACTAAATCTAAAATATCTTAAACTGTGTTCCGAAGATGAACGGAGGTGTTACGGGCTTGGAACGACATGAGGGTGAGTCATTAATGACATCTTTTCATTTTTGGGTGAACTAACCCTTTAATGCTGTAATCAGAGAGTGTATGTGTAATTGTTACATTTATTGCATACAATATAAATATTTATTTGTTGTTTTTACAGAGAATGCACCCAAATTACCTCAAAAACTACTCTAAATTGACAGCACAGAAGAGAAAGATCGGGACCTCCACCCATGCTTCCAGCAGTAAGCAACTGAAAGTTGACTCAGTTTTCCCAGTCAAACATGTGTCTCCAGTCACTGTGAACAAAGCTATATTAAGGTACATCATTCAAGGACTTCATCCTTTCAGCACTGTTGATCTGCCATCATTTAAAGAGCTGATTAGTACACTGCAGCCTGGCATTTCTGTCATTACAAGGCCTACTTTACGCTCCAAGATAGCTGAAGCTGCTCTGATCATGAAACAGAAAGTGACTGCTGCCATGAGTGAAGTTGAATGGATTGCAACCACAACGGATTGTTGGACTGCACGTAGAAAGTCATTCATTGGTGTAACTGCTCACTGGATCAACCCTGGAAGTCTTGAAAGACATTCCGCTGCACTTGCCTGCAAAAGATTAATGGGCTCTCATACTTTTGAGGTACTGGCCAGTGCCATGAATGATATCCACTCAGAGTATGAAATACGTGACAAGGTTGTTTGCACAACCACAGACAGTGGTTCCAACTTTATGAAGGCTTTCAGAGTTTTTGGTGTGGAAAACAATGATATCGAGACTGAGGCAAGAAGGTGTGAAAGTGATGACACTGATTCTGAAGGCTGTGGTGAGGGAAGTGATGGTGTGGAATTCCAAGATGCCTCACGAGTCCTGGACCAAGACGATGGCTTCGAATTCCAGCTACCAAAACATCAAAAGTGTGCCTGTCACTTACTTAACCTAGTCTCAAGCGTTGATGCCCAAAAAGCTCTCTCAAATGAACACTACAAGAAACTCTACAGATCTGTCTTTGGCAAATGCCAAGCTTTATGGAATAAAAGCAGCCGATCGGCTCTAGCAGCTGAAGCTGTTGAATCAGAAAGCCGGCTTCAGCTTTTAAGGCCAAACCAAACGCGGTGGAATTCAACTTTTATGGCTGTTGACAGAATTCTTCAAATTTGCAAAGAAGCAGGAGAAGGCGCACTTCGGAATATATGCACCTCTCTTGAGGTTCCAATGTAAGTGTTTTTCCCCTCTATCGATGTAAACAAATGTGGGTTGTTTTTGTTTAATACTCTTTGATTATGCTGATTTCTCCTGTAGGTTTAATCCAGCAGAAATGCTGTTCTTGACAGAGTGGGCCAACACAATGCGTCCAGTTGCAAAAGTACTCGACATCTTGCAAGCGGAAACGAATACACAGCTGGGGTGGCTGCTGCCTAGTGTCCATCAGTTAAGCTTGAAACTTCAGCGACTCCACCATTCTCTCAGGTACTGTGACCCACTTGTGGATGCCCTACAACAAGGAATCCAAACACGATTCAAGCATATGTTTGAAGATCCTGAGATCATAGCAGCTGCCATCCTTCTCCCTAAATTTCGGACCTCTTGGACAAATGATGAAACCATCATAAAACGAGGTAAATGAATGCAAGCAACATACACTTGACGAATTCTAATCTGGGCAACCTTTGAGCCATACCAAAATTATTCTTTTATTTATTTATTTTTGCACTTTTTAGGAATGTTATATCCCATCTTTGGCTGTGATCTCAATATGAATATTGATGTAAAGTATTCTTGCAGCAGGTTGTAGTTATCCCTCAGTGTTTCTTGAAACCAAACTCATATGTATCATATGTGGTTTGGAAATGCAGTTAGATTTTATGCTAAAATAAGGGATTTGCATGATTTTAGATGTAGATGACTGCACGTAAATGTAGTTAATGACAAAATCCATAAAATTTGTTCCCAGTCAGAAGCCCCTCAACCAAACTTTTCTTTGTGTCTGCTCACTGTGCTTGTAGGCATGGACTACATCAGAGTGCATCTGGAGCCTTTGGACCACAAGAAGGAATTGGCCAACAGTTCATCTGATGATGAAGATTTTTTCGCTTCTTTGAAACCGACAACACATGAAGCCAGCAAAGAGTTGGATGGATATCTGGCCTGTGTTTCAGACACCAGGGAGTCTCTGCTCACGTTTCCTGCTATTTGCAGCCTCTCTATCAAGACTAATACACCTCTTCCCGCATCGGCTGCCTGTGAGAGGCTTTTCAGCACTGCAGGATTGCTTTTCAGCCCCAAAAGAGCTAGGCTTGACACTAACAATTTTGAGAATCAGCTTCTACTGAAGTTAAATCTGAGGTTTTACAACTTTGAGTAGCGTGTACTGGCATTAGATTGTCTGTCTTATAGTTTGATAATTAAATACAAACAGTTCTAAAGCAGGATAAAACCTTGTATGCATTTCATTTAATGTTTTTTGAGATTAAAAGCTTAAACAAGAATCTCTAGTTTTCTTTCTTGCTTTTACTTTTACTTCCTTAATACTCAAGTACAATTTTAATGGAGTACTTTTTTACTTTTACTCAAGTAAGATTCTAGCCAGATACTTTTACTTTTAATTGAGTAAAATTTTCCCTAAGTACTTGTACTTTCACTTGAGTAAAATTTTTGAGTACTTTTTACACCTCTGGTCTGATGGGAGTTTGCTGACTGACCGACCGGAGAGGAGGGGAGCTGTGTTGAGACGAGGCACGGGGAAAAAAAGCAAATGATTGAATAACTGTAATTAAAGCAGTTATTCGTTCGCCGAGCACCTGCATGAGGGATGATATAGCTCCTTAATTCGGCGCAGTCTAACTTCTCTCAGCCGCTGGATGCAGCATCGCCTCATTAATTGCTGATTGGCATCGAGCTGCTCGCAGGAACAAACTGTTTACTCTGTCTTGTCTGCTTTCTTTGGCGGCATGTGGCGGCAGCATCACTCAATGCAGCATTAAGGCCTATTGTGGCAAACACAGGCAACGCTGATGTTCTTTTGTGGACAGGTTTATTCACATCCTTGAGAAAAGTAGGCGCGTATTAGGAGGTGTTTTTACCAACGGGTCGGAGGATCAGACGGAAAAATAAAGCTCAAAAAGCTTTATTATCCCCCTACGCAGGTAGAAAAGTAGAGTTTGGGAAGACGTTCTCAACGTTCAACCATTAATCATCACTCAAGAATCTTTTAGGAATCGTGAAAAATGTTCTGTTTTTAACAAAACAAAAGAGAGAGTCTTACATCTCTACCTTTCAAACACCAGCGGTTGCTAATGAAGCCCCGCCCACAAAGAGGCTACACAAAAGCCGCGGTTGCATGCGCAAAATACCTTGATCGGATCAATGGTCGGATTAAAATACAATCGTGTAAAGAAAAACCTTTTCTGATTGGAACAAACATGGTCACACTTTCAGTGTGAATAAATCCTTTGGACATGCGAAGGAAGAGGAAATGAGTCCCACAGTAAACAAACTGAGTTGCCATATACATTCATGCTGCAGCTCTGTAAAATACAAAATGATCTTTTAAACGTGCTTTTATTACTGTTATGAATATTATGAAGCACCTGTTCGCTCATCATTTTATTTTTAATCCGTGTGGTCAGTGGTTTTTTTGTGGAGGAATAAAGCCGGAAGAAGCCAGGGTTAGTAGAAGGCTAATACACGCGCTAACAACATTAGCCTTGTTTAAAAAACACAAAATCCATGCGGGAAATTATGCAATCTACAGCTTGGCTACACGTAAATATGTGGGAATAACATCAGCCTTTATTTTGTCGGGACACGACTGGAAACACAAATTCATGTGATTGTTTGAACAGTTTCTAAGGACTGAGAGACATTTCTGCTTTGAAAGCTCTGCTCGGACACATGGTTCTCCTCAGTCTGGCAGCTGCTAACCCAGAGCGGCGGGACGGATCGTAGTCCGACGTCTCCCACATGAAACAAAACAACAAAACGCACACGTAAAAAAGCATCCTCCCCTCCCCTCAAACACAAAGTTATTAATCTGGCTGCTCTGCTCAGAGATACAGTTCGCTCGGTCCACCGGCACCCGAGCCCGGACCGCGCAGGGTCCAGACGTCACGGGGCAAGAAGCGCCCCCCCCCGCACCCCCTCATAAGGGGTGTAACTAAGAGAGGGGAGAGGCGAAGAGCCAACGGGGCGAGGGCGGGACGAGGGCGGGGCAAGGGCGGGGCGAGGGCGGGGCGGCACTTTGTACCCGGCGTCTGCAGAGCAGCCGGTTGGTCGTGTTTGAGCTCCAAAGCTTTCTCTGGAGTGAAACTTCCATCTATCCATGACGTAAACCAGAGCAGTAGTGACACACGATCGGAATGAACCGTTTACATGAACAAAGATCGGATCAACAATCGGCATAACCCACCTATCTCGATTGGAAAGAAATTTTGATTCGAACGAGTCTGATCGGGGCAGAGAATTCCGAACGGTGTGTTTACATGTTCACATTTTTCTTCCGATCAGGCATTCATTCTGATTACTTTCGCACATGTAAACGCAGCTATTATTGGCTGTATAATACCGGATGAATGGCGTGTGACGTCACCCATAGAAAATGCCTTGTTCCCAGTTCCAACCAATTGAAGTCGATTCAATCTGCATTTTTCAGCGATAAGTTGGTCGCCATGTTGGAACCAGATGTCCTCAGTCAGTCGTGATTGGTCCGTCTACATTTCTATGGCAACCACTCTCTCCAATCAGGAGTGAGCTTGTCTGAAGGCTCAGTCCAGTTCTCAGATACGGTCAGTGGTTCCACATGATGATTCAGTTTCATCAGAAGCAGGGTGAAGGCCATCTTTGGGGGAGACATTATCAGTGTGCAGAAAACATGGATCATCACTAATAGGAATAATAACAAACTTTATTTGTATTGCACCTTTCAAGATAAAAATCACAAAGTGTTTCACAGTAAAACCCAGAATATAAAATAAAATTAAGAAAAAGCCATTTTAAAAGGATAACTTTTTAGCTGCTTTTTAAAAGAAAACACAGTCAACGGATCAGAGAGGAAGGGAGTTCCAGAGGGATGGAGCCAATGCTGCAAAGACTCTGTCACCTTTAGTTTTTAACCCTGCTGGGTGTGGACGGCTGCAAAAGTTCTTTCATATAGAGCACTGCTTGGTTATTTAGAGCTGTGTTTGTTAAAACCAGGATTTTAAAATGCACTCGGTAGTGGATGTGGAGCCAGTGCAGCTGGATTAACAACGGGGTGACGTGTGAAAACTTGGAGAAATTCGTTACAAGCCTTGCAGCAGCGTTCTGGACAACCTGGAGCGGTTCTAGTGATTTTTTTTGCTTACCCCTTGTGCTATCGTAGATGACCCACCCTTACATTGAGGTGTTCTCCCTACCATGACAAATGTAGATAAAGGTGGAAAGATTTCATGTAATCCATGGACACCAGTGAAGATCACAAATCATTGAAGAAAACAGGTTCAGAGCACTGTCTAGTGGGTCTAGATGACCCAACTCCCAATGTTAAAGTGCCTAGGATAGAACAAGGGTTACGCATGTGAAGAGGAAGCTGCAGTAATCAAGACGAGAAGATATTAAAGCGTGGATGAGCATCTCCAACTCAGAACACAATTGAACTCAGTTTGGCAATGTTTTTAAGATGATAAAAAGAACGAAGGAGTGTCCCGACATGAGAG
Source organism: Oryzias sinensis (assembly GCA_037389245.1). Classification (NCBI taxonomy): domain Eukaryota; kingdom Metazoa; phylum Chordata; class Actinopteri; order Beloniformes; family Adrianichthyidae; genus Oryzias; species Oryzias sinensis. The sequence continues at coordinate 4,023,272 of CM074491.1, forward strand.
TCAAGCCATAAAACCAGGTCAAGAGTCACCCCGAGGTTCCTGACAGACCGCTTGATGGAGGACACAAGTGGACCGAACCACTGGACTATCTGGGGGAGGCAACTGTCTGGAGCACAGACTAGGACCTCAGGTTTGGCTTCATTTAGCTGGAAAATGTTCTTATTCATCCAACTCCTGGCTGAATCCAGACACCTACATAAAACCTGTATTTTAAAAACATCCTGGGGTTTAAAAGGTAAATGTTTGTCACCGAGATTCTGTCACCTATAGATATACATAGTATAGATATGGCCGTATTATTATGTAGTACAGTAGTGCCTATAGTTCGTCAATCGTTTTTCGCACAGATCCTTGATGGTGCAGCCTTATGTTCACTCTCCCCCTCTTAGATCAGCTGATCTGCTGCTGCTGCTGAAAGCATGACTTTTTCCTTAAAAATCATGACTTCGTGCTCATAAATGTATTTATTTTTGTCCCTAATACTCCGTCGTTGGGAAATAACTGGCTGAGGGAGAAACGAAACGATTTAGGATTGAAGAGACGTTGTTCAAGAGAAGGCTTGCAGTTTTTTTCCCAGCTTCGAGACTGAAAATTGTTTACATTGGTCAGCTAACGAAGGCCAAGTCTGAATTCACAAGACGGAAAGCAAGTCGTACGGAAATACAAACTCCAGTTTCATCCTGAAACGCCAAGCTGACCCCCCCCCCCAATTGAAATAGAGTCCTTTCAACGTGACTGAGAACTCTAAACGACTAAACATAGAAAAACAGACATTTAAAACTGAAATATAGTGAAGTTCTTTTTATTTACATCAACTATATAGATTCATATAGAAAATAGACACAGACTCATTCTAGTGCTAAACAGATTCTTTAATCTGCAGAACACACCTGCCAGTCACGGAGAAAGGGTTCAAACCCAAAAGGGCGTCGATTATAAAACCTCCTCCAGACAAACAGCCGGATGTCTGCATGATGGACTGGAGGAGGGATGAGCTATACGTTCTAATACGTCCAAATACAATTATATGAACTGATAATTACAGAGAAGGCAGAACCTGTAATTACCTCCAGTTGAACGACGAGGACTTCAGCTGATGGGAAGTTAATAGCTGGTTATGGAAGATAATGTGGTCAGAATTATGTTTGTCTGTCAAGATAGTTTGATAAACTCCAAACTTATAAATAGTAAATTAGTGGCTTCATGTCAGTCACTACGCTGAGTGAAGGTTGCTGTTTTTAATCAGAGAATGCTTCATTCCCCTCAAAGAAAATCCACAGGGTGGAGAAAACGTTTACTGGGAGATCATTCACAGAAAAACACTCAATCCGTTCATCTTTGGAGGCTTTTAGGAAACTTTTCAAGTCAGTCCTGCTTCGTTAATGAGGAAACGTGATCTTATCATGAAGGAGCTTTGATGCTTTCATATAAACTCTTAAGAGGGAAATAAGAGGGAAATTAAGCAAACAAGGCGGACGAGGGTGAAGATCACAGGGTTCAAGCTGTGATGGGTAAATCTGAAAGGGCTGGTTTCCTCTAAAGGCCGTGTCTCACAGCCTCCAAGTACATTTAGGGCATATTGCACCGATAACAACTGGTCATATGTAAACCTAGGTGGTAAATAGGGCTGTCACCAACAAACATTTCAGTGGTCGATTTGTCCAGTGTTTTGCAATCCCACATGCGTTTTTGTGATAATTGTGGCAGAAAAAGCTGGAAGCTGCAGCTGTTTTTTTCTAAAAGATGTAATAAAAGTTAAGTCAGAAGATTTAAAAACTTTTTGATGTGTGTTCGTTGTGGTTTCAAGACGTTTAACAACAAAGACTTATTGTGGGTTGAGATGCTGTCACTTTACCCAATGCATCATGGGAGATGTAGTGTAAACAGAACGCAGAAAGACTCGGGTCTCTGAGCTTCATTGTTTTGTTCACTTGTTCCACGGTCTGATACCGGATTCTGTGGAAAGCTACACCGCTAAAGACGAGCTTTAGCTGGTATTTTTGTTGGAACTGAGAGACTTTATGAGCAGAATCAGAACAAGGAAGTGAAGACTTTAACCACTTTTGATTGGTCAGACTGATGACGTGTGATTAAGCCTTCAAGAATGATTGGTGGAGACAGTTAAAGGGGCGGGACTTTTCACAATACAGTTATAGCTGCAGCTAAATCACGGTACCGTCATTCTTATCAAAATGTCTTTAATTCAATAAAAAAAACACCAAGAAAAATGTATTTTACGATCTTTCACATTCCTAACTACTCAGGGTTTTATCAGGGCCTGTTTGGATGAAGACAGAGCTGAAATCCTGGAGATGGAAAATGTTTTTAAATCAGTTAATGAGGGCAATTTCCCACGGCGCTCCTGACCAGCACACTGGCTGAAAAACACTGGATTAGTCAACGATTATAGGGCTGCTTAAGCACCTGCCTTTCTTGCCTCGTACTAAAAAGTCCCCTGTATTTTATTTTTAATTTTTAATCAACATTAATACATTCCTGCAATCGATACAAGAACAACAGTGGAAACAAATCCTCCCAGTGTTCTATCGCACCCATTTTCTTGTAACCTGGGGTTTCTGAGCTGCCGCCTCTGTCTTTGCGGCTCCGCTTGGATTCAGAGCCGCCAGATGGTTCAAATTTCAGAAGAACGCTCTATATTAGTCAAGGAGAGACTTTTAACTTTAGCCTGATGTCTGAGCAGCGCATCAGTTCAACAAAGAGCAGATCATGCAGGGACCGGTAGCTGGGTATAAAACAAAACACGGGGCGATTTTCAAATACATGAACAGTTTTTATGACAAGTTCATAGCTTCTGACACTAAATTTGTTTATCGTTTTGTTTTTTGATTATTCTTGCCTTCTTTAAAATCTGGATCATTCAGTTCCACCATTTTTTTGTATCAAAACCTTTCCAGTCACAACAAAATAGCTGTGTTTAGCGGATAAGACGCAAAGGAGAAATTAGCCGTGGATGCCAACATAAAACCGGAGTCACACTGGATCCAGCAGTCAGGAAATGGTGTAGGAGGCTTGGAGGCAGAAACCTAAACATTTAATAAATAAACCGAAGCAGGACAAAAACCGTGGAGAAGCAACAACCAGATGACCTGACAATGTTGACCTGAAAACCACTCACAGCAGACATTTAACAGAAATGAAGACAGCTGTGGACGAGTAACATGACCATAGAGTGACTGACAGAGAACAGAACATGATCAAAAACACCACTGGAAGACTGAGCTGCAACAGTAAGAAAATAACATTATATATAATGAATCATTTCAGCATTCTGGGGATGAAAGTTGTAGGAAGTCTGTGTTTAAACCATTTCCATCTGGAATCAACTTGATTTCTGCCTGCAGATGCATATGGTTTCAACATAAACAGGCTCCAAGTTTAGGATAAAGTTAGCGAATTAATGCTGACAATTTATTTTGCATTAAAAAAATGACAGTTATGTCACTTTTGCCTACACAGATATCATAGAAGGAATAGTTATCTATTAGAAGTTTACTTAATTTCTGCATTTTCTAATAGGAAAAAAAAATGTAATTTTGCGGCCTTTTTCCGACTTTGTGCCTTAGAAATCCTCGGCACGTCCCAGACGGTTGACGTAGTGAAACATTGTTGTGTGTACTGAGTGTATAGGGAAGTATTTTTAAGAAAAATTGAAGTTACATGCATTAATGGCGTACGGGTGATGCTGTCGTACGGTGTCCTTTTGCCACTGGCTCCTTCTTGGCCGTACGGGAATGTGACACGCAAGGACCTGTAGGACGTCCACACAGACGACACTCCTGTTGTCTAATTTCCTCAATTCGAACAGTCAGGCTGCAGCAAGGAGGGAGAAATGATCAGCAGGATGTGGGGGGGTTTTATAAAACTCTGGACGACATGCATCTGTCTCACCTACGTCCCCCTCACTTACCTTTTGTGTTGTGTGAGTGCTCACTGCGACCCGTCGCCCGCAGCATGCCCGTAGAAAAAATGTTCATGAACATCTTCTCTCTAGGGGTTCGCTGAGAGCTCTACGGCATTCATATTTCATGCAAGCCACCTGTGTTCACCTTTCTGAGTTGAGCATTTTTCACCTGGACAGGTGGGACGAAGGTTTCTTCACTGTGCACTTCTTTGTGCGTTTGCCATTTTGTAGTGCTCTTCGAATCTACAATCCCAAAATCAAATCGTTTTTTTTTTATAGCCTAAGTCTTAAATCCCAACGCCATGGCGCCTCCTGGAACAGACGGAAGTTTAAACAAAGCATCCTGTTTCTGCATGGAGACGTCCCTCGCATGACGCGATCCCACCCGCCGTGATAAATGTTCGCACTGTAAAGTTTAGACGACCTGACGAGTTTTGGATTTCTAGAAGTTTCTGCCCCACACGTCAGCTCTGGGCTTGTAATCGTGTGTGAAGACTGAAGTTGTTGCTGCTCTGGCGCCTCCTCACCTGACCAGAAGCTGAAGAGCGTCACATTCGTGTTTGGAGGCAAAGAGAGGAATCTGTGGCAATCCTCTCTAATATTTACTCTCCTCCTGCGAACGCCGGTGCCTTTGAGGAGCAATCAAACATCTAGAGATGGCTGCAAGATTCTCCCTTTAAGCCGGCGGGTTTCATTTGAGAAAGAATGCCTTCTGTTGGTGGGATTTGCAGCCATTTCATTTAAATCCATCTGTTTTTAAGGTGAGAAAGAGTGGAGCGGCAGAAAGAAAACAGCAGTATGTTTGTGCATCATATTGTGCTTGATGTAATGTAGGTCAGTGTTCTGCACAGCAGCAGATAAGACACGGGGAACAAGTGTTGTGTGTACTTACAAGAAAATATCTGTCAAAATTGCAATTGACAGATCTACAAGAGGCTTCGTTCTCCCTCTTTTTCTTTTTTTTTGTTCTTCTCTTTTTTGGCCAGGGAAGTGTTTCTTTCGTCATTAGCATTTTTGAAAAGAGGGCCAGAGATTTGGGCCTATCTGCCTCCACTCTCTGTCGCAAAGCCAGTCTGGCCCAGGTTGTTATCTGTGCACTACAGAGGTGCAGCTGTTTAGCAAATGGATTTGCAGATTTTTAAAGGGAGATGAGGAGAAAAAAAAGAGGGGGAAGAATAAGGTATTCACAGCAATCCTCCCCAAACTGGCATTTTTGCAGAGTGTGTGTGTTTGTGTGTGAATGTGGTTCCTTCTGAATCTTTACTGTTTTCTGAGGCCCACATTATTTTTGGAAATGACATTAAGCACAAAAAAGCATGAAAAATGCTTATTTGCTCTTTCCCTGCGTTCCTTTATTCACTTTCCAGGACTCCCAAAGGGCCTTTTTTTTCCTTTTTTTTCTCCCTGGAGCGGGCGCCAGCGCCGCTCCGGTCCCCTCACCGGACTCTGGGAGGAACCAACGAGGGGGTGGGGGGGGCTGTCTTTAGCACAGCTGCTGGCAAGTGCATCTCTTTTGTCTGATGGGCCCGAGCACGCTTTCGCACGGACACGTGGAGGAATTCTGGCTTCAATCAAGCCCCCCCCTCCCTCCGTCCCTCCCCCATGGGAAAGGAGCAAAGGCTGGCTTTTGTGAGTGGGGGGGTATGTCCTCTTCACACACACACACACACACACAGCGCCTGCCTCCCCCTCTTTCACTCCTTGCAGAAACAGTTTACAGCTGATGAAACTGACGCAGACCGTCTGACCTGCAGGTACAAACACAAAAAAACAACAACAAGCAGAAAAACGAGCTGTAAATAAAGTTCCATCTCCAGCGAGTCTTCAGGTTTTATCTGCGTCTATTCCAGCGAGTTCTGAACGCTGTGCCATCTGTAACAGCAAATCAATCCATGCATGTAAGTTATTCATGCCGTCACCCAGCCTTCCCACTCATCCATTCTGCTTAACGCGCCTGCAGCGCTGCTGGCTGCGCCCGCTTTTATTTTTAAGAGAAGTTTTACTTTGAGATCAGATTTGATCTCACAAACTCATTTCCAAATGTATTTACCTGAGAAAACATACTTTTTGCTCTTTTTTATCCAGGTTTTTATACAGTCTCAGTAATCCAGGTGATCTCGTTTTGAAGTTGAATGTCGGCATTTGGACTTCAAGTCTTCTTACTCTGAAACATTTCGCCGCTCATCCCCGGGGATCAGTCTGGATTTCTTTAAGAGTTTGTTTTTCTGCCTGGTTGTCGTCAGACGTGTTTGAGGCCTTTTATCAGGCCTGAGCGAAAAACTAAGAGGGAAACTCCTGCTGCCATTCGAAGAGAGGCAAAAGCTGAACAGGTTGACGTTTGTGACTCGTTTCGCTCCGGTTGTTTGTAAGCACAGCCTTGAATCACTAAATTCACCGGGTTCAGCTAAAACAAAGATTCTGAGATGTTTCAAACAATTAAACATTAGAGATCCACCACCTGTAAAAACCTGAAACAGAAGAAAAACGTTCCAGGAGGAACCGACTGACCAAAAAGAAACACCCGACCTCATCCAGGAGGTCATCAGGGACCTCTCTGGAATCTGTCCAGGTCAGAGGTCAAGATCAGAAAGAAGAGCAGAAAGAGACTTTTGGAAAAAGTGACACAGCTGGGAGTCAAACACGGTGAAGAACGTACTGATATGGTGGCCCTTAAGGCCAAATCACTCAAAGCAAAAACAGGCAAAGATCAGAACAACAATTAGGAAGAGCAAAACAAATATTTAAAAAAGTCTAAACAAAACTCCTGAAACCAAAACATAAAGAAAATAAAAATCCAGAAAACCCAAATATTTCCAAAAATCTGAAGGAAATGTTAAAAAAGAAAAGAAATAAGAAATCATTAAATGTAGGTATTGTGGGATGTCACTGATTGGATGATGACATTTGAGTTTTGAAGAAAAGGAAAAGCAGAAGGAGGTTTAGCCTGAACTGGAGTAAAGAGTTGATTAATCAATCACTGACCTTTTGCAGTGGGCGTGGCCAGAAACTTAAAGAGCCTTAATCCTGCTTTTCTTCTGCCTCTATCTATGTATATACTCATATATAACCTTTGGCACACTAATGCAGTGGTCCCCAACCACCGGGCCGCCAAAAATTTTGGCACCGGGACGCACAGAATGAAAAAAAAAAATCCATTTTATTGTTTTTTTTCTCGAATAAAAACGTTTTATTTTGAAAAGGTTGGGGACCACAGCACTAAAGGACACATTTTTGGTAGAATGTCTTTTACAGCTCATTCTACCTGGAAGACGACTCCATCAACCATAGCTGGCGTCGGCACCATGTCTGCGTTTTTCCCACGAAAACAAACAACATCCAAACTTTTGCAAAGATGGTTGTGCACCTCGGTATATAAAAGGAAAGCCTTTAGCCAATCACTGTTAGCTAGCTCCATGGAAAAAGGGTGTGTGTGTTAGCCTGGGGGCGGGGCTGGCAGTTCCTCACTTTGTGATGTCACAATGTGGGGACCTGGTTTTCGTGGAATGGGAGGGGCTGGTGCTCAGAGAGCAACTGTTTAGAGGAAGACTCAGAAATGTGTGAATGGATGAAAATAAAAGACTGAAAAGCTCAAAAAGTTGATTTTGCAAGGAAAATTCTTCTGCTGGAAGATATCCAATAAGTTCCTGTTGAAAAGGTGAACAAACATCATCCAATCGGGGAAGTCCCACCTTTTTTTATTTCTTATTTAAAAAAACAAAACATTGAATGTTAATTCCTGGAAATTGAATTTGTTTTCCGAAATATTTCATTTTCATTGTGTTTATTTTATTTTTCATTGTGTTTTTTTATTCTAGAATTAATTTTTGGTATCTGGAATATTGTTTTGATTTCTAAAATGCTATTTCTGTTTGCTTTTTTAATTGTTGGGGTTGTTTTTGCTCTTCAGGTCCACTGTAATTTCTAACGTCTGACCTGAAAACTACATTGAAAAGACCTTTAGAAGATCTTTCAAACGGTCTGGACTCGTCGGTTCTAAAAGCCTTCATTTCACTCTTTGCTGTGACACAAACATCTTCAGGTGTTTGACACTTTTCCACACATTTACAAAGATGAAATCCTTTCCAAAAGCTTTTTTTTTTAAATGTACCTTGATCTTATTTTGAAAAAGGGTTTGACGTCCCATCATGCTTTGCTGTGGTGCTGTTCTCTCCCTGAAGTGTTTATCTGCAGAAGCACCTTCGACCTTTGGCTGTGAAAAGTCAAAGTGATTATTCAGCCCTCAACAATTATCACACACTGATTAACATATTCAGGATGGTTTTTCCTTCACTGAAGTCGATTCGGTGGAACCTGCTGGATTTTTGTTTTTATCTGCAGGGAAACGATGTGAACCATCTCTGGGGTTTTTTCCAGGAAGGACAAACTCCAGGCGGAGGAGAAGAGGTTAGCAGGTGGTTTTTGATTTCATTCATCTCTTTTCTGAGCCATCAGTGGTTTTTGTTTTTGCTGGCTGCTGAGTGGGCGGCCGAGCGACAATTAAACTATTGTTGAGGCAATTGAGAGCTGATCAAACTGTGATATTCACATGCTGCCAGCTCTAATTACTATTAAGCCGTTTAACCTTTAAAATATTTTCGGCAGGCGGAGCTCAGCTGGCAGCTGGAGGAAAACTTAAGGGTTTATTAAATGTCAAAGTTGCTGAGAAACATGGTCTAAAAAAAGGGAAAAAAAGTGTATTTTTTTTAGCAGCTTCTTATCAGATCAGAGGAACTTGCACCTTTAAAAGAGTTCACTTAAGGAGGAGGGAGAGAAATGGAAAGTTTGCCGTCCTTAGTTTAACCCCAGGAGTGACCGTCCGCATGCAGCAGCAAACGTCAGAGCTGGAGATCCGCCTGGAGGAGGAGGATGAGGAGGAGGAGGAGGAGAGGAAGGAGGAGAACACACACATGAGCCGGGGAGAACCTCCAGTGTGGCATAATGACTTTTCAGGGAAACAATAAGAAATAAATACCTCGGAGCTTCTCTATTAGTCAACACTTGGAACTAGTTTTTTTTCTCCCTCCCTCCCTCTCTTGGTCTTAATGAGCCTCTTGTTGGCGCGGTAACGCAGGCCGCCGCTCTGCTCTGCGGCGTTCACGGTGAGGAGGCTGTAATCACGCAGGGGCTTGAGATGGAGGGAGCTCGGATTAGCCACTTCACGCCGCGTGGAGTGTTCAACTCCGTGCTCCTTCCTGTCTGCGCTGAACAAACACCGGCCGTCATTAATTCCACGCCTGTCTCCCCCTAAAAAAAAAAAAACAACAACCCCCCCTCCACTTTTTTTTTTTTTTTTTTTTTTTGCTTTTCTTCTTCCATTTTTATTCAAACGTCGGTGCAAATTACGCAGGCCCGCTGTTAGGAATTACTAGGTAAGGCAGCTAAATGAAGATGAAGAATTGGAAAATGTTTCCAGTTGGAAGAACGTTGATTACTGGGGCTGGGGTCCTGAAGGATTCCCACTATTTATCCTCATATTTTGGGCTGCCCCTCCCTTCCCGCTCCCCTCCACGCGCCTCCTGGGGCCTCAGAGGAGCAGCTTGCACTCAGCGCTGCCAAAAGAATTTATTAGAGCAAATGGTATTGTAAGCCCTATGGAAGACATACCTTATGTGAAGATTTAAAGGATATTAGGAGGATGGTGCAGGCGGGAGCCCAGGTGTGCATGCTAATAAGCATTGTTTTGAGTGCACGTGGGTGTGCACGTGGCTCAGGCTGTGCGTGGACAGAGGTGCGCGCATATTTCGCCTGCAGCTTCACCTGAACAGGAAGACGCTTTTCCTCAGACTGAACTGATCCAGATGGGCGGAGCTTGTCAGGGCAGGCCTCTTCTGATTGGTGGTTTGATGCCAGCAGAAGAGCAGCGGGTAAACCCTTTTTTTAATTTATTTTTAACTCGTCCTGTCCAACATTTGAGCAAGCCGATGAGAGGCCTCTTGTGTTTGACATATTTTACTTTTATCAAAAGGGTGATGAATATTCTGACATACCAGAGGTATATTTGAATAAACCCCTTTTGTAATTTAGGCGAAACTTTATTCATATTCATTATATTTGTAACCATTTTTTGTTGGATCAAAAAGAAAAGAAAAAGAGGGAAGAAGAGAGAGGGATGTTGGAGAGAGGGGATAGGAGGGTGATTGTGTGTGTGTGGGGGGGGGAACCATGAAGCAGCAAAAAGCAACAAGTTGCTGGATGGTTATAATGATTACGGTCAGGTTCAGATGTAATACAAATCCAAAAGGGGCGGGGCCTGTGGGCGGGCAGCAGGTAAACGCTCATGAAGGTCTGGTGAGGTGTTTAGGAACACAATGATGCCTGCTGACAGACACTTTTGGTTTTAGAAATCAACGTCAACCTCAAGCAATTGACTGTCTTATATCTTTTTGAAATATCTTTTAAGCTGTGGCTTAAAATCGGGAGGAATTAGATAAATAATATGAATAAAATTTGATCCGTAACACTCAAAGTCACCGGGAATTGCTCCGGTTTCTTGGCTCTGATCTAAAGTAAGTTTGGTCCTTCCCTATTTTACCTGCTTTTCTCGTCTTTCTCGTCTCCTGATTGGGATATTTTGTATATTCGCCGCCCCCCCCCCACTTCTTCCACATCATAGCCTTCAGATCACAGTTAGCAAGTTAGCTCTTAGTGTTTCATTGGAGGTCTTCTAAACCTCCTCCTAGTATCCCAGAGATTTAAGATAAAATATTCTTTATTGGGTAAATTCAATTGCTACAGCAGATCAGTGCAAAAAAAAGAACAAAAATGTGCAAAAAGAATGAAAGGGTGTTTAAAATGTGCGAGAAAACAAAAGTAATAACATTTAACAAGAAGAAGAATCTACACCAATATACACTATTACGACTTACCATATGTTATACGTAACAATAAAAAATAAATATAATAAAAGACAATATATTCGGATGGGCTATGTATGCATGATAACCGGCTTTGTACATGCATATTTTTGATGCGTATTCTAAAAATAGAGAACATAAATATTAATACCCACTCCGTAGGAAATCATGTTTTTGGTGTTGCTGTGAATCAGGAGCAGAAGAAAAAATGCGACGTGGAAAAATATGCTGTGCTGACCACAAGCTCCACCCCATTCTGATCATCCACCTGCAGACAAATGGATCCATGAACGTCTTTGTTTCCCTGTCTGAGCTGGAATCTGGATCAGAAATGGACGGATGCACTGCTACGTTATTGCACGCCATTTCTGCCGCACTGCTAGCAGGAGGGAATGTAGATGCATGGCTTACTCCATGCCAACAGTCCCGCCCACAACTCAGAGGTGAATTTCTAAAGAACTCGTGCTGCTCTGCAGAAACTATGTCCTAGAAAACGACACGTTTTTAAATGTTGGCTAAAACAACAATCATGATTAAAAGACCCGTGGGAACGATCTGAAATTAGATCACAAGATGATAAGACTTAAAGAGAAGCAAATTTTGTTTTGTATTTTTCGAGCTGTTACCCATCTGAGTTGGTCTCATGATGTCCATTTTACTCATTTTTGACAATTTTCTTTCACCTTTCCTGTTTTTTCTCACGGTGTTGTTGAGATGGGGGGGGGGGTAGATGGTATGTTCCTGTCGTGTTTTGGTTCGAGTCGATCACTAACATCTTTATCTATTCATTTATAAGCATTCCTTGACATAAAGGAACATCTTTCAATGGGGAAAGAAAAAAGGTCTAACCAAGAATTCTTTTTTTTTTAAAGACATGTTTTCTTAAAGTAAGATTATTTTGCTATGGAAAAGCTTTATCAATAAAAATGTATTTTCTGGAGGACAGAAAATTAGACATTTTTTCTTGAATCTTGGGTCTTTTCACTATGAGATTCAGCTTTTACTGACCATATTCAAGTTTTATTAAAAAACCAACATGTTGCTCTAATTTATACGAAAGAGAGTTAGGGCTATTAAGAAAAAAAAGGGCATAGAAAATTTAATCTCAGAATTCAGACTTTTTTTCCTCAGAACTCTGACTTTAATCTCAGAAATATAATAATACAATTATGTATAAAATACTACTGGATGTGTTTTTATCCTATTCATTTACTGTGGCATCACTAAAAGTCATTTGCTATTTTTATTATTTCTCTTTTGTGCAGAACATTTTCTTCCCACCAGACACAGACTCTACATTGCCTCTTAAACACTGGACACATGTCCTTGTTAATATTTTTAAGCGCATTTATTTTGGTGTTATTTATCTGTCTGTAGTTTTTATTGCAGCCATGGTAACAAGATAATTGACTTATTACAGAATCCATCAAGTTTTAATTCATTCTGTTCTATTTTATACTTTTTATTTCCCTTTGTTGCTGTAAGTCTTTGTCATGTGAAGATCACTGTACAGCATCTGACTGTTGTTGATCTAATGTTGATCTATTTTCCGCCGTTCCGTAAGCTTTACCTCTTTCAGATCATTTCCAGACCTTGGAAGATGACCGGGGGGGGGGGGGGGGGGTCAGAAATCAGAAGTTAAGTAAGACACCTAACGAACGAACGAACAGATATAACTGTAGTTGTAAACATGAAAAAATTAATTAATGAAAATGAAACAAAATTTAAAACCAATAGTTAAAACTTAGGCAGATTCATTTGATACCACATGGGTGAGACGCTGCTCCATTGTTAGCATTTGTTAGCCACATGCTAATACACGCTTCCTGTACTTTGAGTTGTGTAGCAGTTCTATCTCGCACTAACTAAAGTGTACATGTACTATTTACCTAGTAAAGTTATTTTGACATGAGAAAAACTAACAGCAATAAAAACGCCGGTGCACTTTCTTACCTTGTTCTTGGCCGTTCGTTAACGTTCTAATCTACGTTACGTTTTCTATTAAACCCTCTAAAAAACAAAAGCCCTGCCCCGCTGCCTCAACGGATTTGGCTAATCAGATCCACCAGAAAGGTTACCGCCCCCAAAGGTCAAACACCCCCCCTGAACACTGAACACTGCGAGCCTGCAGGAGCGCAGATTGCAGCCGTGCAGTTGTAAAATGCGGGGTCACCTGGTTAGCATTGCAGGGTTGTAAGGTTCCTTACTCAGTTATCTTTGCGTTCGTTCAAATAATGGCAGCCATGAAACGCCACATCCTGTCCTGCTAAAGACAACTGAAAGAAGTAGCTGACAGGTCCAGATTATATTTCTGAGATTAAAGTCCAAATTCTGAGATTGCAGTCAGAATTTTCAATGCCTTCTTTTTTTCTTTTCCTTTCTCTATGGCCACAATCGTCTTCCGTACATTTGGATCATATAAGATACTAAAAAAAAAAAGGAGAAAACCAGCAAAAATATAACTTTTACCTTTCAGTAACTCCAACTTCTTAGACTAAACACTAAAGATAAAAAGACTTGTTCCGACTTCTAATAGAGGAAAAGTTTTAAGAACAAAAAAACACTTTTGGTTCTTCAAAATTAATTTGAATCTACACTTAAAAAATAAAATTAGCCATGGACATTTTTGGGAATCAAACACATCTCTTAAAATGAAGACTAAAGGCTCCATAAGTGTGTGTAAGCTATAGAAAAATGTAATAAATAAAGAAATAAATAAATAAAGCAGAGCCCAGCTTCTTTTGTTTCTGTCAGGTTGCTTTACTTTCTCCAGAGATTTTTAACTTTTAAATAAAAGTCCCAAACTTTAAAACTCTCTGGTTCCATCTAAGATGTGCCGAGTTATTTTAAAGTTTTCCATTTATGAAAAGTCATATTGAAATGAAACGCATAATGCTCATAGACTGCAAAAACAGAACCCCAGACAACCTTTTTCTATCATAAAGGTCGATTTATTTACCTTGAATAAGGACAGAGTTCATTAAGCTGATTCTGAAACTAAAACTTTTTTTTTTTTTTTTAAGTTTCTACTATAGTAATTAAATGTTTGTACTAAAAAGAGCCTCTTTGGCTTCAGATCTACATATAAGAAACATCATTTTGTCAAAAACTGTTACTAAAGTGGATTTCAGAGACGACCGGAGCAAGTTCCTTAAGAAGCTGGTGTTTTACGTCCTGCAGCAGGTGACAACTGCTAAGAACTTTGTCTAATTAACCCGCGTTCCTATTTATGCCATTTTTCCACATAAACACCCCCCACCCCCACCCCCAGCGATTAACTGTGTCCATAAAAAAATCCAATTTTGAACTGAAAGATGAAACTCGTCCCGATTTCAGGCTGCCGCGGCGACCGGAGCGGTTTCGCTGCCTAAAATGCGTATTAAGTGTAGTATGGTAGCAACACCTTACCCGCATTATGCAGCTCAATTATTCCATGAGCAACACCTGCAAAACAAATTTGGCATTCAAATGTGCTAAGGATGATCAAACAACGCCAAAACACTGTCATTATTTCTCCCTCAACTGTGGCAGAGAAGGGGGGGGGGAGCGAGCACTGAATTAACTATTCAGCTGGAAGCAAACTTGGTTTTATAGTTTTCATTCACCTCATTTCCCAAAGTGTATTTAACTGCTGTCACACACACACACACACACACACACAATACAGAAGCATAAATCGGTTTAGATGCAAAAAAATCTCACCTGCTGTGAAAAAAAAAACTAATTTTTGTTTGGATTTCATTTGTGCTTGAGAATTAGTTACACAGTGGAGGTTAAAGCGTCCAGACATACAGGGATTCCTTCCAACCTTCTCTGCGTACAGTGCTGGTTTTAACCCCCTGGTTTAGTCTTCTGAACAGTTTTTAATTTTGAACCTTGTTGCCCGACGATAAAAACTTACAGGCAATAACTATAACAGTAACAAGAATTAGCCAGAACTTTTTTTTCATCCATAAAGATGTGGATTTAAGGGGGAAAAAATACAGACGTCTGCTCTGACAAGTAATCTGGATTGAAACCATCACACTGCCACCACCATGTCTGAGTGTTGCTCTGTGAATTTTTCCAGAAATGCTCTTAGTTTGATCAGAAAATACCTGATTCTGTCTCGTCAGTCCACAGATCATATTTCCAAAGGTTTTAGAGATAATCCAGATAATCCAAAGATATTGTGACTAGTCATGAACTCTGACCTCTCTCCATCTTCCTGGTTGTGGATCTGTGGAATTATTTTGGTCCTTCGCTGTTTCAGGTTAAATTCCCAAACTTTTCCATGTTGTCTTTTTCTTTTTTGGTTGTTTTCTCCATGTGTGGATGACTGATGGCTCCTAAAACGTCTTTGTAACAGTTTCACTCCGTGAGTATTTTTGTTTTTTTTTAATCTTTAAGCTGATTGACTTTGTCAAAGTGTCAAACTGAAAACAGCTCTCGTCACGTACAAAGCCAGATACAACTTACTTCCAATAAACTTACAGCAAATGTTCAAAGACAGAGACGGGAGTTACAATCCAAGAAAAAAACTGAATTTCAAAAAGCAGAGCATTCGAACAACAAGAAAGAAAATGTGTTTTTCTAATTGTGGTGTGGATTTATGGAATGGATTGGATGAAGGTTTAAAACAAACCAAAAGTTTACATGCATTAAAAAAAAACCTACAAGAAGTCACTAATAGAACTGTATAAGGCCAGAAACGATTAATTAAACAAAAAATGTCACTTTAGCACAGCTGCCATGCAGAATTGTACCGTGAATGTTTTGTACCTATCTGTAAATATCAATACGCGTATCAGATACGCACATCATCAGGTTTTGTAAAAAGGGGGGGGAGCAGACAAGATTTCTCTTCAACACACTCCTTTTCAAGCACACTGTATTATTTTGTGTCTTTTAAACCACTGTGTGTTGACTTTTTCATTTGTTTTGTGTTTGAAATAAAACTAAACTAAACTTAAAGTCGTTTCCTCACTAAGGCTCCACTACGATCAACTTCTCTTCTATTTTCAAAGCGTTCATAGTGGTTTTTGTAAGGATTATGCTGTGTTAAGCCAAAAGCTTGTGCCGTTTTCTGGGACATAGTTTCTGCAGAGCGGCAGGAGTTCATTGGAAATTCTCCTCCGACTTGTGGGCTGGACTGTTGGCATGGAGCCCGTCTGTTTAAAGGCTTTCCCGCTAGCTTACAGCCCCTCCCACCAAGGCAGTGGATGTATCAGAATGGAGCAGAGCAGGGAGCGTGTTTTCCCGCCAATTGTAGATTTTGCAAAACAACTGCAGGCTTTTTCGAATTACATTTTTGGCCGTCTGCTCCTGATTCACAACAATTTAATAAAAGAAAATACTCAAAAATGCTGTTTAAATCTTAGTTTTCTTTAGGTATGTCTCCATTGTGAGATAAATACTACAAGAGCATGTTAAAACACCAAAAATAACAGCAACACAATTTTCCTCAGTGTTTCAAGTCTAGGTCAGGTCTGAATGAAGAAGACCGAATCGGAATTTACTTTCACAAAATGAGGCAAATTAAACACAATTTATAATGAGGAAAAACGGTGGACTTTTCTCTCAGATTTCTTATTTTTTCATTGTTATTCCTTAATGGAAACCAAACTGCGCCCAGGGTTCGTTCTCGGATGAAGTTCCTCCGTAATCTGGCC
This sequence comes from Oryzias sinensis, assembly GCA_037389245.1. Classification (NCBI taxonomy): domain Eukaryota; kingdom Metazoa; phylum Chordata; class Actinopteri; order Beloniformes; family Adrianichthyidae; genus Oryzias; species Oryzias sinensis. The sequence continues at coordinate 4,039,699 of CM074491.1, forward strand.
GTTCTGAACCAACGCAGACGGCCGGCGTCATCCGCAATCCCATTGGTGGTCAGCGTCCCTGACAGTGTTTCCCGCTTCCCCGCTCTGCCGTCATGTTATCAGGTAACACACACTAGCGTTAAATCCCACAACAAAATGAAAGCCTCCTTTTGGAAGCCTTCAGAGGAGACAAAGCGGCTCCCATCAAAAGCCCTTTAAGTGTTGGCGTTTTAATGTCATTACGGCACACAGACCAGGCAGGAGGAGGAACGCAGGAAAAAAAAAAAGCCTGAAAAGAGAAAGAAGACCTGAAGGTACGTTTGCTGTGCGCGCAGGCTAAAAGACTCCTGCAGAAAAAACAAACAGGAAAGGGTTTATTAGGTTTGTGCGTGAATGCTGGAACAACAGCCTCGCCAGTCTTTGCTGACAGCTTCTAAAGCTGCAGATTTGTGCCCATTAGTCACACATTTTAGCAAGAAGGTGGTTTGTAAAGTGCATTGATGGGGATTACAGTTCTATCCTTTCCTGTCTTTCTTTCAGCACACAAACATGCGGCTGATTCCTGAGATGCCAGGAGGTTTCTGCAAAGAAAAGAGCGGGGGAGGCATTGTATTTGTTTTTTTAAAAATGGCAATCCGTGGGGTATTAAGGAGCTTAATCTGCGATTAATATTTTAATGATACAAAATAAGCAGCCACGTCTTAAGTTTTTCCACTGAAAAAAAGAGCTTTGCTGATACGCAGGAAGATGAATGCGGGCCTCGTTGGGTCCAGATTACACGGCGGCAACCGGGTGCGATTACACCACGGGGGGATTTGAATAATCTCAGTTTGAGTTTGAAATATTTTGTAATCGTAGATTAGTTATGACAGCCGCATTGTCAGCCGTGCTCTCCGGAGCGAGGATTAAAGATGTCAGGAGTTTGTGTCAGGATTCCAAACATGCGTTTCAGGCTTTATTCAAACGAAAACACAGTTAGTCAGACATAGAGCGCTAAAAACCTACGATAAAGGATCTTTTTGGAAAAGAATTATAACTTTACATGAAGTTTTGAAAGCATTTGATTAATACAGAAGCAGAACTTAAGCAGCGTTAATTAATTTTTCTAATGCACATACATGCAAAGCAGATACTGGCTTTTTTGTATTAATCATTTTTACTACATTTAATGTAGATGTTTTAAAGTAGTAAAAGAAAAAACTTTTTTGGAGCACAGGTGAAATTTGAATTTATAATCCCTTTTCTAAAATGCTATTTTGTTTTTTTATTGTTTGCAAAAATTCAATTTTGTTTGACTTTTTCTTTGTATTTTGACAGTGAATTTTAATTTTTGTAAAAGTTTATTTCCATTCTGTTTTTCTTTTTTCATCAGATATGCCAAAATGACATTTTTACCTGCCTATTTATGCTTTTATTTTATTTTATTTTATTTTATTTCTCAGTGTTTGTTGCTGAAATACCACAAAAATTAACCATCTTCTTTTGTGTATGAAATTAAAAAAAAAAAAGTCATTATAATCTATATAAACTATAGTTTCTTGGAGCAAGAAGGGGAAAAGCGATGTTGGTCAACGTTGTGAGATTTCCATGACTTAAATAAAGCCAAACTGGGATTGACTGGAGACGAGAACGGGACCAGCAGAGACGCTTTGAGTGCCCAGAAAGCCAAAGTCACAGCAATACTGATCCAATCATCAAAGTCTAATATAAACTGATGATCTTAATCTGTACCAGTGGCAGAGCTGCGTTTTGTGAACAATAACTATGGAAAAAGTTCACGAAAATTCCCGCCTTTTCTGCGTGAATCACAGGGAAGGAAGTAAATTAAGTAAAAACAATTTTCTTTAATTAGCATTTTTCATAGATTAAAATCCCAAAGTGCTTCACAAAAATAAAACCCAAGTACAGACGGATTTAAACATCCAAGCCTGACGAGACTCACTAAAAGTCGAAATGAAAGCTAAACCACTGGAATGAGATCAACTAAAAGCTTTTCTGAATAGAAACATCTGAGTTTTAAAGACTCAACAGAGCTGATCTGACGTAATGACAGAGGAAGGGAATTCCACAGACGAGGAGCGACCGCTTTTAGCTGGAGCCAGTGAAGAAGACCTGGGGGTTCAAAGGTCAGTAGTATATGTAGTAAATGTCGGAGTTTATCCATGCGCAGTTCAAAGAGTAAAAACTTTCAATTAAATTCTGAATTTACCCAGAAGCTGACGTAAAGATGATAACGGCAGAATTGAGTGTTTGTTTAAAAGAGAAACAATATTCTAAACAAAAAGAAAAAAAAACAGAATGTGGTATTTAAAGCTAGAAAATGGTCTGATGTCACTAAAGTTCACTTCTGGGGAAGATACATTTGGGAAGAGTTAGTGACCAAACTGTGACTGTTTGGAGACTAAAATGAGAATCTGACCTTCAGGGTCTGATTGATGCTACAGTGGAACTCTATGAGCCTCATCAACGACACGGGTAACGCTTTATTCTACAGTACAGTACTTGCAGTGTACTTAAGTGGTATTTACATGGTACTTATTATGTAACTACTGGGTACTTACAGGGTATTTACATGGTACTTTTTATGTAACTACTGGGTACTTACAGGGTATTTACATGGTACTTTTTATGGGACTAACTGGGTACTTACAGGGTACTTGTGTATTTATGTGGTACTATTTGGCTCATACTTATGTGGCACATACTGGGTATTTGTAATATACTTACTGGGTATTTACATGTTGTGCAAAGGTGTCTTTTCAGTCAGACAACTCTTGCAGTAAAGAAAATGTATTCCACATTTCTTTTAGTTTGGCAGAAGGTTCCGTTCAGATGCATAAAACAAAGATCTCCATAGAAAGCTTTGTGTATTAAACATTAATACTGTATTAATACTGTATTAATACTGAATAGTATTAAACTACCCCTAACGGAGCTCACAGGTGGAAGCCGGGGAGGAGGGTGGGGTGACGAACGCAGAGCTGGCGGAAATGGAAGAAGAGGATTGGACTGCATCTGGAACTTAAGTAGGACGCTGAACAGGTGAGATGATTAGACTGAACCGCCCGGTAAACGCACTGCTCGAGTTGTCTGCCCGAAATACTCCCAGGGTCGTTCACATGTGGTACTTACCACATGCAAGAGCAAGGTAAGTACAAATAAAGTACCTTGAATTTAAGTCTGCACTCGTGTGTTTCATGGTATTTACCATGGATTTAGCACAGAAACTACCCCTTAAGTACATTGGGTTAGGGGTTGTTCCAGGTATGATTCACACTCCTTTGCATAACTCAGGAGTTGTCACCCACCGTGAAAACAGGAAATGGCCCCAGATCCTCACCTTTTCCAGCCAAAGTCATTTCTGTAATAGTTGCGGTCAAATCTATTGTATTTTTATCTATATTACACTGGCGAAATGTGAGGTTCGTGCTTTTTGTCTGTCGAAATTCCTTCAGTAGAGTTTGGTAAAGGTGCAGGACTTCTTCAGGGTTTGTAACTACAAGAAAAATCCCAATACAAGCTCAAATCAACATAAAAAGAATAAATACTTACATGAAATACAAAGTTTATCTTAGTTATTTAATCATTTCTGTAATGAGTTTGATGAATCTCAGAAAATTCTTTATTGCTTTGACTGCAATGCTTGAAATCAATCAATTATCCTCATTTATAAACATGATAGGTTATTCACAACTAAATTAAAAAGTACCATGTGGATACCCTGTAAGTACCCAGTAAATTCCTTCAAAAGTACCAAATTAAATACCCTGTATGTACCCTGTAGTTACACAATAAGTACCATGTAAATACCACTCAAGTACACTGTAAGTACTGTACTTTAAAAGAAAGCGTTACCATGGCATGCTCTCTTGTATTTTTGTGTTTCTGAATAACCTTCAGCTGTCAAACCTGGTGACACTGGTTACCCAGTGCTGCATCCACATCAATCAAGAAATGACTTTTTTTATGGACCCACTACAATGAAAAAATGTGTTTTCTGGTGTTTTTAGTCAAAGCCAAGTCAAAGTAAACTTTATTGTTAATCTTTAAAATGTTTTCACAAACATAGAAATTGAAATTCCTTTTCTCTTCAAACGTTCCGTTTCTCTTCTCTAACATGTTCTTGTGGGATTTTTCTCATGATGGAGGACATGTATACAAAGAAAATTAAGACTTTTGAGAATGATTGTATGCAGATCATTGTGGATCAGGAGCAGATGAAAACATGACTTTTGAGAAAGATTGTGTTTGTGGTGTAAAAAATACACTGGGCGGGGCCACATGCTCTGCTCCGCTCCATTCTGATGATCCACTTACAGACATGTTTTCCTGGTCTGAACTGGAATCTAGATTTAAGCCTTGTGACTCTTTAGTTAGAAATGTTAATTACTTAACGTGACTGTTGAAGAAATTAATTTAAAAATGCAGGATCCAAACTTATTTGTCTTTTTTGTAATTTCTTTTTTAATTTTCTTTACATTTTCTTTTGGTTTCTGCAGTTGGATCACATCTCTCCGCATCATCATTCATATTCATCTCCACCGGAAAAGCAAGTTTTTCTAGTTCAACCTCAATTTTTTTAAAGGTTTGAGAGTTTTTGGCAGAATGTTTACATTTTTATTACACATAAAGATCTTTTTAGGCAAAAGAAATCAAACAAGATTCGGGCATCCACCTTTGATCTCAATCCTTTTTTCTCAGACAACAAATTCAAGGCTTTCAGTGAAGAAGTGAGCTGGAGCAGAGTCAGTCCTGTGGAGTTTGGAGATGCTGCCTCCACTAAAACTCCTGGTGCCGGATCGTTCCCCGTCCGATAAGCACCATTCCATTCTTCAGAACTATTCTCCACCTCTCTGCTCCGTAACAAAACGTCAGACTTATCCCAACGGATCCGAGCTTCAGAACTTGAAACAGTCAATTCTTGCTTTCACGATTAAAGTTGCGTTTGATCAGGTGGAAGTGAGAAGATCACATACATGTTTAACCCTCTTGCTGAGGTTTTAATTGTCCCTTAAATTTAGCCCTTTTTCTGTGCCTCATAATCCTGACAGGAGGAGGTAAGATGTAGGAAATGAGAGGAAACAAGTGGCGTCTGAGCGCTCCTGTGACCTCCCCGGCTGCAGCTGCTTGCAAGCAGCCCGGAGAGGGAAAAATAAAAGGAGATAACCATCAGTGTCTCCAGTATCTTTCCTCAAAGAGGCTGAAGGCCCGCATCGCCTGTAATTGGATTGGATTTGCACTCCCAGCATCAGTTAGGGAGATTAAGGGCAAACACAGAAATCCCCACCGTTCCTTTTCATTCAGATGACAAGCACGGCCTAACGGATCCTGAAAGGAATTCAAGTGACAGAAACCTTCATCTTCCAGTGCAGACGCAGCGGGAAGCAACAATCAACACAAAAACGTACACCTATGATGACGTCTTATCTCTGTGTGATCTCTGGAAAGTGTCGCTTTGTACCTAAAAGGAGCGGAACAGGACTTCCCGAAAACTTGAAGGAAACGCTTCAACTCGTTTAAAAGTTGGAGTGCGGACGCAGAGAAACCAGATCCGACCAAGAAAGCGTTCCCCGTCAGAATAATGTGAGCCGTAACTTGTTTATCTGCCTCTTCGTTGCCTGCGGGGAGAGGGAGGTTCTGTTCTGGACTGATAAGTCATCTATTTGAATGAATCTCCATTCTCACAGGTACGTAAATAAAAATAAAAAAACAACCCGCATTCCTCTTCCCTTTCTTCCACTCCTTTGACAATGAGCAACGCTTACAGTAGATTAAATATCAGCATCAATAGACTTCCCCACGCTCGGTGTCGTATTCACTCGACTCCATGCCAAAAGACTAATATTAGTATCTCCAGAAAATAATCTCTCTTTATTTTGCAAGTTCCCCGCTAAGGCATTCACACTGGCATTTATCAGAGGATTTAAATGCGGATGAAATAGTATATAAGCTGGATCCCCTCAGGAGAGGTTCTCATTCTCTTGTAGTCTTTCAGACGAGGAGAGAAAAAGAGAAGGAGCACACTGCACCTTGGCGGAGAAAAGGGAGGAGGAGGAGGATGGTGAGGAGGAGGAGGAGGAATTAATTTTTCCCCTCTGGGAGAAACAACATGCCGGATCTGGAGAGTTGGATGGAATCTTCCCATCTTGCTCTCATTGGCATTAAGAGGGTGGGGGCGCGGAGGAGATGAGAGGGAAGGAGATGCCACGGTTGTTCCTAATGATTTATTGTCTGAAATGTGAACGGTGTTGTGGTGGGTGCTGCAAACATTCTGTACATCTTTGTTTTTCACATTTAAAAAAAAGAGAAAAATCTGACTGTTGTTTTTGTGCCAATAAATTCATAAAGAGACAAAAAAAAACAACAGCTGCTGGGAGTCCATCCTGACAAAACTTTGACCAACTGGAAAAAAAACCCACTTATAGCTCATATTTACAGTTTTTAAAGCCTTAAAGTGTTGTTGGTTTGTACGCAAAGACTTTTTCTACTTTCTTTGTCAAATACAGACTGAAAGATATCGATAATATAATATTTTACACTATTTAAAAAAACCTGTTTTTCTGATTTAAATATATACAATCTCTGAACTTTTGTGTGAGTAAAAGTTTTACTTCAACTAAATTTCCATTTCGTCTCATTTATTTTGATGGATTACAAGATGCAAAAAATGTCATTTTTCAAACTTTTGACAGAAAAAGTCCTTATTTGGGATTTTATAACATGTTTCATGTTTTTCACGAAAACAAAGAAGCCATGATGGTTCTAAAAATCAACTTTTTATCAAACCAACAAAAATCACCTCTTAAGACAAAATCCAGACACGTTCTACTTTCATAGCTGGAGGTTCCACAGAAACAACAATTTAACCCAGCTGGGAACACTTCTAAGGAAGTTCTGTCAACTCAAAGCCAGATTTATGTATAAGGTTCTTTTAAAACACAGGGGCGTGGCATGTGAATAAACACGGGGGAAAAGTTCAAGATCAAACTCAAACTGGGTGTAAAAAAAAGTTGATTCAAAAACACTCCGACCTACACAACTCCAAGATCTCTGAGATTTTGCACAGAAGTGGCCATGGGTCAGATCATTGGTAAGCCCCCGATGGCTCGGGATGTCCTCATATTCAAAACTTGTACCAAACCGAGTCAGAGCACGACGTAGTCTGACTTCTGAGGGTAAGCTTCCTGTTTCACCCTCCATACAGTAGGTGGCAGTATGTTGTGCCTTAGTCACATGGGCTGGTATGGTGGGGGACCCGCTGCATCTTAATGGGAGAACAGGTGTGTCTTGTGGTTCCCTTCAGGCTCGTGCGGCTTCCTCAATCGCCGTCATGAAAATTGAACGCACCATTGTCGTGTGTGGTAAGTGTGTCGTGAAGTCTTTAATATGATAATGGAGGTTGCACGCAAGACGTACATGCTGTCGTACGGCGTCCTTACGCCACACTTTAGTCATTGGTAAGGTGCGAGCACTGGACCCTTACATTATTAACAGTCAGGAGCGTGCACGTATCACGTGAACAGTACTAACACACTCTTTGTACAGTCCTCAGGAGTTGAAACATGAAAAAACGACACGCTTGCATCTCACCCTAACTGCGTGTTATACATAATATTTGGTCAGCACGCCTGTATGAAAAAAACATGCATGAACATTTTCTCTCGACGGCGTACCACCTTGATATTTTGTCACGTTTGATCATTTTTCCCCCGCAGTCATCCCATATCCAGCCGTAAGGGCAGTTGGAACTAGGGGCATCAAGGACGGAGGGTTTTCAGGTAAACAGAAGTAAAGGAAATCTGCTGGAGTTAAATGAATATTTGTGTTTTTTTCCCACATCTTGGAACAAAGTGTACTCAAACTGCATTCCAGGAGGGTCATTGTTTTCCCGCAATTTACTGATTTATCCGCCTCACCTGCTGCAAATGACCAGGATCAGGTGTTTTTCTCCTCAAACAAAAAGGAGGGATGGGTGAAAGAAAACAACGTCACTCAAGGCCTGCAGTTTTGCTCTTGTGTTCCGTCAGTGTTTTGGACCCAAGCGTTACTGAGTTAATACTTGATATGGCACGTCGCCTTATTGTCGTTACAGTCAGAGACTCTTTAAAAAAAAAAAGACACTTCTTAAAAGGATGTGATGGGACAGACTGCATCAGGAGTAAACAGGTTTACATGCAGAGCAGGAAGCAGGCGGCCACCTCCTGTCGTAAATAAAGAGACATCACCCTCCTTTCCCATCCAGATGCTTTTCTTCTGTCTGACCTGCTGTGTCTGCTGCTGCTGCTGCTGCTGCTGCTGCTGCTGCTGCTGCGACAGAATCCTCCCTGAGAAACCAGGTTTGCTGCTCGCATTCATGCAACCAGAGAATCGAGAAAACTGATGATCATCTGATACTTAAAACGAGGGACACCTAAAGCAGTCAAAGTCAGAGAGTAAGAACAGAAAAAGATAAAGAACACAGGCAGGATTTAGTTTTTAGCACCAATCACATCAGTTTAGAGTCTAGAACAGTTCTGATTCTGGTCCCTGAACATCTTAAAACAGAAACCTGAAGCTTCTCCTTTTGAGAGACGATTCAGAAATCATATTCCAGTAGGGTCTCAGGTTTGCTTCGCTTCTTGCCTACGCAAGTGTCCTGGAGCAAGACCCTAAACCCTTACTTTGTTGTGTGTGTTTAGGTGAATGGGACTGTTACTGTAGGGGACTTCGGTTCTTAATCAAAGTAGAAAATAGTGTTTCATTGCTATATTGTGGTTCACTTTTGGCGGTCTCACTGGTTTCTATCCATGCATCTTCTTCTCGCTCATTCAGGACCGGGTTACGGGGGCGGCTGTCTAAGCAAGGATGCCCAGACGTCCCGGTCACTTCCTCCAGCTTCTCTGTGGGGGCCTCAAGGCGTTCCCAGGCCAGCCGAGAGACGCCGTCTCTTCAGCGTGACTGGGTCTTCCCCGGGGTCTCCGCACAGTGGAAAATGCCGTAACACCTCCTCAGGAAGGCGTCCAGGAGGCATCCGGACCAGATGCCCGAGCCACCACGACTGGCTCCCTTCGACGTGGACGAGAAGCGGTTCTGCTCTGAGCTTTCTCCACAGGTGACTCACAAGCTCATCTGTGCTTTCCATGCAGACGTGAGGCTAAAAACATTTGACAGCAGCTCTTCCCACACACAGCAGGAGCGTCAAGTTCACAAACACACTTTTGGACAAGCTTCCAGCAGCAAACTTGACACGAGTCAAGAGAGAGACCAGACTTTGACAGATGAGTTGTACTATTTATTAAAAAAAAGTTCCTTTTAGATTATCATTTCTAGTAGTTTTGCTGTGGTGCCTGATGTAAGAACTGATGCATCATCCCATGGTTTCATGTTATGGTTGTCATTTAACACGTTCATTCCATCAGAAGATGCTAAAGGTTACCTTAGAGTTTATTGAAAATTTCCCCAAACTTCAAAACCTCAATGTTTGATGCTGAAATAAAACCCACAACTCCCCGACATCTTGGGCGTTGAACCAGCGCTCTGTGACTTCCCACCACTTAGTGTGATTAAATCAGTCAGGAGCCGACTCCCAGAGACTGAATTTGGTCTCCATTTGTGTCGTGTTGGGTTTCATTCGCTGGAACAAAGAGGGACGCGGCTGCGATCGGGACGATCCAGCGCTCGCTGCATTTGCACAGCAGACGCACAGATAATGCGGGTTGATGGCCAGACGTCTAGCCAGACACTGTCCTGTGTGTGTCGACGGGAAGACAGAAGGCTCTGGAGCTGCGCGCAGATCAGCGAGTATTGACTCGCTCTATTGACAAATGAATTTTGGGGCAAAGTCCTTCTGCGAGTTGTTGATTTAGGTGTCACAGTTCATCTGCGGCGGTGCCAACGCTCACAGCAAGCGTCTCCATCTTGATCTGACAGCAAGCTGTGAGTTCAAACATCCTTTTATTAAAGGCACAACGTTTCATAACGGCGCCGCCGCTCCCCTCAAACAGTGTCTGAATTCAAAACGGACGCAACACAAAGTTTGTTTTCAACAATAAACCAGCCAAGCGACTGCATTAAAAAGCAATTAAAACTAACTATTGCATTACAAGGAAATGAATCAAGTCTGTAGGCATTGAAATGCATGTTTTCTCCACGTGTAAATGAAACTCTTCATCAAGGATTAGAGAATAATAAAGAAAATTGCTCGGCACCGCCAAGCCTTTAAAATCTTCATCATTTGTTTTAATGAGCCGTCGGAGAAAAAAAAGAAAAAGCCCAAAAACTGAGCAGAGGAAGAGAATCTGACTTTCTGTTTTAATACCCCGATAATCTGATCAACATTTATGTTATTGTTGGGGGGGGGGGGGGGTTAATGAAAATCTTCATAAGCAGCCAGTTTCCATCTCACCAACTTTGCAAAGATGCAGCAGGTGTTGGCTCCCGAGCAGAATTTGGGTAAATATTGATCCTGTAAATACCCCCCCCCACCACCACCACCACCACCACAATTCATCCCTTCCTTTAGAAAAATGCCGCCTCCCCCACCCTGCCATGGCGCCGGCACGAGCGCTGGTGAAGTGAGGTATCATCTTCAGTCACCCGCTGTGGGAAGGGTACAACTGTTGCGAGTGGGCGGCACAGCTGTTCCCCGAGACAGGCGCGCGCCCCCCTCCCCCCCGGGGTCACCTCACGCCATGGCTAGCGTTTCACGTGCATGGCTAATAACCGCTCTGCTACGTGCGCACTTATCCAGAGACAAAAGGCCGTGACGGGTGCCACTCCCCTTCAGATGTGAGCCCCCCCACGTTTCTGATAAAGCGACGCTCCTCTTCAATGCGCCCGCCTGCAGGTTAAGTGCATTTGAGGTGTGGAACACATGTGACGGTGGCGGCGAGTCCACACTGCATATGCATGCCGAGGTGTTCCTCGCTGGCGGTTTTCCGAGGCGCTTTTCTTTTTTTTTGGGAGTAGACGGCGGAGGTTTAAAACTTTTTGAGCAACAATATCGTCGACAACGAAGCTTTGCTCCTAAAAGTCACACACAACTCCCTCCTACGGCAACCAGTGAGTGCCAAACTAAAACTAAAATGGTTTGTCATGGGGGGGGGAGGGCCGGGGGTTCAGGTGGATCCGAGTCGGGCGGTGGAGGCAGCAAACCTCGGTGTCCACGGGGCAGCAGCCATGGCTCCAGTCGCAGAGGGCGAGCAGAGAGCGTGGAGGATGAAAGATGGAGCCTAATCCTCCACATGTGGTGCCCCCCTCCCCTGTTTTTTTTTAAGGCAAAGCCAACTGGAGCCATTCTTTGGACTGTAGGCCAGGGGCTCCAGGAAAGCACTGCCTCCAGCCAAAGCACATAGTGTGAAATGAGAAGCTAAAGCCTGAATGTGCTTTTGTTTATCAGAAAACTGCACTCTAAGTGGGATTGGCAGTGGAGGGGCCCAAACTCCATAAGTCATATAGACTGGCTCAGGCCGAAGTGGGGAAGGTTTCAGGCTTGAGCAGCGCAGAAAAGGCAGCTCGTCACTCAGCCTGGTAATCCCGGCTGAGGCACAAAGGCAGGACTCAAAGAGGTCAATCTAAAGTAGGCAAATGTGGTCAGAAGTTAAATAAATAGAAACGGAGTTCAGAGACAAGTTAAGATTTGAAACCTAAGCTTTGAGAATTGGGGACTGAGATTTCGGTGGGAGGGGGAGGAGAAGGTTGCCAGAAACCGTTCAGTTCTCGGGATGGATCGGATGAAGGGATCCGTGACCAGGAGGCTTCTGGCTCCAAAGTAGCACAAAGAAGGCTTCAAAGTCGCAAGAAAGTTTGGAAGGAGCTCAGCGCTCTGGAGGACTCCGACACAGAGTGAGTGAAGGATGCTGCAGTAAAAGGCCCGGTTCTGATGGGATTCTGACCGCAAAGTCCAATCCGGATTTAAAAAAAAGCTGCAGAAATTTCAGTCAACCAGTTTATTGCATAGTAGTTAAAGAGATTTTGCAGTTCATACGATGTTTCCAGGCTGAGAGTCCAAACTGTTGTTTTAGGTCAAATTAAAGTAACAAAAAAAGGAAAAACTACAAATTATTTGTTTGTGATTAATTTTTCTTCGACATTCTTTCAAATGTTTTTATTTGGAAAATTATTTAAGAAACAAATAATTACGCTGAGCCACAGCGTGACCCAAATTCTACTTTTGACGAAAACCTACAACAGTGGAAAAAACCCTTCCCAACATGAGTCCAAGAACAAGAACAAGGTCATCAGAGAAACAGAGTCAGATCTAAAGGAGGGCCCAAGATCTCGACAACATTTTTCCTGCATTTACTGAAGCGGGAAATCGCTTGTTAGCCTTTTGATACCAAGAAACTGTTGGAAAAGAGACTTTGAATGATTGATGTATCGTCATCATCATTTAAAGGATCAAACTGATAACAGATCTGATAAATAAGTGAATAAAACATCCTAAAATAGCAACATTTTATAGTGGCTACAAAACAATACGTTTTAAAAATGGTTAATGAAGAATCGTCTCTAATGTTTTGCAGCAAAGCGTTCCGAAGCACAGACCCTCCACTTCCTTGAAGACCTCTGTACCCAAGGAGAAGCTGATGTATATTGATTACAATTTGTATTTTTTTAGATGGACATTGGTCTCTTCATTTACTTTTACATTCTATTTATACATTTAAGCACTGCAGAAGAATTCTACTGGGGTGTATGCACAAAATAAATAACTTTGATATTAATTTGCAGTCCGTGCAAGAAAGTGTGAAGCACAAACGTTGAAAATTACTGTTGTAAAAAACCCTTGAGCCAAGAAAAAAGATCTCCTTCACAATAAAAGACTTTCATTCCATCTTTGTCCATCAATTCATCTGTTCCTTCCTACCCTCCAAGTGTTTCCTCCAGCTCTTTTAGGAACACACAGGCCGATGAAGAGCCTCACCTTCCGATCTGTTGGTCAAGCTGATGCTCCGCCCTTCACTGGTTTCTGATGACAAACCTGGGAATGGATTCCATCTTTATCTGACAGAAGCATGGCTCTCATTCCAACTGGTTTGGATGGGAACACCAAAACCTCATGACCTATAAGAAAAAGACACATATCATCTGCAAAATGTTGCATCTACTAAATTTTTAACCGCGGTGTTATTTTTCTCCACGAATGTGTGAAGAAAGATGGCAAAAGAGTCTGAATCTGGATTTGGAGAGCTGTTTCTACTCAGACTGAGTTTAGGATTAACGTAAAAAAATTAACATTTAAGGTCTCGCTCCGATTATCTGATCAAATGTTTTTAGCCAAAATCAAAAAGAAAACCGTGTCGTTTTCCAGGACATAGTTTGTGCAGAGCAGCAGGAGTTCATTAGAAATTCACCTCTGAGTTATGGGCGGGACTGTTGGTGCAGAGCACCCTCGCCCCCACTTCCCATCACCCAAATCTGAACTCTTTGTTTGCACTCTCTCCCACTAGCTTACAGCCTCACAAACCCCCAATCTAACATTACCGGTGCAACAAAAATAGTGATCACTATTGAAGTTATCCAGCCGTACAGCTCTGATCCAGATTCCAACTCAGACGACAAAAACAAAGACGAACATGGATCTATTTGTCAGAATAGAGTGGAGCGGGAAGCCTGTCGCCCACCCGGAGTATTTCTACGTCATAATTGCAATCTTCTTTTTTTAGACAGTCTTTTTCATCTGCTCCCAATTCATTTGAATAAAGAAATACGCAGAAATGCAGTTTTAATCTTAATTTTTTATAAATGTCTTCTATCATCAGAAAGAAGAACACATTAAAAACAGTAAAAACAAAATTTCCATCAGAGTCTAAAAAGAATTGAGCAGATTTTGATCGAGGAACTTTTACTTTATTTCTTAATTTAGCAACAATATAGACCAAGGGTTCCCAAATCCAGGCCTCGAGGGCCGTTCTCCTACATGTTTTCCAACCAACCTGCCATTAAAGCTCCTTATTGGCTAAACACACCTGGCCCAGGTAATCAACAACAGATGAGGCAGGATTTCTGGGAAACCAGCAGGAAGCCGGTCCTCGAGGCCCGGCTTTGGGCACCCCTGATTTAAACATTACAAAAAGCAAACTGCACTTGTCTTCCTATATCAAACTCACTTCACCGCTCTGGTTGACAACAGCGTAACACAAACGCAGAGAACACAGCCTCCTCGCCCCATGTTCTCGCCCCGAACGCCGCAGCTCTTTCAGACACTTGAGGACGGACACAAAGAGCAGGCGCCTTTCAAAGAGCCCATTGTGGAGCTCGCTGAAATTATTCAATTAGTGAATTTAGCACCCGATCTGGTTAGCCAGTAGCCCCAAGGACGATACAGCTGCATGGGAGATATGGGGGGTTTAAACACATGAAGAACGGGGGGGGGGGGGGGGCTGGATGGGCCAGACGGAGAAATATTCATTATCTCCCACTCTCCCCTGTTTTATGACGCCAAAATTACCCAGTATTCATGTCGCACTTTGTGTCGGCTTTTATAACAGACATGACTCTTTGCAGATTGAGATGAAAATGCAGCAGGCAGACGGGATTTTTCAAAAACAAGTTTACATGTAATTTATTCAAATGCTGGTGTGATATTCAACGCCTCTGTAGACTTTAGTAATCTTAGATTTACTCCTAATAATCCTATCTAAACGTAATTTTATGCTGCTCCACAGCAGAATAATAAACTGACAGTTTTAGAAAACGTTGATCACAATGATGACAAATTTGGCCAATTCTAGGTCCAGATCTATTCAACCCTCAAAACTTCTGAGCCCTTTGGAGCATTTTTATGTACAATTCTATCTGAAAATTGATCTTTAACGCTGTTTATGCTTAAAATCCATTTTAAATAAATAGATATTTTTTTAGTATTTTACTCAGTTATTCCACAACGAACCTGAAACTTCACAGAAACTAAATTCCAAGTGATACATTTTGTTAGTTTCTTTTACTTTAAAAAACTGGTTGATCTTGATTTTTGTTATTTTTTTTGATGATTCATAGAACAAACAAATTATGATTTATAGCCCCAAATAAATTAAGATTTAAAGTAAAATATCAAACATGTAGAGACAAAAAAAATGTAGGAATCCAATAATAAAGCAAAGGAAAACTCAAAACTGAAAATGGTCTAAAGCAGGGGTGTCACACATACGGCCCGCGGGCCGTATCCGGCCCGCCAGGTGGTTTAGTCCGGCCCCCAGATGAAGAGTAAAAATTACAAGAATGTTTAAAAAAGAAAGCAAGTTTCTAGTCCATTCCTGTGGCTAGTTATGATTATAATGATTATAAAGTTATGATTTTTTAAAGAAATAACCGAAATGCCCAATTCCGCCACTAGGGGGAGCAAAGGAAAAGCTTAACAGTTTAAACAACATAACTCTGCACGTGCCAAAAACGAAACCTAACAGCTCTGTGTCTGGGTAGGCAGTAGTTTGGTTCCCTGTGAGCTTCATCACTGAAGGATGATCAGTAGTGACACCCTAATGACCAAAATGTTGTCAAAAAGAAAAAAAAGGTTGAAGTGAAGTCCTGAGCTTTCCAGGAAAATGGAAAGCGTTTTATTTGTTCACGGAGCTGAATGCAAACCTGCATGCTTGGTATGTCTTTAAGGAATATAACATTCAGCACCACTGAGACTCTTCACAAAGAAAAGTTTCACCATTTGTAGTTAAGGAAAAAAATATTTACTAACTCTTAGCTGGACCGATAAATAACCATCTGGATTTACTGCAGCCATGACGTCAGTGATGGAGCAGTGACACCTAGCTGCCTTATTGCAAACAAGTTGGAGCAAACATCCAATCCATTTTCTGATGGTGAACTTATTGAAAAATGCTGAAGGTTGCAGAAGTCTTGCGCCCCAAAAAGCAGTCGACCTTAAACATGAGTCTGTCAAGAATTACGATCAGATCCAACATCTCTGAGGAAACATGGGCAGCCATATGAAGGAATCCAGTCATTTATTGTATTCTCAGTCACTATTGATGAAAGCACCAACATCACGGATACGTACAGCTGTGTATATTTATTAAAGGTGTTGAAGAGACCGTCACAGTGGAGGTTCTGGAGTTGATGGACACAACAACAGCTGATGACATAGTCAGCTCTCTAGTTACTGTGCTGGACAATGTTGGAGTGAACTGGTCACATGAAGTAATTTTGGTCACTGATGGCGCTCCATCAAAGCTCAGAAAGAAGGCAGGTGTTGCCACAAAATTCAGGAAGCAACCAGGAAAAGATTCTTATAATAATGAATGATAATAAGAATGGACATTTCATTGTGTTTTGCACACTTGAATGACAGTAAATGTGTTTCTGCACAGGATCTGAATCCTGATATCTGTGGACGGATGAAGTTTCAGGAGAGAAAGGAGGTTAACTCCAAACTCTTATGTTCACAAATGTTTGCAAGTTTAATTTAGTGTAATTTTGTCATCGTTTGGACGTTTACATTTTAGGAAGATGTTTCATTTTTTTCTGTAGCCCCTCTTGAATTTATTATCAGGATTGCTTCAGTGTCAGATTTAAAATATTCAGGGACTGTAAAAACAATATTCAGGCTGTATAAAATTGAATAAACCAATATTTTTTAAAGTGAAATTAATTTTATTTAAGATCCATTGGCCTCTGTGAATGAATGTGTAATAAGAAATGATAAGTCTACCATGTTGGTTGGGGCATGTTTTCCAATTGGGTAAAAAAATAAGAATAAAGCTTTATTTTGCCTTTATGTTGCTGGTCTGGCCCACTAGAGATCAGACGGGTTGAATGTGGCCCCCAAACCAAAATGAGTTTGACACCCCTGGTCTAAAGAGAGGCGAAGCTCCGCTGTATGTTCCAAAAATGCATTGTAAGGGGTATCACAATTATGTTTATTATGTTTCAAACCAAACATTTCAGAGTCATAAACCTTTTCAAAGCTTCTTGGGAAATTTTAAATTAAACAAAAAAACTACTCAAAGGCTTTTATCACGTTATCAAACAAACCCTAGAGATGATGGAAATAACGTTTGAGTGACTTCAAGTATTCCTCGTGCTAAAGATGGAAAAACACTTTTAGGTCAAACCAAACAGACCCGAAGCACATTTAAATTTGCCTGCAGACAGTTTTTTGTTTATAAGGAAAAGAAATGAATCGCTGCAGGCAGGTCAGCTACAGTTCTGTTTATTAAAATGATTCAACAACACAACGACTGCAATGAGACTTCAGGGAGATTTTCAGCTTTCCAGAGGGAGGGTTTTATTTATTTTTTGTGGTAGTCTGATGATGAACCTGCAGCAGACAGGTCAAAGGTCAGAGTGTTCTGGTCATGAAGACTCTATGCAGAGCAGTGACCCTGAAGTGTCCCGTTGTACTTTAAATGTTTTATTTTGAACCAATATAGAAATTATTTTCAAGGAAAAGACGGAAAACAGTTTTTCCATTAATTTGACTGTTTATCAAGTTAAAAACTGTGACTATGTAAATGAAAACATCAGAAATATTAGCTCAGAACAACAATTAAGCATGGTGGTGGAAGTGTGAGCATGTGGGGCTGCCAAACATGATCTAATTCCACTCCAAAGAAAGGAGCAGCTAAATTGATGAGCAGAACAAAGACGGTAGTGTAACACTTCATCTTAAAGTAATTGAAGGTTTCAAAAGGTTTTAGGACTTGAATTTTTTACCGGTCTATGCCATTATTTGAAAAATACTTTAGGATTTCCTTGGCAACAGAGGCTTTTTTCTTAACCACGCCCACATTCCTTATGTGTTCATATCGGGTGTCATAATGTTTTGTCCAGCTGTAGCCAGGAATTCATGCATCACATTATCACAATATTTCAGTAAAAAATGTGCGAGCAACAGGCGACTTCTCTTTTGCGAGCTCGCCTCGCTAACGCCATTTTACCCTAAGTAGCTTCCCAATAATGCTCAAGGAGTTAGAAGGCGATAGATCAAAATTCCTGGGAGGAGTTTAAATTTGTAAAAAAATGTACTAAAAAGAGTTTCTTTTTTCTTTTTTAAATCAAGCTGGCGGCCTCTACCAGGGGTCAAAGGTCAACAAAATTTTTTTTATAGTTGTAGATTTGAGCTGGTGGTGAAATTTCGTGCAGATCAAGCAAAAAAAATTGACCTTTTTCCATACTGTGTAAAAATGTAATGTTTTCCCGCTTTGATGTCATTTTTTTAGGGTGGGGGCAGTCGTTCACCATGCCCAAAATTTGTTGTCAGCAGGTACTCTGTGTGTGCACATTTTGGTGAGTTTGTGTTGTGTTTTAAGGTTTGTAAGTGTTGTGTAGCAACAAAAAGGAGCAAAAAGTCTGAAGGAGTCTGACGGTTACGGAATCCAGAAGGCCCCGCCTCCGCACGACCATCGCAGTGCAGCGATCATCTTCAGCAAGGGATTTTAGGAATTTCCATAACCAAATAGATTTTTTTTTCTTTTTTTCCTGATACATATGGAAGATTTCTTGATCACTGTAATTAGGACAACTTTAATGAGGCAATTACAAACAACTGATGAAAGCATTTGATGAGATTCACAAAAACGAGGGAATATCAGGGAAAAAAATGCTGCAATAAATGTACGTTTGAACTAACCCGTGTAATTAAAGGCCGTGTAAATACTTCCTTCCAAAACAGCAAAATTAAATATTAATCATGCAGGTGCTGGACAAAGTTCTGGGAAAACTTCAGTAAGAAAAAGATCAGAAAAATATCCAGCAGCCTGTTGTTTCCCTTTCAGCGTTTCTGCATCCGAGTCTGAACGGAGCTGTAATCCACTAGATGCGCCCAATTTTACATTTACAGAAACGAATGAGGCAGAACCTTCAGCCCACAGACGAGGTTTGTGGTTGGAGACTTTTCATCAGTTTGCCCATTGAAAGACTGAAGCAGTTTACGGACTGACGCTCCACAAATCCTTAAAAGTTCTGTTTTTAAAAAAAATATTCAAAGTCGTACTTCTTAACACAAAAAGCAACAACAGAATGATTACGATAAAAGAAAACTTGAGTCAGTTTTGAGTGCAATAAGTCTTCAACCAAACAGGCATCAACTCCCTTGAGGGCAGCTCCACCCAACTTGCTCCATCTGTTCAGGTTTTACATGTTGCTGCCAATATTGTGGGATATAACTTTTGATACCATGGTCCGGGTGAAAACCTGATTCTGATTGGCTGCTGGGTGTGTTAAAAAATTGATAACCGCTCGCCCCAAAAAGAAGTTCTGGTCACTCATCTAAAAATCTTCTTTATCACTGCGCCGGCTTCTTTAAAACAACCTTTTGGTTCATTATTCGAACAAAAACAAGCGGTAAGAGATGAACGTTCTCTATGAACGGATGCTTTATTTAACCCATCAGGACGACATATATCACTTTTTATCACCGAATCTTGACTGCAGCGGTGGTGCGGCGCGACGCGGACTATTTGTTAGGTGATGCGGCGCGATGCGATGGTCCAGGTGAATTCTGATTGGCTGCTGGGTGTACATTAAAAAGTGATAAACCACAGTGAAAAAAGAAGTTACGGTCACCTAGCTTGAATGTTGTGTATCACTGCGCTGGCTTCTTTAAAACAACCTTTTGCTTCATCATTTGGACAAAAACAAGCGGTAAGAGGAGAACGTTCTCTCTGAACTGATGCTTTGTCCAACCCATCGGAAAGATGAGCATATATATATCGCTTCATATTGCCGAATCTTGACTGCAGCGGTGGTGCGGCGCAATGCTTTTTGTGAAAAAAAACTATCCAAATCGGAAGAAAAAAGAATTAAGGACTAAAAACTGGTTAATATGTATTGCTTTTGTAAGTGACCATGGTATAAGCGGGTTAATGGCCTTTGAAGTGTGCGTTATTACTTTTTAACACACTTCGCGGAAGCAACCGTCCTCCTGTTCAGGCTTCCAGGGCGTGCGTTAAAAAGTAATAATGCACACTTCAAAGGCCCTTAAGCATGCAATCCATTCTGGAGATTGCATGGAACATTTTTAAGTTCAATATCTAGTTGATCCTACTAGATCTGGTCCTACTAAAAGAAATTTTATCCAGTTATAAAAGTACAGACTCAAATCTACACCATGACATCATTATTGTAAAGGTAATGAAAACAAGAAACTGAGTAGAAGCCCCTGCAGGGCATCCCATAGTGAAAGGGATGGTTTCATTGATCCACCAGAAAGGTTAACGACCCCCTCCGATCATCTTTTGATCTATTTTCAAAGTGTTCCCAGGGGTCTTTCAATTACGATCATGCCGTTTTATGTGTCGTTTTCTTGGACATAGTTTCTGCAGAGCGGCAGGAGTTCCTTTGAAATTCAAATTTGAGTTGTAAGCCCGCCTCCTCCTCCCATCACCCATCTGTTCACGCCCCCTGCTAGCTTACAGTCCCTCACAACAACAATCTAACAATACCAGCGCAACAAAAATGATTAGAAGATTAATACCCCCCCCCCTTTAAAAAAACAGTAATAAGAACAGGTATTTTCTTAATATAACCATAAACTTAAATCCATCATTTAAACAACTTCATTAGTATGATGTCTTAAAATTACACAGCTGCTTGCTGAATATTATGCATTATTATTATTATTATGGTCTGTGGGAATGAATCAAGGTTTCAGATTAGTTTGTCAAAATACAACTTCTTTTAGAATCAGATTGTAAATAAAAGTGCAGGTTGTGTCTCTGTGACCCGGTACCAACTGTTCCAGTGGCCGGTACCGGCCCGCGACTTTGGTTGGAGACCATTTGACTGGATGATAAAAATCGATAAGAAAACAGTTCTTCAGTCATCTTTTAGTCTTTTGATACATTTGCAGTGTTTTTTCTAGAAAACAAAAGGCTAGCATGCAGTTTTTCTATAAATGTTGAGAAGTTTTTCTCAAGAATAAAGTCTCATCTGGGCTGCAGCGATGAAGAAGAATAGAGTCACGGAGGATTACTTGTGACTAATTATAATGGTTTTCACCATTTGTCATGATTGATTGTAATTGGTCATATGTGAATAAACGTGGAAGAAGTGAGAGAAGTTTTTACTTGAAATGTTTGCAGATGAATCCCAAATGAATCACATTAAAACCACAGAAGAAGTACAAATAAACCACGCAAAGAACACGTAAACCAACGCTGAACATGAATCGTGCGCAATGATTGTGTTGTTTAGACGCAATTGTGCGTCAAATTACCCAATTTCAAAATGGGATGTGCGCTGTCAACGGTATACAAAGGTTGTACATCGGTGGTACAGCCGTGAAAAGTCTGTACCAAACACGTGAAAAGGTTGTGGAAAGCCACAAATTTGCAGGTGCAACAAACAAAAATCACAACAATTGCGTAAGATTTACGTAACAATTGCATAATTGCATATAAACTACATTAAAAAGCCATAAATTGGTCATTCTCAACCGACCAAAACTTTTGAACAACTGAAATCCGAAATTCTTGTAATGAAATCGTCGGCCGAAACCCTTGAAGGACATCTGCGCACGTCGACGAATGCCGAAGGATCATGAAAATCCCACGTGTATGACAAAAAACAGACGTTTCATGCGTGGAAAACTGTTCGTAGTGGCTGTGGGACTTTCACTCCAAACTCCAAGCTAGAAGATTTTGGGGAAAGTTTAGAACTGAAAATCTTTTGCCTAAAGTTGTGAATCAAGTTGGATTTCCTCGTAAAAGTGAAAAAGTTGCAGAATCCAGAACACTTTCCAAGGATGACAATTACATTCGTTCTCTTCATCCGCTCAGCCCGGAAACCAGCAGTGAAACCACCTCTGCTCACAGTTTCTCCCCCCCCTCTCCACGCCCCTCCCCCCCCACCTGATGCCGGATGCCTGGACTCAGGGGCCGGCGAGGACCGGCGTCCGCGTGGGCCCCGGCGTGCCAGCTCCACGCAGCGGGAGCGTGGCCGAGGAGAAAGCAGGCGGCCCCGGGGGCAGTCTCTGTGTCAGCTGATAGTGCAGAGGGGTGGGCAGGGCCGCGGGGAGGGTGGCACGCTCGGGTGCGAAAGGCTCGCCAAGACCCACACTCTTTTGGCATTTTGGCAAGGGCAGGCGGCGAAATAAAATGATCCAATTTAAGCTGGTTAAGGAGTGCCGGAGAATATTCAAATATTTATTTTTGCAGGGCATTCGGGGAGGCTGAGCTTGCTCCACAGATTAGCAGGAGGAGGACGTTTCCTGGGTGAAACGGCGGGGGCAGCTCCATCTTGATAGCCAGTTGGCCTCCAGTGGTGAGAAATGGATCCGCCAGTGGAGTTGTGGAGGCTCCTAAATCCTTCTCTGCCTTTCAAGTCCTCTCTTCTACCCAAACATTTGAAGCTCCTATTCTACCAAAAACTTTAAAAAAACACTTTTTTGCGTTCTGATTTTAAAATGAAACGATGTCCATCTATATTTTTTAGACCGGCACTGGCGGCTGGACCTATCGAATGATTGCTTTTTAATGCCATTATTGTTATTATTACTGCTAATGAAGGAAATGCAGCCCTGCTTCTCCTCAGCATGAATTTCACCATGGAAATAAATGAGTAAAAAAGCCTTTATCGAATTACACTAAAAGCAATCTCAAATAAATGGGCCTTGGATCTGCCTCCGTGAGGCGGGCTCGCCATGCCATAATTTCATTGCGCGGGGAATGAGAGCGGCGGGGCCGAAGACGAAGACCGACCCCTGATATGGAGGCTTCGGCGTCGTCCTGGAAACGCACAGAGGATCGCCATTCGGAGACGGCAACGCTGCAACTGTGCAGCTGATCTAAGGCAGGCGTGCTCAGACCCTGCGAGGCTTTTCTGCACACACACACACACACAAAAAAAACAATCCATCCATATATGCTCTTTCCTTCAGTCCTAGCGGGAAAGCAGCATCATTTCTCTCCATTCAAAGCAGGTTTTGTTTTTATCAACAAGTTGCATCTGCGGCCCGTCGGAGCGGAGAAGTCTCGGGGGATGTTTATTGTGAGCGCGTCAATAGACTTTGTTGTGGTTTTAGGGATCGCGACCCCTGTCACATAAACCCTCCATTGTGCGGCTGAGCAGAGCCGGTCACGACAGCTAACGGCTCTAAAATAACACGATTGTCTCTCCCACATATCGGGCTGATAATCATGTTTTACTTTCTGTTCCTTTAGATTCACATTAGGAAAAGAAAAACTCACCAACATGGGCTCGGTCAGGAGATGAATGAGTAGAATGCAAGAAAAAAATACATGTTATTGTCTGATAGGTACATATGGAGGCAGGAAGTACTGCATTTAACAAGTATTGTACTTTGTAATACAGAGTTTTAAGGAACTTAGTTTTGAAGTTTTCTAACGCTCTCGGATACTTTCTACAAATAATTTGGTTAAAATAGAGCTGTAAAAGATTATTTCTACCAATGAAAAGTCCATACCATCACACTACCACCACCATGCAGGACTGCTGCTCTGATTTTTTCTAAAAGTCCAGATGCTTGTTATGTGGATCGTCCAGATCTTCCTCAGTGTTTTTTCAACTGTCCCATGATCCATGTTTGTCTAAAAGTCTCTTTCTGCTGACCTCTGACCTGACCTGAACGAGTTCTGACCTGATTTTAATCTTCTGTTGCTCTAATGACACCTGGATGAGTCCTCCTTGCATTTTGTTGTCTGTTTTATTTTTTCACACTCAGTTGGTGGTTCTCCACCGTTTCAGTTGTTCCCCATGTTTCCTGGAGTCTCAAAGGTGCATAAATGTGTGTGTAACCTTTCAAAGCGAAGAAGGTAAGGATAACTAATCTTTTTTGTAAACTTCTCTTTTTTGTATGACAGTTTCTCTTTGGGTGGTTGAATATTTCAGGGGAGAGGGGACATGTAGTCAGAGTATCAGAGACTGTGATCTGCTGTAAACAAAGAATACCTATGTCAATGCCATCTTTACAAGATCATTTTAGTCAACCCTAAAAGCCATTTTTTTTCCTATGGGAAAATTATTCTGTACTTTGACCTTTTTTGAACCTTCCCGCTCTCCGTAGATCCTAAGTTGCACCATAAGACACAGAATGAATGTATGAAAAGGTCCCTTTTTGTAGCAACTCTGATCTCTTTACTTTTACTTCTGGGACTTTATAAGAAAGTCAGACATCAAGCTCTCTACTATACTCTACTAACACCCAAAAGGATACCACCCATTTGCAAAGAAAATAAATCCTAATAAATATAAACATTGTACAAAGATTAATTCCAAATCTGATCATGAAAACCTGGATAATTTATAAAAAATAACTCAAATTAATTCTTTCTCATGAAATATCATTCCAAAGCAATTATTGTGGTCTTTATTCGCCAGTCTAGTGACCATCAATGTACACTAGAAATTCACTATTCACTATTATAATACTATCCATTCACAGAATTAAACTCTACATTTACTGGAATTTTTGCAGGTTCAAACATTAATTTAACTATTTTAAATATTTAACTATTAAAACTATATAAGCTGTTCCAGGATTTTTGCCTCCATTCAAATACATGGAGAATCTTTGGTGCAGGAGCTCGCTGGTTCGATTCCCGCCTCTGGCATCTTTCACAAAAATCTCTTTTTTGTTATTGTGCTGTTTTCACTTTATTTATGGCCAACTTTGATCAAACCATTATTTTATTATTTATTCTTTTTGCCAATTATTCCCCTTTAAGTTTCATTTTCATTCAGCAACAGAGCATTAAACCACATTTTCTTCTGGAAAAGCAGCTCCTTCTATTCTAGAATTAGCTTTTTAATCTCAATTATATTAAAAGTGTTTGTTTTTTTTAGCTGCAAATTTGATGTTTAATATAGAAGCTGGAACTGAGGAGATTTTATTGGTAGAGTAAAAGATTTTTAAAGATTGAGCGTCGGCCCCAAAGACAAGACGTTCAGAGACGGAGCACCTTAATTAAGGAGACATCAGACGTGTTTTGGAAGCGCGTGACTCCAGCCTCCCTCACGAAACACAGACGTTTGTGTTTTTACTCCACCACAGACGTCTGTGTTTCACACAAAACCGCTTTGCACACAAACAAGCTCTGAAATTGACTTATTCAGCCTCCCGTCACCGTTTTAGTCAAAACTTAATCAGCAGACAAGCTGCTACATCAGAAAAGTCACATCCACTCACAGCCCCCAGCCGCGGCGATTAATTGAAATTATCTGACGAAAACAGAGAACAAGAAAGAGGTCACGGGGTCGACTTAAAATAGTTTAGTGCCACTCAATCGCTCTGAGGAAGAGAGAATTGCTTTCTGTTTTCAAAGCAGTTAGGCACGTAGCAGAACATGCAGCCGATGATTACCTCCTGACTTTAAAACCCAGGAGTGCGCATCAATCTACTTATTAATCCCCACCTCAAACGGCAGTGAGATGATTATTTACACAGATGTCAGGGTGTCTTCTTCAGCAGAGGCGCCTCATCTTCATCATGAAAGTTAACTGTGTAAATCTTCTGCGTCGCCTACGAGCGCTGTTCTTAGCTCAAGTCAACTTATGTGCGAGAAAATGGAAAAACTGTTGTTTCGGTGTCAAACAGCCTGTAATCTCCCACTGATAGTCATTAAAATTCAATTAATAGCTTTTAGAAAGTATAAACATTCTATGAAAAACCAGTAGAATTCTTTTAAGTATGATTTTTTTTTGTACAAAAAATAAGATAAAAAGTACTTTTTATCTTGATCAGGTCCATATCAGGTCAGTTACCTGTCTTTACTTTCTAAAAAATAAATGAATAAATGAAGAACTAAAATATTCCAACTGCGTCTAAACTTGTGTCACATTTTATTCACAGTAAACCTTCATATTTGGTCAAACTCTGACCTTGTAGTGTTACATACTTGGTGTTTAATCCAATAACTTCAGGTTTAAATGAGTTAAAGAATACTACTCAGATGTAAAGTATGACTTAGGACATTTCTGAAACACAGAGTTGAGTCTGGGAATTCAAAAATCTCTGCCAAACCAAATGTGTGAATCAGTGAAAGTTGATTTGCTGTGGTGACCCTTAAAGCGATATGCCGAAAGAAGAACATTTATGGAACAAATGGATTCTGAATTTCCCATTTTTAAGCCCTATAGCATCTTAAATACACCCTAAGAAACTGCAAATTCTAAAGCTACGGAAACACATCTGACATGGTGTTCACACTGGTCAAGCAGGGAGGAGCTATGTTTTTCCTGCTGTTTACTAGCCAATGTTCACCACTTACTGTTAGAAGAGGCTTGGTGCAAAATGTCCAAGCGGTCCACATGTCGGGATTTGGGCGCGAGACGGGAACAGTTGGGTTCATTGCCAGAATCCTTGAATATGATCGAGTCAGAAAAGTGTTCTCGGTTTATCGTCATTTGAAAAACAAACGCCAACATGGTCAGGCTCGTTGCAGTGTCGGGGTTCACCAGATAAACCAATCTCTACGTCACTACCAAACCCAAGTCCAAAAGTGGTTGTAAAAACATGCGTAGGCATGAATGTGAGAGTTTTGAATGCTAAAACCCTAAAAGGTGTTTCCATAGACTTTTCATTGGAACGTCCGTTGCCGAGGGCGGATTTAACATAACTTTAGAATGCTACGTAAGCTAAACATTAACATTTTTCAGCTCACAATTTAAAAAAAAATATATATATATATAAATAAGAATTACAAATGTTAGAATGAATAACTTACAAAAATGCTACATTTACATGCTACTGCCTTTTAATGTTGTTCAGTGGGATTTGAAATGATGTCAGCAGGAAGTCTCCTGCATGGAACCTTCCGGTTTCGGGTCTGCGACCAGCCTTAAGCCTTAAACTTCAATTAATGCCAACATCACTGCAAAAATACGGAGCTGACTTTGGCCCCAAAGAAAAACTAAGAGACAAGCAACACAGAGGACTTTAAAAAAAGCCCTCAAAGGCTTGACGGAGTGCACTGCAGTCATGAAAACTGAACTCCGCTTCTGAAACCAGCTGAGGAGATCAGGACACTTTGAGCCCAGAATGAACAACGAGACAAGAGTCAAAGGCTGGCGTCTCTGTGGAGCAACAGGTCAAAGTTCTCGAGTTTTGCTGGATGTAAACAGCATTGAGACCTGCCAGCCACTGCTCAGGAGAAAGGAGACGGATAGAATCAGAATAAAGTAAAAGCAAGACATGTTTATTAAAGTTTACACATTTAGCACATTAACTAAACAAGCAAAGTAGCAAAAGGTTTTTCCTTTGCATCATAAAAAGCTTAAAATGACCTCAAACCAGATAAGCAAATAAAAAATGTATTTTATATCTTATCAAAGTATTGTTATATTCTCTTTTATTTTAAATAATTTATGGTTTACACCCCCAAGTGTTGGACGTATAGGACTGCACTGATGTCCAGCCGGATAAATACCAGCTGGAAAGTTTACAAAGTTCAATGGAAGAGAAGTTCCAAAGGAGAAGAAACTTTTGTAGACACAAGAAAAAAGATCCAAACAAACCTCTGGACAAGCTGCATTGTTCTTATTGCGACATAAATTATTTTTTATTCTCCTTCTTTAACCTTTAACTTTAACCTTCTGTTTTATTTTATCCTGAAAACATGGTTTGAATTATCTTTTTTACAGTAAATTAAAGGGACAGAAGTTTTCAGTAGATTCTGACTTAAAGATACCAAAAAAAAACGTATTAGCAATTATTTTCCAACCTATGCATTTTCCAGTGCACTTGTGTGGTGAATAACGAGTAGGTAATAACTTTTCAGTCCACATTCCTAAACTTCCCCCACCCTGAAAGCACATTTCTGTGCTCCCTTTCCATGGCTGATGGGATGATGGGGTTACGCAAACCTGAGGTTTCTTTTTGGAACAAGCGCACCTCCATTTAAAAACAAACGCAAACGTCTCAGATCCAGTAGCTGCAATGCTCGGAGGATAACACTTCAGGCCGGCGGGCAAAGACATGAAAGAAACATCAGATTTCCCTTTCAGTCTTTTTCTAAACAGCCTGTGAAAAGGGGGGAAAAAAATAAAAAAAAACACACACACACCACCATTAATGGTGCTCTTAGCATCCATTTGGTACCTGAAAACGAGACACCTGCGCGTTCGGCGGAAACAAGAGGCCTAGGCGCCCTCCTCCCATTTACGTCGCCAAAGATAACAGCAAGTAGTGAGTCGCGGGCGCATGGAGGAGGTGAAACCGTTAACTATGAAGGATGATGCCGATTTATCATGATATTACAGCTCTGACAGGGAAACACACCTGTACTTTTTGATGTAATTTATTGACTAGTTTGTGGATGCTGAGCGAGAAGGGGGGGGGGAATTAGTGTGGCTTTAATTACTGCTGCTGCTGGTTAAAATATTAATGGGGCACAGAGTGTTGCATGCTCATTTCTGTTGATTTTTAATTAGCAGTAATTCATTTCGCACAAAGCATGTTGATGCCTGTGCCGCAGACATTAGCGAAGAAGCTGAATAAAGATGTTTTTCAGGGGGGGGGGGGTAGCAAGCGGCGTGCATACTGAACGGCGATGGGCGTCTCAGACACTCTCCAGGCCAGAGAAGAGGCAAGGACAGGCGTCTGTGCAGAAACGGGGGGGGGGGGGGGTGTTAAACCCTCCATCAAGTTTGACAAACCCAAATCAGCATCTTCAGCTGCCGCTTCAAGGAGGAGAGCAGGGAGGGGGACAAGCCGCTAAGTGAAAGGAAATGGAGAGAAGCCGGCCTGTGGCGCTTGAACCAACGACCATCACAGCTCGATCATTAGACGGCTTCACACACGCCGTCATCAGACGCCGAATTAGAACATCAACTTCAGTCTGGATGACCTCGGAGTCCACGTTTCCCCGGCTCTGGTGAAACCAATC
The DNA here is from genome assembly GCA_037389245.1 of Oryzias sinensis. Classification (NCBI taxonomy): domain Eukaryota; kingdom Metazoa; phylum Chordata; class Actinopteri; order Beloniformes; family Adrianichthyidae; genus Oryzias; species Oryzias sinensis. Next base: position 4,068,453 of record CM074491.1, read on the forward strand.
TCTCCCAAGATTGGATGGATTCTGAGAGCTGTTTTTGTTTTTTCTTTAAATGAAGCAATTTGCTTCTAAGCAACAGATGCGCACAGGCCTATTAGTGCTCTGGCGATTAGGAGTCTGCCGAAGGATGGAGGAAAATAAATACAAAAAATAAGAAAGAAAAAAAAGCTGAAAATAAAAAAACTCTCGCCCACATCAGATGTATTTTAGATTTGTGCTTGGCACACGACCAAAACCTTTTCCTCAGACGTTTCTGTCACGGCAGTGATTCACCCCGTGACCCTTTTACAAGCAGGAACACACCACCTCCTCAGCAGCCCACACCATCACCCAGCGCTGCCCCCCCCCAGAGCGAGCGTGCCACGCCAGAGTCCGGGCTGGCATCTGGGAGGCTGTGATTGAGAAGTGTAAATAAATAATAATCCCTGGAAAGGAGACCGGCACATCAGCATCTGTCGACTCCCCAGCTAATAGTTTTTATTGTGGTGCCATCAATTAAGCACTCTTTGTTTCCTCAGCCCCCCCCCACACACACACACACCAACACCACCACCACCCACCCGCCCACGCCGGAGCAGATAGCTCCCGGATTTTTTAATTGAACTGAACAGATTTTTGTTTAAGGATCTCTTCCTGCAGAAATACAGCCGATGTACCGTTGATGGCTTTCGCTGGCGGCGGTGGCTCACGTGCACGCCGCGTGCACGTGCTGAGTTGTGCGTGTGCACGAGTGTTCTGGAAATGCTTTTGCACCGAATAAAAAGGTGAGTGCAGATGCTCACACACGCACGCACACAGTTTGCAGCAGTGTGTGTGTCAGCTCGCACAAGCAGGAGAACTCGCTTTCCATCTCGTTAAACTTCAACTGCAGCCGAAACCAGAAATCCTTGCAGATTGTCCCACAATTCCAGATGACAGACACACACTCTGCACACAGCAAAAGAAAATCAGTCACTCTTTCAGGGTGTGCACGCTTAAAAAGGTAGGATTGGGCGGGTGTTTTGTGGACATGGAACCAGGCTGATGGGTGCATAAATAAGGCATGTTGGAACATCTGGTCTTTGTTGTTCGTTCAGCTTTTTAATGTCTTCAAAGAGCAACTCTGACGCATCGCTGACTACCACTCCTTGGTCCCGCTTCATTTTAGCACGGAATAATAAACCATCTTTTGGGAATTGAGTCCCGTCGTCGCTCTCTTCATTTGGATATGCCAATGCAGCCCCCTTCCCTTCCCTTCCCTCCCGCTTCCCATTTAAAACAACTTCCCTTTTTACTTAGTTGATTTTAAATTTTTATACCTCAGGGAACGCCGGCGTGTGTCACCGCCTGTGTAGCTGCGAGCACAATTAAAATTCACGTCCCCATTCCTCCTGGTTGGACGCGGCGGAGATGGAAAAGTTGTAAATTTCTAATTATATGCAGAGTAGATTTAGTCTGGAAGGCCCCTCTTAACACGATTAAGCACCCAACGCACATAAATTAAACACATATAGGACTTCCTATCTGAACGGTAATCCTGTTGACCACGAGTGCTTGTACTTTTCATTACGCGTGTCGTGTTCAACCAGAGCGGTGCCTGCTCAAAAATCAACCACTTGAAGACTCGACTCAGCCGCCCGACGAGGAGGGAAAAAAAAAAAACGTCATTCTCTCAGGCTCTATTTTCAGAGGACTCGTATACTTTTGCACGTGTAATTGAGAGATGACGGCGGGCCTCGTTCTGTGAGAAAAAGATAATTCACATGCGGATTCAATTGGAGGAAGTGTGGAGGAACAAAAGGCATTTTCTGGAACTTCTGCGCAGAGCGTGGAGCCATCTGAATGCTGTGAAAACTGGCATGCGTGCCGAGGTCAGGCCGGTTTTATTTAGTCTCATGAGTGACACATGACTCACTGCTGACATGGATTTAGTGCGTCCAGCTGGAGATATCAACGAGAAAGAAACGTGCAAAAGGGTCCGGACAGCTCACTCCAAACTGGTTCAAAGCATGAAGTGACGCTTAAAGGAACGGAAAAAAGTTGGAAACCTTTTCTTTGCATTGGCTTTGTTGCTCAGAGCTTCATCCGACGTTCGTTTTCGTTCTCCATATCAAAAGTGATCTTTTTAGGCTGTGGTTTAATGAAAAACACTTGAATGTTTTGCCCTCAAAAGGGATCTTTTCATAATGAAGGCGAGTGTCTGTGCGACGTCGTCTCGCAGCGTAATTGGAAAGCTTATTGTGACTCCAATCATGTTGGGCGACTGTGCAAGAAACAACGAGAACAAAAGCAGAAGAAGGTTCAAACTCTTTTGGAAGTGTCAAAAGAGAAAACTGGTATGACAACTTCAACAGAAGCATTTTTATTTTTTCATACCTGGAAAGAACATTTAAATTATTTAGACACAATCGCATGGCTTTTGTTGCGGCTCGTCTTTGTGCGTCTCAGCAGCCACAAGTGCTTTAGTCACAATACAATCTTCTAAAAAAAAGCCCTAAAGAAACAGATTTATTATGACTTTAAATTGTACATTTGTGAGGTGATGTCAGCAAAGTCTAGGTAGATGCTAAAATGTTGTCAAACTTGATCCAATCTTTAATTAAGATAAAGGAATGTGAAAAATTACCCTGGTTTAACACTTTTTTTTTAAACTGGAACAGACCATTATTCCTTTTCTTGTTAAGAGAACCCAAATTAATATTCAACAATAGAGAAGCTAAAGATGCTAAATACTGTAAATTAAATTAATTACCTAAAAATTCAACTTTGGACTTTGAAGCTTTTTTTGTGTTGATGAGGAGAAAACAGTTTGAGATTTATCAAAAAAATGAAATACTGGAGCAGCCAGGCAGCAGACACCGCCTGCTCCGACATCCAGATCTGTTTTTAACGGCAGTTTGGACTTTTGTTCCGTCAAACTGACAAAAACAGCAGAAGCTTCAAAGCATAAACCCACTGAGGGCGAGTCTGTGGTGCCAACGTCTGTGTGGTGTGAAGGACGAAGACTGCAAAAAAAAAAAAACATTAAAAACAACTACACGTCTCGTTTGTCCGGATTCTGTCATCAGAATAAAACAAACTCTTGTTATTACAATGGCAGCTCCTTTGCTTTGCTGCTGTCTGAAATCAGCTGCTTGAATAAAAAAATGTAAAAACATGACGAGTGCACAGTGTGAGCGGAGTGTGGATCAGCTGGTGCACCTCTGAAGATCAGATGTTCCCTACATGAAAGGCACAAAGCCTAAAAACCTCCTTTCTTCAGGTTTTGTACTGTAGTTTGCCCTCATTCACACTGTAATGACCCACAACAGAGGTCACTTGCAAGCAACAGAAGCTCTTGTTTAGTGGATGTATGAAAGGCCTAAACAGTATGATACCCCCCCAACTACAATGGTATGCTTTAATAAGAATGGTACGTCCCAACAAGGTGATTGAACTTTTGGATTGTTTTAACTCATAACTGGGATTTATTGTTGTTACAAACAATAAAAAAGGTTTTCTAAAAGTTGCTAAAAGTTCACCAAAACGTTAAGTTTATTTCATGATATTATTGTGAATTGGCGCATAAGCCTGGGTTAATGTTCTTGGATCGATTAGTCATGAGGGGGGGGGTGTCCCCTTTGGTCTTCCTTATTGCAATAAACAATCACACCCCGTTCTCTGGGGTGGAACAGTTGGAGGCGCTCATCAGACGACCACTCTGGGATCCTCTAGCATTTTTTGGTCAACCAGATCAGAGCTGAGGGCCTTTTGTGTTGGATAGATTTTACTGATACAAAAGGGGTTTATGGATCTTCAGACCCCCCCCACCCCAGAGCAAGGGGCAGACAGAGCAGCAGCCCGGCCGATCCGGGTGTCTGAGAGCCCCACCGTCAGACAAAGATCCGGGAGCAGAAACCCCCACGCGCAACGGACCGCCCACCACGGAGTGCGTGGAGCTGGAGGCCCCGCCAGGGCAGGGACCCGTCCCACCCCAAGGCGCTACGGGCCTATACCCAACACCCCGACCGCTAGAGATGCACGGCATCGCCCAGAAAAAAGACACGCCCCACCCCCAGAGGCACGAGGGACAACCCATGGCCAACCCGCACTGCACACCCATGCAACCTGTCCGCCAGCCCCACCAGGGAAGCGGCAGAAACCGACCGCCTGACTGGGAAGGTGGACACAGGCGACCATCGGAGGCCCCAGGCGGGGTCAGGGGGCGGTGAGCCTGAGAACCAGACTCTAGTTGCTGCAAGCAACAAATTGGGAAAAGAAGAAACGATGAAAGATCAAATTTACAAAATATAATTCACAAATTCAAAAATAGTAATTTCAGTTTAGTAAAAAAAAAGTGGTTAGAACTTGGTTGAAATGTTTATTTATTAATTTTGACAGATTTGTTATTTCTTTGTCGTTGTGAGTTTTTCTATCACTGTCTTTGTGTTACAGTTTGGCACAGCTTTTCTCTCATCTTCTTCACTGAATTTAGTTTTGCAACAAATATCAGAAACGCAGCAGCTGCTTCTTTATCAATGACCAAAGATGCTTTCCTGTGTCTTTAGAAACAAATAAAAAAAATAAAACAGCAAAGATCCTGAGAATCTGCAGCTTCGGCGGTTTCTGGAGATCCAAAAGGCGCACCCACGTCAGAAAAAAGCTGCTGAAAGTTTGGCCTTAAACTCTGAGACTAATCAGGACAAAAAGGCAGAACACAAGGTTTTCCAGCACAAAGAGCGATGGTGGACAGACCAATGTCGATGCTCTTTTCTAGCTATCAGGAAATGGAAAAGACTTTATTTTTCCCCAGAAATCAAGCATTAATTAGCAATAAACAAATTTTGCACACCGTCTAATTGGCATCGCATTTGTCAAGATACAGTTAAAGAGACGGCTTAATTAATTAAACATGAAATCGCACCTTCCATGAGTGTTTGAGAGTACAGATGTAATGGTGTAGGTTTTTCTTTTTTTTTATCCTCCATAAACCGACACCTCCACCCCACTCTCTATCCAAAACCGCAGCAATAGATCTGATAGGATTTGTTCTCTTTATCCCTTTAATTAGCACCTCCCTCCTGTCCCCTTTGCAAATGAGGGTTAGGTGAGGAGGTTCGGGATTTGATGACTTAAAATGCACACAGCTAACGAGTTATTCATACTCCGCACAGCTGTTATGGCAATTTAACAGCTTCCTCCCAGTTCTCTTGATGCTTGCTTGTCAAGGATGGAGCGGTGGCAGGAGGCCTCTCAACTGCTCCATTATCCTGGCGGAGAAGCTCTCCGGATCAGAAAATAGTCACAATTACACCTGAAGCTGGAGGCGGCTTCTCAGACGTTGATCTTCCCTGGACTTGCTTGATGATAAATTCTGCAGAGTTCAGCCCGACCCCGAATAGAATCGGAATTCCCGGGACTTCTGAAACAATCCAAAGTTCTTCCCATTTCTATTCAGTGTCTCCTCCAAACAAGCTTGATGGACCTTTTGGGAGATGCTCGTACTGTCGGCATTTCACTGGTCACTATTGTCATCGTTCACCAATCAGGGAACATCCCACAAAAAGGCTCATCATCTCAGACTCTACAGGCCTCAGATCAGAAAAGTCCCATTAAAGAGAACACGTTTCAAAGAGACTGTTGCTTATATGACAGTATGATACACAGTCTTTACTCATGTCTGAATAATAAATAGCTCAAACATATACCAGAAAAAAATAGGCGGTGAACTCTGTTATTGGACAAACAGAACTAAGTTTTCCGATAAATCGGCTTAAATATCTTAGAGGATTTAAATCGGCCAGAAGTCTTCTGAAAAAATGGAGTTTGTATCGATTCTGCATTTTTAATCACATTACTCTGGATTGAATACTGGATTCTGATTGGCTGCAGGGTGGGGATCATGTAAGGATTAATGGCCGACGAAGTATGCATTATCATTTTTTAACACACGCCGTGGAAGCCTGAACCGTCCGACGTGAAGCGGAGGACGGTTGCTTCCGCGAAGTGCATTAAAAAAGTGATAATGCATACATCGTCGGCCATTAACCCGCTTATACCATGGTGACTTACAAAAGCAATAAATTGTAACCTGTTTTTAGTCCTTAATTCTTGTTTTTTTTTTCCAATTTGGATCGCTTTTCTCACAAAAAGTCTCACAACGTCGTGCCGCACCACCTCTGCAGTCAAGACTCAGTGATATAAAGCGTTAAATATATGCTGATCGTCCCGATGGGTTGAATAAAGCATCAGATCATAGAGAAAGTTTACCTCTTACCGCTTGTTTTTGCCCAGATGATGAAGCTAAAGGTTGTTTAAAAGAAGCCGGAGCAGTGATGCAAAACATTTAAGCTAGGTGACCGGAACTTCTTTTTTCACTGTGTGGTTATAACTGTGGTTTATCACTTTTTAATGTACACCCAGCAGCCAATCAGAATCGAGTATTCACCTGGACCATGGTATAATAAATGACAATGAACTCCTAAAAAAGAAGTTCCGGTCACATATGCTCTACAGTATTTTACAGTGCTGGCCTAAACGGCAGTTAGTGTTCCAATTATGTCATACCTTATTCCATAGTTTGATAAAATAGCAAGAGAGTAGAAAAGATGAGGGATTCCATAGTTTGCATTAACCTGATCGGTGAATTTAACCCTCTTGAAGACTGATAAATAGGGAAAAGAATCTAAGGAGGATGAGGAGGAATTGAGCTATTGCTGATTATTATGGTTGTTGTTGTTTGTTTTTTTTAAACCATCATCTGGACAAAACCTAACGGTGAGAGGTGAACTTTCCCTCGAAACTGATGCTTTGGACTACTTAACGTGACGTTTAGCATAATAAACCACTTTCCTCCGCTGCAGCAGAGCGAGGTCGGTGCAGGCTCAGTAGCTGTTACCATGACAACACCTCACACAAGCAGGCCATTTCTTGTGATAAATGATCTAAACGTCATGAACAACAAGATTAAAGTATTCATAATTGATGTAATATTTATCTATTTTGGAAATGACCATAGTTTAAGCGGGATAATCCATTATCAGAAATGCATGGACTACGCCGAATCAACCTTCCTCTCATTCCACCGTCCCTCAATAAACTCAATAATATGCGGCTTCCAGAACTTTCTGAACGCCTTGAGTAGGAGTTCTCTGAATTGTGATTGGCTAAACTGTGTTATCCGTTATACCTTTCTGCGAATCTTCACATTGCACAGTTCATGTCTCTGCGTCCTCCACTAATGTCTGATTAAGGACTCCTCAGTGGGCATCCTCACATAAATACACTTTAACCCCCCCCCCCCCCCCCATTCGCCTGGGTTTCTGTGCATCAGGAAAGTAACGGCTCCAATTTCTGAATTGTCATTTGATATTAAAAGAAGAAAATAGAAATAAAGGTTCAAGACGAGGCTTCAAAAAGGACAAGGTTTCAACCAAAGTTTCAGCTCTTTACACAAATGCAGAAATAAACTGTGACAAAAAAAAGGTACAAAAACAAGTCAATGCATTGTTATTGGATCAAAATACATTTAAAACCACCTTATCAGAGGCTTGGAGATACTTAAAATGACATTGTGACCCATCAGAGGCCTCAGAGAAGGAATGAGGATGACGGTCATCAAGTCTGTTTCCTTTGGAATCTAAGAAATCTCGCATATATAGTGGGAGTGAGGGTGCGGGGGGGGGGGGGGGGTTGCTTTGGAACTTAAAGTTTGTATATTCTTAACAAAAAAACCCAGGCTCAAACAATCACAACACTGACAAACACCGACCTGCATCCACAGGAGGAGACAGAGGTCCTGGAAGCTGGATATTCTGCTCAGCAGCTTCACAAACACAGTTAGCAAACACAGCTAGCAGGCCCCAGTCCTGCCTGTGAAGCTCCCTCTGCTAAACGTTTCCATCACCTGTTGGATTTGTGACGTCACTGGAGGTCATTTCTTCTGCTTCATCCTGAACGGACTCTTCTTCAAACGGCCTCCTTTCTCTTTTTCCTCAGAAACTCTCTACAGCAGAAGCTGCAGCCATTTTCTGATTCACCTGCTTTAGGCTCCTCCCCCACCTTTAACACCTCCATGCCTGTGCAGGTAAACAGCTGATGCCGCCCCAAAGCCCTTCCAGAACCTCCGCTGGGTGGACCTCAGCTCCGCTTCTGCTGCCGCTCAGACTTTTTCCCTCTTTGGTCTCCAGATTTGATGTCTGGACTCTGGAATCACCAGCATGTTCTGCACAGAACCACTGACGCTCCAACACGTCAACATGATGAGGAGCTGGCAGCTGCCTTCCTTCAGAGCATCGGTTGACCTGATGACAGAAAATACATTTTTAAATCTAAAAATAACCTGCTGATGATCACACATTTCTCTTATGAGTGTTCAAATTTGGCAAACATAGTTATTTGGATTATATTGTGATGTATATCGTTATTGCCTGATATGAAAAAAAGTGTATTGTGATATAAAGAAATTCTACATCTTCCCCCCTTTTCTTTTCCGTCCGGTCCAACACAGCAATGTTACAAATATAATTAAGACGAATAAAGTTTGGCCTAAATGATAAAAGGGGTTTATTCAAATATACCTCTGCTGTGTCAGAAGATTCATTCATTTATTCATCTTCTAAACCCGTTTTTTCCCTTTCGGGGGTCACGGGGCTGCTGGAGCCTACCCCGGTCACTTGTGGGCAAAGCCAGGGGACGCCCTGGACAGGTCGCCAGTCTGTCGCAGGTCAGAAGATTCCAAACTCCTATTGTAAAAGTAAAATCTGTCCAATACCAGAGGCTTTCAGCTCTCATCTGTTTGCTCAGCTGTTGGACAGGACAAGTTAAGAAAAAATTCTACATCGCTCAGCCCTACGGGTAGCAATTGGCGTCTTGGTACCAACTGGCGGCCTTGGGCGCAGCACAGCGGGCGCCACCAGAGTTCCCACAGCGACACACAGACCATCAAAGGTTGCGTGCGTCATGTGGAATTGTTGGATCCACAGCACCTCTGGAAAATCACCAACCACCATTTCCGTAGCCCCTCCCACATGTGAGGAGCTCGCCGCTCCACGGCCTGAATAAGACGCCGATGTCTCCTTTGAAGTTTGATGTCATCCTCAGAAATGACATGGAGGTCATAAAGGTAGAGGCGGGTGAAGAAAGGCCCACCTGACCGCGTTGGAGCTGCTTCTATGAGCACATTTCTATGCGAATTGTATTCCGTTCTCCATCTGTCTTTGTGCAAATATGATGAGAGGAAGGAAACGCCAGGACGGCGTTTCTGCTCTTCAGCCGGCAACGATGCAACCAACCAAGACGTGGAAACGTCTGCATCGCTGCTGGGAGGTCAGTCTGACGCGGATGATCCATGAGAGGTGAGAAGATCTGGACACTTCTGCAGACCCCGCGGGCGTGTGGTCTGTGGTCTGCTGTTCATCCAGCCGCTTTTGTTCTGAAAAGAGCCGGTTCAGAACTGGAGAATGGGTTCGAGTGCTGCTTCAGAAAACAAGAGGCCACTTCAGCTAAACTCATCGGAAACAACAACAGGCAGCAGAGAAAGAGGGGCAGATTGTGGCAAAACTGTACTTTTGAAATATGCCTTTGCGTGGAATAAAGCAGCAACGCTGTATTTTATCACACAAAGGTAAACGTTAAACACATAGAAACAGTAGCTGAGCAGACGGAAGGAAGGCTTCGACTTTAACCCTTGTGCTATCTTAGATGACCCCACCCTTCCATTGACGGGAAACCATACAAAGGTGGATAAAGGTGGAAAGATTTCATGTAATCCATGGACACCAGTGAAGATCACAAATCATTGAAGAAAAAAGGTTCAGAGCTCTGTCTAGTGGGTCTAGATGACCCAACTCCCAATGTTAAAGTATAGCACAAGGGTTAACCCTTTAACACGCAGAGTTTCTGTTCTATTCTAAGGAAAAATCAAAACACAAAGAAAAAGCAGTTTCACTTAAATAAAACAATTTAGAATAAAAAAATGATCAAGACAAAGGAATTAGACACTCACAAATCACAGATGTAGAGAGGGGATATTACTCTACTGGCTTTCTCACAGCAGCCTCAAACAGGTTGGAAAAAGAAAATACCTAAAGCGTGCTGTAGTGACGCCATAGCAAGAACCCAAAAGGTGGACGTCAGAAACCACAAACAAGACTGTTCCATGATGACCAAATGGGTTAAAAGCCTGTTCGGTCTCTCACAAAGATCCTAAATGAGCACCTTTGTTAAAAAATGTTTCCTTTTGGTATCTTTCTTTGGTGACCAGTTTATGACATAATTGGAGAGGAAATGTGGAGAAATATAGCGTTTTTGCCCTAGAATATAAACACCCGTGATGGAAAAGAAGCGTTTTGAGAGGAAAGCTGATGCTCCCCGAACAAGTAATAAGGCCAAAGTGAGTTAGTCCAGTTGGGGGGGGGGGGGGGCTGCTGAGCTGAGTTTCTATTGCTGATACAATCAATGTTAAACAGCCGATTCACGATGACCAGGTAAATACTCGTAGAGTCACAACACGTTAAAGAGCCTGTGCTGTTTAGGTGTTGCTGGCAAGATCTCTGGTGTTGAAGGGCTAGATTCGAGCGTGTCCAAAGTCCGGTTTGTGGGGCAACCTGCATTCTATTCCCTCCGCCCCCAAGGACAGATGGCAACCCAGCGATTCACGTTATTCATTTGTGTTTCTTCAAACTAAGAAGAGAAAAAAAAAAAAGAATAAATGTGGTCCTGTGTGCAGCGGAAAGACAGAAACAGCTGAGGAGACGTTTGTGTCTCAGCGTCCCACAGACATTTTCCATCATTACGATCACCTTTTTGGGGTTTCTGCTGCATTTCCTGTTCGATTTACTGCGCAGTCCCAGGGGCTGATGGGTAAACACAGAGGGCCTCTTCTCAGCGCGGCGCTCCCGGTAAACACACCAGAAGGGTCTCAGAAAGAGTCTCAATGAGATGATGAAATAAACTAAATGATCCTTTAAAATAAGCATGTTTTTTAAATAAAAAAAAAAGATAATTTTAAAGCACAATTATAAGAGTGAGATCTGTTTGAGCCCAAGCAGTTCCAAATAATGCAGCATATGTAGTGTATGGTATGCTGGTATGAGGCTGCTTTATGGTTTTCCTTGGTGGTTGTGTTGAACTTCACAGCTTCCCTGCAGACGGCAACAAAAGAGGGACAAAAACCCCGACAGTCTGGGAGCCACTGGGGTTGAAGTTTTTTAAAGCGGATGAAATCACATTTACATGTTGACCGAAACGCTGCGCTTTACATGGAGAAAATCCAAAAATCCTCGGCCAGAACTTAAAAATATTAAGAAATGAAACAAAAAAAGGTCAAATGAATCAAAATCCCCAACAAAAAGGTTAAACTAGAAACTTGAGAAGTTAAAAATCATGCAGTCACGCTCACATTAGGAAAATTCTACGATTTTAACACTATATTACACAATTTTTAAAGGGGAATTTTTTCTTTTGAAAATATGAGCAAAAAGCAGAAAATATAAACTTTCCATGATAATCTAAAAACACAAAAGTAAAAATTTCGTTTTTTTATTTTCTTTTATTTCTTGTTCTTCTGTTGCCTGATTTGTTTCTAAGTGTTGCATGTTGTGCGCTGCTGACCGCTGGAAAAGTGTTTAATTAATTAATACAAACAATTTAAATATCCTGATAATAAAAACGAAACACAGATCTGTGATTCCTGAGATGTTGTGTTTTGAACTTTATTTCAAATCCAACTCCAGGTAAAATGTTACTTTACCCATGTAGAAAAATCAGAAAAATCTGCACATTTTAAATCTTATTTACAGTTTGGGTTCATAGCAGAACATTTGTTAACTGAAATGTTAACTTTGTGCATTTGTTCTGTAAAAAAATGCACACTTTATGAAACAGAGCTTCTATCACTTTTTTCTACACTTTTCAGTATCAGATTAAGAAGATTTTCAGGCAATAATATAGGCTAAATAATAATAATAATAATAATAATCCCATTATTATAACTTCTTTATGGACTAAAGTGATGATGAAACAGACGCTTTGTCGTTTTCTGTGATCAACAGAAACTCCAACAGCTCGTCCACACACGCCTTCAAATCACCTGTGAGGAGCTGATGCTCGTTTTGATTGACGTCTGCAGCGGCGTTCTCCGGCGGTTCTGCAGCGGTTCTCCGGGGTTTGTGTTCAGTGGAGCGTGCACGGCTCACCGCCTTCAAACAGCACAGATGTGCATCTTTAGGACTCCCAGAAGCTGCTGCTTCTCATCAGAGCAACACCACTCAGCAAAAAGAGCTGCAACAGTTCTGATCCAACTGCAGGAAACATTTGAAACATGTCTAGGAAACCATGTGCTACAGTGGATTGATGCCTCATACTTATCATTATTTACTGGTTTTAACTATTTCAACACATATGAATTGGGAATCCAGTTTCTGTAAAACGACAAATGTATTCAGCAGCAAATCATTTGAATTTCCTGTTTTCAGTGCCTGGATGATGAACTTTTTAATGTCATTTTATGTACGTTTTTTACTATGGGTTGTGTGAGGGTGTTGCAAAGACCAGGAAGCGCTTTCACTTCTATTCTATTCTATTCTATTCTATTCTATTCTATTCTATCTATGAGGCATTCCTTCTGGTCTGTTAACTCTGCACCATATACCACACAAAGAACAAATATTTGTCATTTTATAAAATATCTGATTGCACTTTTCTTTAAAAACAAACTATTTTCTTTTTTCCTGGTTTATCAGGTAATTTTGGACAAAACTATTTTGACTTTTCTTCAATTTTGTCTTTTTAAGAAACCTTTGACTCCGTAAAAAATGGACATTAATCTTTAATTTGGCATCAAAAGTTCACAACCTCATAAAATTTGAACTCCTGAACATTATATGGATTAATTATACTTAATGTTTTAACCATATTTTTTTAACTGATGGAGTCTTTTTATAGCTTTATTCTTGTCATTGTTTATTATTTTGAGTGTGATCAGCTGGCCGCTTTTTATGTTCAGGATTGATAAAGCTTTTGTTCTATTCTATCATTTTTTTATTGACACATTTTTAACTTAAACCTTTTTTTAAATCGACTGAAAGTGAATTCTTTCCTTAACCAACATGACAGAATTTCAATCATCAGCGGGATGAATAAATGATTTCACTTTTTGTTTTTTTCTTCCTTTTGTTATAGTTTCTTATTACATTTTAAACTTATGTCCCACTGGGAATAAAAAAAAACTTTTAATTTTATAAAATTATGTGCTTCTTAACTTTAACTTAGAGAACAAAGTCAACTTATTTAAAAAAAGTCACTCAGGAGAATTTCTTCCTCTCATTTATTGTTGCTATTTATTCAGCTTTTAGGATTAAAATGACCTTTTATCTGGAACAGCTTAACATTATTTTTTTACTGATAGAATTGAGCCGCTTTAACAAACGTGTGAATGTCCGATTATTGTCAGTAGATTTTTTACAGCATTAATTTTTGTTTTTGACAAATCTAAGACACCATTTCATTAAACATAATTCCGTTTCTTTTTGATTTAAAATATTGTTTGAAGTTACCGTATTTAGCAGGTTTTTTTAGTACATCGTTTTGCTTTAGCACCATTATCGGAATCCACTGTGTTTCTAAAGCCGACGTTTTGAAACCGTTTTCCCTCCCAGCTTTGCTTTTTTTCACTAAATGCGGTTTCAGATTGTTCCGGTCCAGATTTTACCCACTGAATAAATTCATTTAGTATTCTAAATAATTCAAGGATTTTAGCAAACTTGATAACGTTTTAAAGTTAGTTCTTTGCCCTTATTCATTTATTTAAATCCATATAGCCGTTTTCATTGACATTATTATTATTTTTTGGCACTGCTGACCAACAGTTTCTGTTTATGGCGCTTCCTCCCATCCTGTCGGTCGCTGGCAGCCGCCAGAAACCGCTCAGGAATCCAAGAAGAAAGGAGAAACAATGATGCTGAACGGTGCCTCTTTATTTTTTCATGTGCATCATTTTTCTTTCAGATAGAAAAAAGAAATGTTTTCATTTTTTGCAAACACACAAAGTTACAGTCTGGATTTTTATTCATAAAAAAAAAACAGAAAAGAGAACATCGAGGGAGCGCTGGCACATTTCTGGAGGTGAGAGAAACATCCTGAAGGTGCGCACACACCTGGCGCCGGCACACCTGTGCTGCTCCAGGTGGCCACGCCTCGCCGCCGTTCACCTCAGGCTTCCACAGGTGCTGCAGGTACAGTCCGTCTGAGAGGAAGAGGCGCCGAATCCAAACCCAGAGAGTTTATTTACAGGAAGGACAGAGGATGATGGGATATTTACAGCTTTACAAACGGTGACCTCAGCCGGCTTCCAGACAGATCCACTCGCCTTTGATCTCCACTACGACCCGTGTGGGAGTGACGGAGTCCGGTGGAGTTAATGCCACAAACGGAGGGAAAAAAACAACAGTTTGAGTGCGTCATTAACCACCGATGACCCCTTCTGATTGGATTTGTTTGTTTTCTGTTGAACTCCTAAAAAAAACAAAGACTTTTTGTACAGGAGATCGATGACCAAAGGAAGACACATCGCAGACATCGATTTTCACACAGATTGCATATGTTTTTCTCTCTAAGGTGTCCTATAGGTTAATCGTTTCACCTAAGCTTATTTGCATGATAGTAAAAATTGCATACGACATCGATCGTGAAGCTTGTAGCATGAGTCGCTCGACACACAGCACTTTAGAGGCGATCTTTAAAGCACATTTCTTCTTCTTAAAACGCTTAAGACACTTTTCGTGTTTTGCCGCCCATCCGTTTATAAATAGAAAACAAGTTGGCGGAATTAAAAAAAAAAAAAAAAAACAGAAAAAAAAGAGAGAAAGCGCCAAGTGAGGAACGTTATAAATCAAGTTTTTCAACGTTAAAAACTGCAAATAAATAATGTCAGACAACAAAAACATCACATTTCTGACTGTGTGGCATTTCAGAGTTACAGTGACCGAGGTTTTGCAAAATAATCTAACGTCGGCAGTGCCGTATAGTACAAGGCATTTGTTGGCATAGTTTCTTTAAGAATGTCTTTTTTTAACAGTTACAATATAATGTCTATATATGTATTTATATATATTTATATTTCTTCCCTAATAAATAAGAGACTGAGGCTGAAGTGACCATAATCCCAGCATGCTCCTCTGCCAGCAGGCTCCAGACGCCTCAGGATTAAGGCCTCGACAACTGCTTGGTCCTTGATCTCATTTGCCTTTTTTTTTCCTTTTTTTTTGCCAAATAAGGAAAAAAACAAAAAAAAACTTCCAGTTAATTGTCACCAACACCTTTTAAAGTCCTGCAAACTCCAGGAGAACTTCTCCTTTCAGAACCCAGTCAGTAGCTCAGTCAGTGTAAAACAAACATCGAGTGCAGTCGGCAAATATTCACGGCAACATACTCAGATTACTCGTTTTTGTGCAGATTACGTAAATGATGCGTCAGTCTTTACAGTCAATAATACAACTTTTACAAAATCCGAAAAGTAGTTGTCGTTTCGCTGAACCCGACACGGATTTTCCAGTGTGACAACTCGCCTGTCAGTTCCTGGAGCGCTCCTCTGGCGGAGGACGCGCTCGTCTTCGTGGGCCGAGCGTGGCGCCTCGTTCGGCGCAGGCGCCAGTCTCTGTGTGCAGATGAGTTTTTTTGGCTGGTGGGCGGGGTCTACTCCTTGACCTCGGCCTCGGCGGCGCGGCTCAGCTGTTCCTCGATCTTGATGGAGAAGATGGTGCTGTTGGTCTGCGTGCTCTCGTCCAGCTCCTTCAGCAGCTCGCCGCTCTCCCTGAAGTCCGTCAGCTCCTCATCGAAGGCGGGGCTGCTGCTGCTGCTGCTGCTGCCGTTTGTGTTGTTGTTGTTGACTGTGGCGCTGTTGTTGTTGTTGCTGGTCTCCTTGGGCAGCTTGGCTGGATGATTGACGTAAAAGCGCTGGCTCTGGAAGAACTTGATGATGGTGAGCTTGGGCAGGTCCAGCTGGGCGGACAGGGTGTGGACCGCCTCCTCGTCGGGGTACAGCCCCACGTCCTGGATGAAGCTCTGCAGGATCCCCAGAGCCTCTAAGGAGATCTTCCCCCCGCTGGTGCGCGACTTGATGCTCCCTCCTCGGCTGCCCTCGTCCTCCGTCTCAGCCGGGGAGGCTGTGGAGGGCTGACGGGGCGGCAGGCGGGGGCCCGGGGTGGCCTGCTGCAGCTGCTGCAAAGGCTGCTGGGACAGCAGAGGCTGGGATGGGTGGAGGGACAGAGAGGGCTGGTGCTGCTGAGTCTGAGTGGGCTGAGTCTGCGGGGGGAGACGGAGGGAATGGTTTCAGTGAACACTTATTACCACCTTAATGAGGCCTTCGACTCAAATCAAACGAGCTGCGAGCAGAAATGCGCCTGCAGTGTGTTCAACAAGCACTCGGCTGCAGGAATCTAACGTGTCACCGAGAGCAATCACTCCAGCAGAAAACGCCCCTCCCTCTTAGAGGAGGAAGCAGAGGCGCTGGAAGACGAGACCACAGGCGCAGTTCCCACGCCGAAGCCCAGGCTGATTAACCGCAATGCGACTGACGGATCAAGCCAGTTGACTGTATCCGAGTACTGGACTGAGTGACCCCTCCCCCAGGTAGTACCTGCTCTATAGAGAAATTCCCAGCTGTCAGTCATTCTTTTGGTCAGAAGAACCGTTCTGGCTCCAATATCTTCTTTGACATCTAGATAATTCCAATTTGTTTTTCATACCATTTCCTCAATTCAAGTTATAAACCGACCAATCAGATGCCTCATTAAAAATGGGAGGAGCCAGATGCCCTCCCCCCCACACACACACACACGTCCATAAGCGGTTTGTGTAGTCGTAGGGGTGTGGCCTTCCAACAAGCTCACTCTTGATTGGTGAGAGTGGTTGTCATAGAAACGCAGATTCAGACCAACTTGGGCCAATCACTGTTTGCGTACGACGTCGGGCGCCGACACAGCAGCGTCCGCCGCTAGCAAAAGCGGCGACTGAATTGGCTCGCTTTGTAGGAAGTCCTTGGTTTTCTGTGAGACGTCACTCGATCGGGTTCGAATAGAAAGTCTACATGTCATCAGTGAAGCTTTGACCCAAACTGGTTTTTGGATTGAACGGGTCTGTGGACGGTCCTGGAGAGGAGCATCTTAAGAAGAACTCAGGTCTGCCTCACAGTTCCCTTGAGGCTCGTACGGCCCCCCTCATAGGATGTCAGCGGTGCGGTAAGTGTATTTGTGAAGTATCTTTAACGCCAATGGAAGTTGTGACGCACAGACGATGCCGTCATACGGTGAGCAGCCACACTCTTAGCGTTGGCGTGGTAGTGTGATTACTGGCCCCTAATTGACCTTAGTGCCTGAAGGATGTTCACACACACGACATCGTCTAATTTCCTCGTTTCTAACCACCAATCACACACCTGCGTGCAGTTTTGACCATCTTTCCCCCGCAGACAGCCTGAATGCACCCGTAAGGGCAGTCGGGGCTTTTGCGGCGATACGTTTCTATGGAAACCACTCTCCCCAATCAGGAGTGGGCTTGTTGGAAGGCCACACCTCTACCACTAGAAAGTGGGCTAAAATCCATCAAATGTTTTGAATGTTCAACGTGGGGGCCAGCAGGCTCCACCTTCTTTTATTGAGGCCTCCGATTGGTCAGTTTATTTCAATTCAATTTCATTTCTATTGCCGAATATGACAACCCTAGTCGTCTCAATGGGCTTTATTCCTGTAATTATGATAAACATGACATCATAAAGAACATGAAGTCATAGAATAACTTGAATTATAGAAAAAAATGATGGAAAATTGAGGATTATCAAAAAAGAAATGTTGAAAGGATGTATCAGAGGAGTTATGACCAATAGAATGACTGAGTATCAGCTGTTTATTGCTCTGTGGAAGTCTATGGGGTTTTGGCTTCTTGGAGCCAGCAGGTACTTCCTGTTTGGAACGTTGGGGGGGGGGGGGGTAGTTCTCCGATACAGCCGAGGCTCAAACTTTACCGTCCGCCACCCGTTGCTGTCAAACACGGATCACTCCAGAGCACAGCATTGGCGGTCTCTGCCGACCCGCAGAATAGCGGCTCTTTTATCTCCGTTTCTGCGTCAGACACTGTAGGTTTCACAATGGGGGGGTTCAGAAAGCAGCACTTTGCAGGGACCGTCTACCAGCTGCATATGTCCACCAGAAATGTGATTTTAATTTATTTATTTATTTTTAACTGTAGAGCCATGACAATCCATGTGGAGCAAATGTGAGCCAGTTTGGCTCATGCATCACATTAGAAACAGACCGGCAGAAAATCCTTCAACACTGGTCTTTTATGGACGCTTCTGAACGACACCATTAAATCAAGAATAATTCTATTTCTTCCATTTCTGTTTGCATGCTAAGTGTTCTGAAAAAGTCCCTCCTTCCACATCTGCTACGGCTGATTTGTAAAGAAATCCTATTACTTTATTTATATCCCGTAAATGAGCGTCTTTGTGAAACGCTGGTCATGTATCCAAGTAACCGAATAAGTGATCAGCCAGTCAGCTGTGGCACGGACTTTTAATAGAAGTATGATTGTACTTCATTAAGATGTTTCCACCGTTAAGCAAGACTCTTATTCTCTATTCATGCCTGATGTAAAGCAGTTCTGTTGCAGAAGTTAAGCCTAATGATATCTGTGAAAGCGGCTTTTACTGGAAACCGGAGTGGGGGGGGGGCCTCAGAAGTGTTGTGCGTCTAATTTACGAGTCTTCATTAATCCTCCTTTAGTGCAGTTTGTTAACTTTGCAGGAACGTTGGCGACAATTACATCGAAGAAGAAAAGAGGGGTTTGTTTCCGACGCCATCAGCTGTTTGTCAGCATTGATCTGTGGATCCGTGCACAGATCCGTGCACGGATCCACAGATCAATGCTTTGGTTTTGGACTGAGGTCTCACCTGCAGCGGGTCAGCGGACAGGTGGATGAGGTGCGTGGGCCGCTCGCCGTGGTGCTGCTGCCCGGCGCTGCTCTCCTGCTCGTAGATGACGTCGCGCTCGGCTTGAGACAGGCTCAGGAAGCGTCGGATCATGGACAGGTTCTCCCACAGAGTCCGGTTCTCTGGAGACGGATCCTCTTTCCACCGCAGCAGCTCGCAGAGCCAGCCCTGTAAGGAGAGGCGTGGACGCCAGGTGAGCCACCTGCCGGAGGTTTCAGGAAGAACAACCCGTCCGCACTCACACCCTCTGAAACCCCTTAATCCATTCTGTTGAAAAGATTTCAACACAGAAGACATAAAACCGGATCGTGGATCTACATGAAGTTTGTAGATGACCAAGGTCGTCGCAGAGCCCCCCCACCAGAAAGAGCAGAGGGTCACAGTTTGCAGGGGACCGCAAAACCAAGAGATGACCGGAAGCTCCAGCAAAAGACTGTCCTCACGCTTTTTTTAACCAAAAGCTACACTGTTCAACATTGACGTAACAGCTTCTGTAACAGTCACCCTAGTGGCCAAACAGGGAACTACTCTGGCGGCAGATATTCTCGTTAGGTTTGTCTCAAGAAAAAAAAGAAATATGGAAAACCGTAGTAAAAACCTTCA
The DNA here is from genome assembly GCA_037389245.1 of Oryzias sinensis. NCBI lineage: Eukaryota > Metazoa > Chordata > Actinopteri > Beloniformes > Adrianichthyidae > Oryzias > Oryzias sinensis. Next base: position 4,087,997 of record CM074491.1, read on the forward strand.
CAACTCTGGGAATTCTTAGGATATATTATAATTTCTATGATGGCTCTGATTTAAGTCAGATCCATTTTCAAAGCATTCCCAGTGGTATTTCAATCATGGTTATGCCGTTTAATGGGGAAAAAAAACCCAAAACATGTTGTTTTCGAGGACATAGTTTCTGCAGAGCGGCACAAGTTTATTAGAAATTGTGGGCGGGACTGTAGGCGTAGAGTGACCCCGCTCCCACGCTGCTATCTCACGAAATTTTTGTTAACCCTTTCTCCCGCTAGCTTACAGCCCATCACAACCCCAATCATACAACAATGGCGAGTCACATTGGAGCGATCCAGCGGTAAAGTTTGGAGCCAGATTCCAGGCGCGACATGTTTCAGACGTCATTTCTTCATCTGTTCCTGGTTCACAACGATTTGAATCAAGAAACTCAGAAAGTCAATTTTTTGCTTAATTGTCTTTACGTGTGCTCTCCATCATGCTACTAGAACATATTAAAGCACGATTTGCCTTGGAGTGGGTCAATGAAAATGGTATTTTTGGATGTTTTTAACATGTTCTTGTAGCATTTTTCTTATGATGGAGGACACGTTTACAAGAATTTATGTTTAAAACTGCGTTTGAGTATTTCTTTATTCAAATCGTGTTGATCAGGAGCAGAGCGGGCGTTTGAAAAGCTTGGACTTATGACGCAGCTTCCGCCGTGGTCGGGACTAATCTTGCTTTCTCCTAGGGTTGGGCTGATTTAAAAAAAAAAAAACTATCTGAATCGATCCAAGTTTAATAAATCAATAATCCATCCATAAAAGTAGAGATCGATCTTTTACGCATAATAGCAGTAAAACCAAAGTCTGCTAGCTTGATGCTAACGTATAATGGAATTTCTCTTAGAACGGCTAAAGCTAACGCTTCTTTGACCTAAACATACATTGCTGACTAAATTAACAGCTCTATAGACTCACAGGCAGGAATTTTCCAAACTCTTCTAAGGTAACTTTCTTTTTTTAAGTAACCATTTGTGGTCTAAAGCACAGTTTTCGTCTCAAATCTTCAGGGATAAAGTTTAATGCTATAGCGCTAGCTCCACCTAGAGGCCAAACGGAAATGCCTCCAGGGGGAGCAGAACATCATAATGATCCGTTCATTTTTGTTAGAGCCCCTCCCTTTTACAATTTTACAGTATGTGAACTATATCAGACTAACATGAATACCTTAGATTATTGTTGCTTTTCCATACAAATATTAAATGTGTAAACCGTGTAAATTTAAAACTGAATCGACACGAGTGGATGGAAATAAACAAAATCGTGAATTGATCCAGGCTCTGGGAAATCAATCGAATCAATTCTGGAAGTTACTGGTGAGACCCAGCCCTACTGAATCCGCTGCAGTTCTAAACCATCCAGTTGTAGACAAGCAGGTCGCCGCACGTCTTCGTTTTCCTGGTCTGAGCTGGAATCTGGCTCTAACCTCTGCGGCTGGACACATTGCTCTCCGTTGTGTTGCTACGCTACATCTAGCTCGGGCTTGTGACATGCTATCGGCTAGCAGGACAGTGTAAAACATAGGCATGCTGGGAAATTAGGTGGGCTAACTTCTGCAACAGTCCTTCCCACAACCCAAAAGCAAATTTCTAATGATGCTCCTGAAAATAGGTCAGAAAATAGGTCTTAGAAATGAGAGTTTATTTCAATTCTATAGTTGGATTGGGACTTTAAGCAGCTATGATCATTTCTGGTAGTTGACTTCAGAGTTTAAAATGTCTAAACTGGTGGCGACGTGTTTGAATTCCTCTTTTAGGTTGGAATTGCATAGAAATAAGGGGCAGTGAGCGGCCCTGTATTTGTGTCTAAACAGTTTCCAACTGAGCTAGGAGGAAAATCCTGGAGGTTAAGGAAGAGGCGGCGCCCTGAGCGGTGACGGAGGAAGCGGTGGCGCTCTGAGCTGCAGACGGTCGCAGTGACATCTGTGTTTGCTGGCGGAGCCCAGCGGGGCGGCGAGCCCGGCCGGCTGAAGGGCTCTTCAGAGGCTGAGGCACGCCATCAGACGTGATGACCTGAAGCTCAGCAGGCCGATGAGAGTGCGAGGAGAGGAACAACACACCGTGTGGGAGAGCGAACAGGCTGGAGCGGCAGGAGAGGACGGGGCCGACTTGTGTGGTTGCGTCACACAGGGCTCCTCTTCCAGCCGGGTGGCGTGTTCTGGCAGCGCGACAGAGCGGTGCTGTAATCTCCCGGCCAGTGTGCGGCAGCACCTTTCATTTCCACGGGATTACACGGCGCTGCCGGTCCGCGCGCCGACACGCGGGGCAGCGCCTCGCTGCGCGCCGGAAATAACTCAGCAGTTAGGCCGTCCCCTGTTCCAACTCCTCCCATAAGCCACACCAAACCCATGAGGGCTTTTGGAGGAGACAGAGAGGAGGAGAAGCATAAAGACCAGATGAGGATGAAGGAGGGAGAGATGTGGGTGGTGGGGGCGCGAGTAGAGGGGGCCATAAAGCCTGCATGCCCACCTTGTTCCTTTGCCACGTTTATTGTTGCGTTTTTAATTTGCATGCAGAGGGATTTGGACGGCGCTCCGGTTGGGCTGTCTGTGGTTTCAGCTGATTCGGTATTGACAAACGCCACAGCACAGACGCACAAACACACACACACAGAGACGCACACACACACACACACACACACACCATCTTGTCAAAGCCAGGGAAACAGTACCGCAGCCCAGCCATGGAGTAATCCAACTCAAACACTCCCCAAACCAGCAGGATTAAACCCAAAGTAGCAGAGCCGTCAAACAAAAGCACGACTTGAACTTCTCAACGCCAGCGAGTCCATTTGAGGACAAAAAAAACAAAAACAAAACATGACTTCATCACTGCAACAGTTCCTGAGCAGGACTTTAGCTTCACAGAGGGGGCCGAAGAAAAAAAAAACACACACTTGTGTGCGATGAGCGCCGAGCAGCCGTTAACGCGCCGTCGGCCAGCTCCGAGGACAGTCAGCAGTTTCCACGGCCGCATCAAGAGCCGCTTGTGTTTGTGTAATTGCATTGCTTCCACAGAGCGGGCACAGCAGCGAGGAGAAAAGTTCGCTCTTGAAGGATGAATAAACCCGTTAACCATCTTCAGGAAGTGGTAGGACGTCCAACCTACGAGCATTTCAGCAGCAGATCAGCACCGGCTGTTCAACATTCCCCCACTCTGGTGATACGATCACACCGCTGTAACTCGGTTTTCCCCTTTATTGTTTAATGTCATTTGTGGAGGCACTCCACCGCAGCTGACAAGCACCAACTGCTCTTGATTGGATCATGCAACTTGCTGCCCCTGCCGCTCAAGTGTCCCAATACGTTCCAGAAAACAAAAATCTAGGGCTCTTCAATCCAGTGTGCTCTGGGTTTTGCTGAAGATCATTAAGGGCTCTCTATAAATAAACAGAACAAAGAGCTCAGAACGGGCCCGGCTGAGGACCAGCACAGCGAGCTGTGATTTATTAAAGGGGTCACGGCCGCTTACAGATACCCTACATTTGTATAGGAAAAGCGGCGGCGCCGTAAACCGTCAGCCGACCGATGCCCACGGCTGAGAGGACAAACTCATCGGTTCTGGAAGCTAACGGATCTTTACATGTAGACAGCAGAAGAGATCTTTCCAAATGTGCCACGTCGCCACACTTTGGTCTGCATTTGACCTCTGCGGCTAAGCCCCGCCCAGCTCGCAGAGCAGAGCGAGCCACGCAACACGGGACAACTCCTGGCAGCGGATCACGTTTGCTTTCGCTGCCAAAATGAAAACAAGAAGAAGAAGAAAAGGCAAATTTCCCTTAAAGGAATTTGTGAGGTACAAACTGTCAGAGAATTTTAGGCAACATTTTTCATTTTTTATTCTTAATTTTTCAAGTTTCTGTGTCAGATATCCAAACTTACAGGAGTTAACATGCGTGTGAGGCTCAAAACGCTCACTTAAGGGTCCTTGTGTAACAAACGTCAGACCTTGAGACCACTTAGGACGACAGTTGGAGATGTGTCGATGAATCCAGACTTTCTGAGGCTCAGACACCAGAAAACGTCACACATTTAGCACCTAAAGTCGATGCGCAGCAGTTAATCTCCATGGTTACGAGACAATCTGGGAGGATGTGGAGGTTTTTTCCGGAAGAGATCAGGAGGCCAGACTCCAAAAAACTCCTCTGGTGAGGCTCCATCAATCAGATGCGTAGAAGCCACGGTGCTCGACATGGAAGGACGTGAAGACAAATCAAAAGACCAACAGGAAATGGAACAATATGTCGTGGTCAACAGACCACAACCAGAAATGATCCAAAAGAAGGTTGAAGATTTGAACCCTTCCTCAAACTAGTGAATTATTTGGGGAAAGTTTTCTTCTTAAACAGAGAACAAGCTGGCCTCTCAGCTGATCCGCATAATTAAAATTCTTTAGCAACTTCCTGCCTGAACTGGAAATGCGGTCTGTTGGGTAAAACATGATTAAACTCACAGATGCTGCAAACAGGTTCATTGAAAAGCTGAATATATATTGACAGGCACAGGATTATCTTACTATGCTGGCACACACCTGCGACAATATTGCAGCATAATCCGCCGCCGCTGGTACCGCGCTTTTAATTAATAATTTGTGTAGAACAACAACCACCACCGTGTAGCCGCCCTATGGTCTGCAGCTCCGATCCCGTCAGCGAGTGTTAAACCCAGTGAGTTAGGAGTTCGCATTAGAGCCCAGACCCATGATCTCAGCAGACCGGCGTCCAGAACTCTCCTGGGGTTCACCCGGCTGAGCAGAACATGGCGCCTAGCGAGCGGAGACAAACGGGCTTCTCTGCGGGGCCGACTGGTCACATGGCCCGGCCCAACACCTTCCCCTTAATCTCATTTGCTTGTTATCAGCCCCATCAAGATGACCTCGGCCACCGCCAAAATAAATAAAATAAGCCAACAGATGTCCATCAATTCACCATTGTGCCCCCCCCCCCCCAGTCTAGCCTTCAATTACCACCCGACCAAAAATAAAGCTTCAAAGACGGCTAATGAAAAGATGAAGCGCCACAAGCACTAAAAATGACCAAAAAAAAGGGGGGAAAGAAAGAGTCAGAGGAGGGGATTTTTGGAAAACTGGGACAGTTGTTGGAGGGGAGCCAAAGCAACCTCCTCTGTGTCTCAGAAAGAGCTAGAAGTGGGATGAAGATGATGCCTTACTCTGTTCTTCCTCCACAAAGCTGGCAGACAGAACTACTGGAGACGAAAAACGACCAAAAACTGACTGTAGAGTTGAACCCTTTAACACCAGAGATGTCGCCCTAAACAACACCCGCCCTTTGGCATACCGTACATCTTTCACCATTTATGCGATTCAAGTGAATTACATAAATACTTCACCGCCGAATCACGTTACTGTCAAAGAGTTACAGCAGTTCAAAGAACGTCAACACTTGAGCTACGGCTCTGGCGTTAAAGGGTTAAAGACCCCAAGTCTTCAACGCGTTCACACTGAGCTGTTTGGTCCACACTACACTGTGTTGACTCAGACGGCATGCAGTGTCATCAGGTCACCTGAACTCCAATGTGGACCAAACAAGTAAACAAGGGTTTTGTTTGCTTGCAAGTGAACTCTGGTGCTGTCCGGTGACAACGTGAAACAAGCGACAACAGAGAAAAGGGATGAAAGTAGGGATCTTAATGGGTTCATCCATTTTTTATACCTACAATCCAACCAGATCGATGAGTCTGAGCCAAGTTGGTAATTGAATGAGCCATTAAAAAAAGTAGTTTTAAAATCAAATCAATCGATTCTGGGGGGAAACATTTGGATTAAGGCCGGATGGGTTTATTTTACTGTAACGTAAAAATGACCAGGTGCATCACGGCAGACAACACGCGTCATGGCAGCAGAAAATGAACACATTTTCAAAGACGTGTGACCATACAGTGTGGTAGTGAATCGGAGCATGTATTGGATCAGTAACCAGAAATAATGACATGGATCGAATCTCAACGTCAATCATTACACACCTAGATGCAGGTGCTTGGCCATCAGATAACAGGAAGGTAAAAATGTCCATTTGTTCAACACAAAGGAGCAAAAATAATTTACACCCCCCCCCCCCCCCCCCATCTTGTTTTGCTTTGGGCACGGTGCCCCCATATGATCAAATATTGTAACTGCATGATGTCCTAAGAGCGGTTTTAAGACGCCAACTTCCTGTTTGATTCCGGTTTAAAAGTTACGTCTCTTGCAGTCTGGTCTGTTCACCAGGTAACCAGGGGCCTGTTTCACAAAGGAGGTTAAGTGTAAACTCTGAGTTCATAAACCCGGAAATCAGGGAAACCCTGGGTTTTCCGTTTCAGAATCGGAGGTTTGTCAAACCAGAGAAAGCAGAGTAAGTCAAACCCGTTTCTGAAAGAGAGTTAACTTTTACTCGGAGTCCGTATCCATGGTTACTTATGCTGTGAACCTAACCTGGTCGGGAGCAGGTTTTATTCTCCAAACTCGAAGTTTTTGCCGGTCCCCTCCCCTTTTTAAAGACGAAGCGGTATGTTTCGCTTCAACCTTCATTGCCCACATTTCCGTCACACGATCTAAGTGACAAGAATGGCTTGTCCTTTTTTGGAGGACCCAATAGACGAGGAGGCTGCATTAATTCGTAGAGAATTACATTTACGTCGTGCGAGGATTTTGAGACCTAGACTCGATGTTTTGTCATTTCCCCGTACGTTTTTGTTTGAGCGTTACCGTTTTTCGTTGCAGTCAATCACATATATAAAATGAAAACAACATTAGGTCTTGCTATGTAGATGTTTCATATGTCAAATATATTTATACTTCATTTTTAGCTGCTGCCATGTTCTTTTAATTCCTACATGATTGCATCTACATGAAAATGAAATCAGGGACATTGAATTAGATTAATGTAACAATTACTTTTTGGAAACACAATTTGCTAGCACTGCTTACTTTCTTAATCCCATATAAACCTATACCACTTGATCAATACAGGGGTAGTGTTGCAGCGTGTGTGCGCTGAGCGGGGTGCGATCCACGAGAGACAAGGGGAGGGGCGATTGCAGGTGCAGATGGGGGGGGGGGGGTGAGCACGGATGAGGAGGACGGAGAAGGTGTCATTCCCAGAATAACTGTTTTGGAGTCATTCTTAATCCGCTCTGGAGGTTGAGGGTTTCCAACGGGAAGTGAACCCCGAAGGAGAATTCCCTTCGGCCCTGAAGGAAATCTCCCCTGCGCGTCTGACCACTGTCGCAAAGACGAGAGAAAAGAAGGAAGTCTTCGCGCAGCGAAAGGTTCAACAGTAGACAAAAGTTCACCTTTAAAAACACAATTGCATGTATTAATATTAAAATGACCAACGTTTGCTAGAGGGGAAGGTTAACAAAAAAGTCCTCTAAACATTACCGACGTTAAAGGCATTCCCCCCAGAATGGTTCTGTACACTGTGCAGCATTTCATGCATTTACACCAGGAATAACACTTCAAAAGGACACCTAAAAATCACCATTTTTTATTTCACTCCTTACGCTATTTAAAAAGTTATTACAGCCAATATTTTATAACAATGATTTAAATGCAAACTTAGGCATTAACTTGAGCAGCTATGTTTTCCACGCTAACTGTCTCTGTTTTGCAGATGCAGCGGTGTTGCTTTTCTTCCGGAATATGTGCTCATATTCACTGTAACTCTGCAGCAGCACGTCAAGTTCAGCTGGCGAAATATACGCAGACCTCTTTTTTTCACGGTTGCCATGGTGACTCGTGATATCTGCGCTCCATTGATAATGGCTTCTTATAGACGCGGTGCGCACGCTCACCTCCGAATCAGTCCACTCAGAGTTGATTGATCTAACGCGGATCAGCTGCTCTGAAACTGAAAACTCAGAGTTGTCAATCTCTCGATTGACCAACTCAGAGTTCAGGTTTGACCTCAGAGTTGGTTGAACCTCCTTTGTGAAACAGGCCCCAGGAGGTGACTCTCCATTCAATGCAGAGGGAAAAATGAGGCTGTTTCCATGACGACCGTTTTAATCTCATTGATTTTTATGTATTTTACTAAGGATTTTGCTGGGACATGGCCTTTTGAAAAGCATGTGACCGTCTGTTCTTCCCTCGTAACTTTTTTCAAGGTCAAAAGTTTGTGAGGTCATAAACGGACATGATGGCGATGCCCGCAGAGCAGAAAAACAACCGTAAGTCTGATCTGCAACACTTCAAAAACTTGTAGAAACTTACTTCTACAGCCAGATTTGACGTATTCCTGACTCTGCTGGTGCGTTTGATTTTGTTTCTGCTTTTGCATTTATTTACCAATTTGCTCAGTTTATATTTTACTCTTTATATCTTTTAACCTTTTTAGTTGTTGTCTTTAAAGGTTTGAGTTTTAATGCACACTTCCAGAGACGGCAGGTTGAAACTGATGGGATTTTACGTTCCTGAAACCATGAAAAGCTGCTTTTCTCCGCATCAGAATCCATTGGAATGGCGTTGACGGTCACAGAGCTACGGTAACTCAACCAATGCGAGCGCATGTCCAAATGTCCAAATGTCCAAGCCGTGCAAATCTCACAAACTGGAGTTGTTCATTTCTCCTTCATGATTGTTCTTCAAACGGTTGGCACCTCCATGGATTCATACGTCACTACCAAATCAGAGTCTCCGATTGGTCAAAGTTCAGCGGGTTTAACTTTCAGCGAGCGCGGTTTACACGTTCTGGACATGCACAGTGGTAACAGGGTCGCTCGGACGTGCGCTTCCGACGTACCTGTAGACCTTCAGCGAAGAACAAATGTCTGTCTAAATATTTTCTCTCCCTCCTGGTTGGAATCTGAGCAACAACGGCGACAGAAACAAAGGAATTTGTTGCTCATATGAGAGTTTAACGTGATAATTATCACAGAGCATCCAGATGAGTGTCAGTTTTATCTGCTCATTAGAGACGTGAGCTCTGCTAAAAACGACAGCCAGCAGTGTTTTGACATGGAGCTGATCTTCAACAACAGCAGAACTTTTTTTTTGTTCAAGGCCCTCAGCTGATATTAACCAAACTGCCTTCCAGGAAACGTTTGGATCAATAGATTGATTCAGAATAAAGTTCAATGCAGGCACTAGATGCACCAACAGGTGCTTCTGCTTTCCTCTTTGCTCAGCATTGACAGTGTGTTTACCATGAAAGCGTGAAAAAGTTCAGATTTTAAAAGAAAAGTCTGCTCAATCTTGGAGTTCACCTGCAGAGTTTATGATTATTTCAGAAAGTTGGAGTGAAGAACGCGGTGGGAAAACATCTTCAGCCACTTTTACTAGATCTCAGCAGATCGTGGATTCATCTCAGCTCCTCTTACTTACTAAACAATAAAAAAAAGGACGACAGTGGCAGGAATTTCCAACAAAAAGCTGCTATTTTATAACCTTTCAAAGCTGTGCACCATATGTTAATCAAAGGGTTTATTGTTGAGCCGCGCTCTTTTTTTTTTTTTTTTAACACGACGCCCGGAGGATGGCTTCATTTGCAACAACAAAAGAGGAAAATGCTAAAGCGGATTGTGAACTCTCCAGGAAAGCCTGTGAAGGATTAAAAAACTGAGTCATATAAATCATTTGTCCTTTTAAAAAATGTGTGTCATTAATAACACGACTCGCTTGCATTTGCCAGATTGAGTCACCGTCCTCCTTTGTGGGGATGTCAGCCGCTGAGCTGCAGCTGAGGAACTGAATCATCCTGCCGGAGCCGCCATGCGGGGAAGTCTCGGCCTAACCGGGGGGGGTCGCGACCTCAGCAGGTACAATGAGCGAGTCGCGGACGCGGACAGATTGACGGCGAGCGTCAACACTCGCACGCAGGGAAACAAAGCCGCGCGGCGCTTGACGTCACAAGCCGATAAGGTGTTTGGGGGGAATTTTTTCAGCCGGCAAATAGAAGCAGATGGAGCGTAAAGAATAACCAAAGGCAAATGACCGCTCCATCAAAAAAACGGGGCGCATTAAACATCTGTGTGGCTTTTTGGCTTTAACAATACATTTTACTGCTTCTCTGCAAAGTTCCTGGCAGCTGCAACCAACTCCAGAACAACCTGGGAGTTTCCCCGCGGTGCCGCACGGCAGGAACGGCGACGCGTCTCACCCCCGCCCATAAATATCAATCAGCATCACATGTTATTAAATCCGTCGTCCCATTAAGCGTCGCAGATTGATCTTATGTGCAAAACGGCTGATGAGGCTCCGGCACTCCTGCCTCTTTGTAGCAAATATTAGGATTGTTCAAATTGCGGCGTAATCTAGTTTGGCCCGGTGGTGGGCTGATATTTGGGCGATCGCACTGCCGGCGCCGTGTTCAAACAGAACTCTCCCACCACAAATTTACCTCTTGTTTATCCACTTCTCAGCTCAATACTGATGAGGCAGATGGAGGATGAATGCACACGAGATAACAAACACGCCGGAGATGAACTCCAGATAAACAAAAAACATTACAAACGCACACAGAGCACCTACATGCAGTCTGATTCCATCAATTATAAGAGCTTGATTGAGATTTAATTCAAAGCTGGGGTTTAATTGCTAATATCAAAGTCTAATTAAGCTGATAAATCACGACTGATCTTATTGAATTAGGGATTGAAATAGCGGAGAAGCAGCAAATTGTCTATGTCAGGTAAATAAGTGATTTAATGGCTCTACAAGTTTTCTTCAGATACTAATAAAAACTAAATAATTGGAATGTAAAAGTTTCACACCGACTTGCAGGAAAATTAATTTTTAATAACTTCTTTAATCAGGTGTGAAAATAACCACAGAGGCGCCAACATCCATGTGGAAAAGTCTTTTCTTTCCTTCCTGTGGTTGAGTTATAAAGTGGTGAGCAGGAGCCGGATGAGGACTTGGATGGGTCCTAATATCTCCCCGTGCAGCCCCCCCCCCGACACACACACACTTGCATCTGCCGGAGCTGGTGGCGGCGGCGGTTAAATTGAAATATTTCCCGGCGTGTGTCAGAAGCATGCAGAATGGTAATTATGACAGATCTGATTAGGCGGGCCGAGCCGGGCGGCTCCGGGCTGCAGGTGCGACCTTGTGCATTCCTGCGTGTGTAAATAAAATTAATTACAAGCATAGGGGGCGCGCGGCGCGTGACATCGGCGCGCACGGTGGGGAGGGAGGGAGGGGGGACTCCCACGGGGGGCACCCTAATGGAATATTTTCCCCGAGTCTAATAATACAGTTGGTATTGACTTGGGGTAATTAGGGGGATCATTAAAGCGCTTTTCCCGGCGTATTTGCCTGCCTGATCAGATTAGCGAGAACGGGCCTCAGAACAAGCCCTGTGTGGTCCGTCAGCAGAGGCGGAGACGCTCCGGTAGGTATCCAACACCTTCAGGAGGGGGGCCGACGTCTCAAACTGGAGAGCGCTCGGCTGGGGCAAGGCGGCTAATAGCTGCTGCTCGCGTTTATCATTTAATAATGCATAAAATATGAGCAGAGCGTCCTGAGAGCAGATCCTTCACAGGGCGAGGAAGGATGGATGGATGGAGATGGGGTGAGAGGTGGCGTGTAAGGCGTAAGTGAGAGAGATGGCGGGAGACGCACGCACAAAATGCTCTGAGCATGCTCAGTGCAGACCCGGTGCTCCCTGCGAAGAGGAGGGCGGCTCAACCAAACAGGCGGCGGCGCTGGGGGGAATTCCACTGTCCATTAAACAATCAGAGATGGGGGGGGGATCCACGCTCGCAGGATAACTCATTGGCTAAGTTAATTATTCAGACAGCTGAGTCTCCAGATCAAGAAATTGTGCCTTCAATAATGGAGGGGGGGTTCTGGCTCAGCCCGTTTCCCATGGCAACCTAATAACCAAGCAGGCACGGGAGATAAATAAATAAATCAATTAATAAACGGGCCTTTCAGATCCTGAGAGCTCGACTTTTAACGCAAAGTGGCTCCTCCACGACCGTTTAGAAAGAGACACGGGAAAAAGGTCAGCCAGCTGCTCGTCTTGTCAGGCGGCGACTGATGCGACGCACACCGTCTGTGTGTGTGTGTGTCTGCGTCTGTGTGTGTGTGTGTGTGCGTGTGTGTGTGGGGTAACGGTGGGCGTTGCAGGGGCGCCGCCGTTCTCTACATGAAAAGATTTGACGGGAAAAGCCGATTCTGTCAGGAAGTCAAGAATTTTGCAGTATTTACACCTCCCCCTACCCCCCCCTTCCTCTGCTCATCAGTGCTGCCACCCACAAGCCCTCACTCCCCCCACGGACCAACGTGGCAGTTGCTCAAATCACCATCAAACCCCACCCTCCGTCCACCAGGGACTGCAGTGCCAGGCGAGTGCAGGGAGACAGATGGCATACACCAACCCCCCCACCACCACCCTCCCTCCGCTGCACCAGCACACACACCCCCTCCGTGCTTGCCCCCCCTCCCCCCTCGGGTGGCGCAGCGGTGGACCAGATCAGTGCCATTCTGTCTCATTAGAGCCTGGCTAATTAGCGTAGCCTCTTTTAGGGGAGAATGAGCGAGCTGGGAGGGCACCGACAGTGATCTGATCTGCTGGTCACTGAGTAGTCCGGGTGGTGGTGGTAGTGATGGTGGGGGGGATGGAGCACAGGGCTCCTGGGGCGCTTGTTTACCACACAGGAGGGGCTCCTCTCTCTCAGGAAGGAGTCGCGATGTTTTCTGTAAGTCAGAGTTTGGAGAGGAATGCACACCCATCCCCACCCCCTGCTGCTGCATCTGACACCCCACCGCTAACGAGGAGGCAGAGGCTGTCCGTCGCACTCACATGTTAGAATGAAACCCCCTGACCATGTGTAACCCCCGGGGGTCGGACCCGTCCTGCCTCCGGAGCTCCGCCTCCCGACTCGGATCACTCGATCAATGAATTTTATCAGAGAGTGAACGGCATCTGGGCGGCTGCGCCGAGGATTGCGAGAAATAGCGGCGGGCTGAGTCGAAGGCGGCAGCCATTAATCTGATGAAGTAATAAGGCTTAGGTCAGATTCACAGCTTCTGTGGTTCCTGCTCTGAATGTGTGGCAGTAAAGACACTGTCTGTGTGTGTGTGTGTGTGTTTGTGTGTGTCTGTGTGTGTCTGTGTGTGTGTAGTTTCAGGTCTGGCAGAGGCCCGCTGTGCTTACGAGCCCTAAGAGAGAACACAATGGCGGCTCTCCAGAAACCTCGCCAACACACAACAATCAGCGCCCGCCCAGCGCGCCTGCGTGACTGAGCAGGCCTTGCAGCGCCCCTCTGCAGTAAACGCGGCGTCCGTCGGGTTGTTTTTATAACTCCCCAGGACCAGCAACACCCACTCACTGTGGACAAATGCATGCTGGGAAACCTGGCGCTAAGGTCTGAAGCACACACACCCAGCTGAGCCGGGGCGGTCGCTGCGGTATCAACAGTCGAGCGTCTCCGCGCCCTCTCCTAATTTATTTCCCTGGACCCGTGTGGGCGCGCTGCCAGCGTGGCCCATCCTCCACCAGCCTACATGCTGGCAGGACTCCTGGCCTTGCAACTTCACCCCCAAATGCTCAGGCGGAGGCCAGCTGGAGAGCAGCGCTGCTCCTCTGGGCGATGCTGGAGCCTCAGAGGAGAGGGAGGAGGAGGAGGGAGCCTCAGAAGAGGAGGAGGAGGAGGAGGAGCTTCACACTGGTCAGAAAATCATCAAATATCAGCCTAAAACTGACCCTAAAACGGCCTCGTCTCTCATGAACGTCTTCATTTCATTTTTCCCAGATTTTATGGAGAAACAAAGAACAAAAAACTTCACAAATTTGATGAGTTACTTTGATTTCAGAAGCTAAACCAACAGCTTGTTCTTGCAACCTGCACAATGGAAATCGCAAATGTATATCGTTATGTGATATCCAGCTGTACCCAATACGGCGCGTGCTCGCGCAATATACTGCAAAGAAGTCGCGATCTTCACGGCGTGAAGTATTTCCACGAGCGAATAAATCCATGAATACTGACCAATGCGCATGGGCTATTCTATGTTAGGCGTATGACGAGGAGTCACTTGGAGTACAATTTAAGTTAATACGACTCTTGCAAATTAAACTGTTGCAGTGACACGGAAATGACGTATTTAGATGTTGCAAGTTATATCGGCGTCGCAATATTGATCACTAATATCGTAAGTTTTCCTCACATCGTGCTGACCCTGAGACACTGCAAGAGCATGCTACTAACTGCTTGCTAACCTCATGCTAACTGCAAGCTAACCTCATGCTAACCTCATGCTAACCTCATGCTAACCTCATGCTAACTGCATGCTAACTGCATGCTAACCTCATGCTAACCTCATGCTAACCTCATGCTAACCGCACAGGCACTCACAACCCAGCAATAAGTGGCTAAAGCCGACTTTGGTCCAGCCTCACATATCTTTTTGGGGTTGGGTTGCTGTCGGTTCGGAGGCGCTGTGGCAATGTCAGCTGGGTAGTGACGGGGGTACAGTAGGGGGGTGGTAGTGGTGGTGGGGGGGGACCAGCTGCCCGGGAAGCGCCCATTAGGAGATGGAGCCAGAGATAAGTGCTCTCACAGGCCCCTTTTCAGAGGCATAATTAGCACACTTCTTATCTGCTGCTCGATTCACATTCACACCCGCCTGCCATGAATGGAACATGAAATAGAGGCAGAAATCTGCGTGGGGGGGGGCAGAGGTAGTCGAGGGGCAAGATGGAGAAGGTGGAGTGGGAAGCAGCTCCCAGACAAACACTCATTTGAGGAGACAGACATGAGCGAGTTAATGCTCCTCCTTTCTCTTTCTCCATCCTTCCAGCGCGTCTTTGAACTCCTGAACAAAAACAGTGGTTTGTGCATCAAACTGCAATTTTGGTAAAACAAAGCTATCTGGGGCTATAATCATCCTAATCAGCAAGAAAAAAATAAAGCCTTTGCAGATATTTCCAGATTATTCCGCCCTTGGTGATCCATTTCTGCCCCCCCCCACACACACACACCTCAAATCTTCTTCATCGAGCCCAATTGTGTAAAAATCTTCCCCAACTCTGCCAGCGACATGCAAACCTTTAATGGCGAGTCCTCGGCGCTGCATCCTTAATTGATTTTAATAACGAGTTAAAGTGCTTCCTCTTTAATTTCTCTGTTTCCAACACACACCCGCTCGGATCGGCGGCCCTTTGTGAGACGATGGCGGGGGCCCCTCGTCGTCGGACGGCGTGGAGCTAATATAAACACACTCTGTTTGGTGTTGCAACACCGTCGGCTGCTGAACTCCAAACCCTCAATAAGAAGAGACCGGCTGTTGACTCACTGCAGACGCACACAGGCAGCTTTTGTGCCGTTTTTCATATTTTGCACATATAGAATTAAAAAAGATTTGGGAGGCGTCTATGAAAGCGGGGAGTAAATAAACGCTTCTCACGTCAAGGATTCGTTTGTTTGGACACAAACAGAGCTGCCTGGAAGCTCGGAGATCTTTATATTAAAAAGAGGGCGTGACGTCGGGTGGAGGACGCCTGGAACGATCCGCTATCCGGCGAACGTCTTAAACGCCAGGAAAGACAAAGAACTGATGCACCAACCTCTATAAGATGATTAGACGTGTGGAAGAAATGTGTGAAAGTCTTAAAATTGCTTTTCCGATGCTTCAGTCACTTTCAGGAATGGTTTTGCTCTTCTCATCGTTTTGAATGGAGGGCGGCTTCAGAACCAC
The DNA here is from genome assembly GCA_037389245.1 of Oryzias sinensis. Classification (NCBI taxonomy): domain Eukaryota; kingdom Metazoa; phylum Chordata; class Actinopteri; order Beloniformes; family Adrianichthyidae; genus Oryzias; species Oryzias sinensis. The sequence continues at coordinate 4,103,670 of CM074491.1, forward strand.
AGTTGTGGGTCGTCTCAGCTGGACTCACAGCGGTTGCTGTACCAGGTTGACGGCGGCACGTCAAAATGACAAATCAGTCCAAACTTGGGTCCTGAAACGTATACGTCTGTTCCGGTACAAACTTGGCACCGGAACAGACGTATATGAAGCTACTGGTACTGTACGGAAACGCTTTAATGTTTTGGAAAAAAGTCAGTCATTTTATTGTTACAGCAATTGGGGCGGGCTCGTATAAGAAAGGGTGTGGCTGTGAGGGGGGGGCTCCTAAAAACAAGACAAAAAAAAGCCGTCGTCATGGCGATGGGCAGTGACATCGTTGTTTACTCCGGCGGGTCTTAAAAATGGAGATCCAACGCCGCATGCAGACTGTTAAGGCCGTGTATGAGAGTCACTTCATAAAGTTTGCTCATATTGCACAGATGACAATTGGTCACATGTGGAAAAAGTGAAATTTTCACAGATGTGTCACGAATAAACCACGCAAAGAACACGTAAATCAGCGTGGAACATGAACGGCGTGTAATTATTGCGATATTTATATGCAATGCAGTAGAGATTTGAGCGTCAGCGATCTGTGCCCCATATGCGCGACGTAAAAGTCGTACATCAGTGGTTCATGCCTGATAAGTCCGTTAGACCAAAGGTTTGGACACACCTTCTCATTCAGAGAGTTTTCTTTATTTTCATGACTATGAAAACTGTAGATTCACACTGAAGGCATCACAACTGTGAATTAACACATGTGGAATTACATACAACAACTGAAAATATGTCATATTCTAGGTTCTTCATAGTAGCCACCTTTTGCTTTGATTACTACTGTGCACACTCTTGGCATTCTCTTGATGATCTTCAAGTCACCTAAAACGGTCCTCCAACAGTCTTGAAGGAGTTCCCAGAATGCTTAGCACTTGTTGGCCCTTTTGCCTTCACCTTGCGATCCAGCTCACCCCAAACCATCTGGATTGGCTTAAGGCAGAGGTGGGCACTGACGGCCGCATTCCTGCATGTTTTCCAGCATACCCTGCTCTGGCATGTTCTAATTGGCTGAACACACCTGAACCAGGTAATCAGCCATGAGTAAGGCAAGACTATCAGGAAATCATGCAGACAGACCGGCCCTCGAGGCCTGGAATTGCCCACCCCTGGCTTAAGGTCTGGTGACTGTGGAGGCCAGGTCAACTGGTGCAGCACCCCATCACTATCCTTCTTGGTTAAATAGCCCTTCCACAGCCTGGAGGTGTGTTTGGGGTCATTGTCCTGTTGAAAAATAAATGATGGTCCAACTAAACGCAAACTGGATGGAATAGCACGCCACTGGAGGATGCTGTGGTAGCCATGCTGGTTCAGTATGCGGTCAGCATGCTAGCCAGTTTCTTTGTAGCGCTTGATGGTTTTTGTGACGGCACTTGGGGACACTTTCAATGTTTTCCCAATTTTTCGGACTGACTGACCTTCATTTCTTAAAGTAACGATGGTCACTCGTTTTTCTGGACTTAGCTGCTTTTTTCTTGCCATAATCCAAATTCTAACAGTCTATTCAGTAAGACTATCACCTGTGTATCCACCTGACTTCTGCACAACACAACTGATGGTCCCAACCCCATTTAGAAGGCAAGAAATCCCACTTATTAAACCTGACAGGGCTCACCTGTGAAGTGAAAAACATTTCAGGTGACTTGAAGCTCATCAAGAGAATGCCAAGAGTGTGCAAAGCAGTAATCACAGCAAAGGGTGGCTACTATGAAGAACCTACAATATGACATTTATAGAATTCCACATGTGTTAATTCACAGTTGTGATGCCTTCAGTGTGAATCTACAATTTTCATAATCATGAAAATAAAGAAAACTCTTTGAAAGTGAAGGTGTGTCCAAAAACTTTTGGTCAGTAATGTCCGTGGAACAGTTGTGGAAAGGCTTTTTTTGCATCTCGCAAAAGTCACGTACAATTTCGTAGGATTTAAGTAATATTTGTGAATACACAGAGTAAAATTCTCAACCGACCACATTCACGTAAAGACCCGTCGTCAGAAACCCTCGACGGACCTCTACGCACACTGACGAATGAAAACGCAAGAAACACTAGAACCAGCGTTTCCAGAAGAAAATGTAGGGTTGAAGGCTGTGCAGCTGCATGAAAATGAAACTGAAGTAATAATTGGAAAAAATAAAAAATTAAATAAAAAAATGATTAAAAGTTGACCATAAATAAAGTGAAAACAGCACAGTAATGCGAGCACCGGGTATCGAACCAGCGAGCTTCTGCACCACAGAAAGAAGCAAAGGTTTTCAAGGATTCCCTATGGATTTCAATGGAGGCAAAAATCCTGGAATATCTAGAAAAGCTCAAGGATTTGAAGGACCAAAGGTCAGAGCTGGAAAAAGCTGAAAGAGCTGAACGTTTGAATAGATGAATGATTGAAATAGCTGAACAATTGTAGAAAGAGTTAAGCGGCAAAATGTGGTGGAAGACACTAGAATAAAGAAAGAGAAAGAGTAAAACAACGGGATGAATACTTTATAGCATTCCACCAATTATGTAAGACCAAAATTTCAAATGTGGTGTTCTGGTCCAGGTCACCCAGCCGGGACTTGAACCCCCGTGCAGCCCACACTTCAGTCATTTTGGAAAAAGTTGATGGGCACCGTTTAGGCACCAAAATTGTTTTAGAAGTATCGGATAGCCGTCTCTATCTAAAGTTGACTTTTGTTCCTGAGGCTTTTCCGCTCCTAGCATCCGTGGGACGAGCCGTACCTGACTCTTGGAGGCAGCCACCTTGGCGAAGAGCGCCTGCGACACTTTGGCCCTCTTCATCTCCTGCTGGATCTCGTCATAAATGGTGGAGTTGATGTTGAGGATGCAGCTCTCCGTCTTGCCGTTCCACTCGCTCGGCAGCGGCGACGGTTTCACCTGCAGCGTGACAGAAAGGTTGCTCGTTCATGAGGGGAGGGCGGCGGGCGGTGGCGTTTAAGGCGGTGTTCTACTCACAGGTGAAATGCCCACAGGGATGCGTGGATTCCAGTCCTCGGGTCTGATGCTGTTGCAGTCCTCGCGGCGGGGCTGCGGGTGCGAAACCACAGAGCTGTCAGAGAGCCGCTCTGCTCAGAAACACTTGGAAGAGATTCCCACGTTTCAAGCGGCTGATTAAACAGCAAATTCAAGTCAAGTGAAATCCAATCAGATGTAATCAGAGGCTTGTTGCATCTCGACAAAAATCCTTTGACAAGGTAACAAGTATCCTAATAGAGGCGTGACAGAGGCGCGTTTAGCATATGAATGCCCGCTCTGAAGAAACAGATCAGCAGACGGATCCAGAGAAACTCCAGAGTTTGTCTAGACGCCTGCAAAACAGCCCCAAACTTTGTGGTGAAGCGGGAATGTCGGAGCATTTCATCCTCTTTACGACCGCTGCACCCCGGCCCGAGCGGGGCGGCACCGTGGCGGCGTGCACCGACCCATCAGCGCGCGCGCACACACACACGGGGGAAAACATACCTCTGCATCTGCTTTTATGAGGCCAATAAAAAGCCGCCTCTGTCTCGGGTTGGATTGCCACCCCGGTTGATTTATGTGCGTAAATTCACGCCGCAGCGCTCCATAGGAGCGGCTGGCAGCTGGCCAGGTGTACACGGCGTGCAGACGCGCGCCTTTGTGCTCGCGTGGAGGATTGTGCAGAAAACAGGTCTATATGATGAATGTCTGAGCTGAAGTCATAACGGAGGAGAGCGTTCGGCCTCCAGCTACCGCACAGATGTGTCGGCGGTACTCTGGGCGACATAAACGCAGCTGCGTTCGGATGCTTTGTGTCACCTTCCTGCTCAGTTATGTAAGCCGCTCTCAGGTGGGGGGGGGGGGCCCTCCCCTGTAGGTGCATCCTGAAACTGCACCAGGGAATTCTGGGAAAAGCTGTGACCCTGCAAAGTGAGCGTGAAGCCACAGAATAACCCTTTTTCATCTATGCATGGGGGGGGGCACACTGAGCCTTTCAGGGTGGGAGGGGGAGAGGCTTACGGATGGGTGGGCTCTGTGTTTCTGCGCGCTTCACCTGAACAGAAGCCAAGCACTCTAGACAGAGGGCGCCTTTGTCCGCCCCCTCACCTCCCCGACGCCGCCGGACGCACTTCAAAAGGGGTTTAAGTGGCAGAAAGCTGCCACATACCCCTGAAACGGGGGCCGGCGATCTGCAGACGGGCTGCAAGGCTGCGGTCTGAAGTCTGGCCTCATCCCAGCGAGCCTCGCTTTGGAAGTGGCGGTTAAGAAGGTCAAAATTAGCACCAAAAATGATCCGGCGGCGCTCTCACCTGTGTGCTGAGGGGAGGGGGCCGGGGAGCAGGGGGACACAAAGGCGCATTAAGTAGTATTCAGGTATGGCGAGTAACACCTTTAACCTCTAAGATCGTCTAAGATCTCCCCCACTCTAAAGTCTGAGCGCTTTAGGAAGGATTAGTTCTTTTTGGGGGGAATTTGAACCCTAATCCAGCTTCAGGTCGTCCCACAAACAGACAGAAAACCATCAGAGGCGGTCCTGCATACCGTTCCTCACCAGCGACTGCCAGTAAAAAACACAACATTTCACAACAACCTGCTGAACGCGTCACAGGAACCGATCCCAGGAGATCAGCTTTTCAGAGCCGCTTACGTCAGACTGAAGCCTCAAAGCTTCACTTAAAGACCAGAAGGCCGCCGGGCGCTTCAGTGTCACATAGAAACGTTCATGAAGAGGAATACGTTTGTACTAAACAGCCCCGACACCAACATCTGTGAAACGTCTTTTTCTTCAGGAGATCCCAGAAAGCTTCAGATTACAGAGCAGCCCAGAGTCTCCTGTCACTAAATAAACGAATAAAACAAAGAAAAAAAATTAAAATAAAATAAAAAGTCAACATCTGCTGTTGTGGATCAGAGATCGGCTACAAAACATCTTTTTCTTCATCCTTTCAGGTCATTTTTCTCCCCATTCATTTGTGTTCATCAGGACAGATTAGTCGCTGGACTCTTTGTTAAATCCAAAAACCAAAATTCAGAGCTCATGTATAAAACTCACAACAGAACTGCTTCCATAGTAACGGCTAGGCTAAGTAGCAACAAAGTGCTCCTAATCAAATGTTCTTGATTAAATGATCAAACTGAGCACGAGCGATACGGCAGGAGACGTCTTTACAGGAACCATCTTTGCCGCCTGATGTCTGGAAAGAGTCTGTCGTTCTTCAGCCAAAGACTGAGCGAGCTCAGGTCAGAAACTGCAGAGAAACTGTTAGCATGTTAGCATTGATGAACACAGCAGAGCGGATGAGGAACTTAAAATCGGAGCCGTCTAACGACGTCGGTCCTTCAGACGGATCAGTCAAAGGCAGGAACGTCGCTCCGAGAAAATCAGCATATCGGATTGAGGACTTCCAGTGTAATGCACAGCGGTGGAGGGGTGATGATGTGGGCCATTATGCATAGACTGAAATGGTTGCGTTCACGAACGCCTCAGTCTGAACTACTCCAGGTTTTTGTGGTCCCTGGATGCAACAGCTCTGATCAAAACAAAAAACAAAAAAACGGAGACACCAAGACCTGGTTCAAAGGGTCCACCAAGACCCCCAAAACCACAAAAGCCTGGTTCCAACAGCCACTGAATCGACGAGGGACCATCTCCCCATTCCATCTGCTTTGGTTTCATCCCAACATCTGTCCATTTATAGAATTTAAATGCAAGTCGGACGTTTTTACATCGCATCGTCACTGTACCTGTACAGGCCGGCTGGGCGGCGTGCTGATCAGGGGGGCGGAGCCCATGGCAGAGGCTGCGGTGAGGCTGCGCTCCCTCTCCTCCTGATAGATGCGGTCGCGCTCGGCCTCTGGGAGCTGCAGGAAGTTCTGCATGGCCCGCAGGTTGACCAGCAGCGACTGGGACGCCGTCTTTGGGTCTTCCTCCTTACGCAGGATCTCCGACAGCAAACCCTGCAGGAGGAGACCGGGGGAGGGGGGGTTATGGTCCAACTAGGGTTCCTTTTTTTGGCCCCGATCCGATTCTGAGAAGGTGCCGTTACAGAGTCCCGATGTTTTTGTAAAACATTTAAAAAATGGCCAAATTAACACTTGGAGCAATCCTGTGAGGGTTTTTTTAAATACTTTTGTCTCCGTTTAGTTCTCAATATATAGGACCTTTTTTTTTTTTTTTTCTAAACGTTTACATTTGTTTTTTGTGTTAAACTAAACAATGCCAGCTGCTGTCAGTTTAAAAGGTTTATAGAAACAATTCTTGGCCACGGAAGTCAGAATCTATGGATTTCTCTCCATTCTGCTGCGCTGTACAGCTAAAACAGCTGCGTGCAGACGTCTAGTAGACAGCCTACCTGTAATAAGAAGATGGAAAGAGCGCTGATCATAATAATAAAGAGAATAAGTATTGGATCCAACATCCGATTCCGACTGAGTTTGAAAGATAGGGCCCGGATTCCGATCCCGAAATAGTCCCCGGTAAAAACGCCACAGACGGACTTCTGGTAAAACGGAAAGATCCACAGTGAGCCTGGATATTTTAGTCCATCAGTCTTTACGTTTTGGTTCAGTCCATTTTTTCGGTTTTTGGTTTAAACGTCAATTTTGTTTCTAAAAGTCTGAGCAACAAAATGATTTTTCTAGTATAAACAGAAGCTGTGATTAATAATTCCACTCAGTTCTGGTTTGTAGATAAGGCGTTGGAGTGCTACCGTCAGGTTGCCATGGCGCCCTCTGTTGTTTGTCAGACTGACGCCTTGGAGTCCTGCGTTTGCTTTAGCCGCGCCGACAGAAAGTCTCGGGCCTCTCCGAAGAACCACCCGGTTTGTCGTCAGCCTCATGTTTACATTCTTAGAGACGGCCGGTCGTTGTGTTTCTGTTCCGCGTCGCCTTGAACGCCTCGCGCCTCATTCAGTTCCTCCACTCTACTGTGGCAGACGTCTCAAAGGGAAACCAGCGTGTGGAGGCTCGCGCTGATGCGGCAAAAAACAGAAATCTGAGTTTTTAGTGCCGCCGTCTTCCTATTGCAGGATTTCAGAACGTTGACCAATCGTTGCATATTGGACTCCCAAAGTGGACGTGGGAGTGAAATCAATCTTTAAATGATATTTTTCTTTCTTTTTGTTTTTCACTCCATACAAAAAACGTTAATTGAAGCATCGCAAAAATGAAAACTTATTTCATGCCTTCATAAATAAAACCATCCCATGAGAATAAAAGGATTCTTGAGGAGGAATTGTTCCGCTCCGAGTCAAACCCGCGGACGACAAAACCGCTTCACACAAGCTTGTTTCATCTCAGAATGAATTACACTTGCTTGAATGTAATTTTCCACATCTGACTTTTTTTCTTTTTTTTAATGAGAGTGCAGCTATTTGCCTGAAATGTCTTGTTCAGTGGGCAATCAGTGTCTCCTCTGTTTACTTTTCAATAGCGCTCGATTCCGTCATTATGAGACAGCCATGAGTCCATTAGCAGAGATGTGTGATTGGGCCTTTTCATCAGCTCTTAGCCTCACACTGCGCCAGCCGCCGCTGCACTTCTGTCACCGTCAATAGGTGTGATTTTCTAATAAAACAAGGTGATGGAGGGGAAAACACGCACTTTTTCTTTCTCTTTTTATGTTTATTAACTATCTTTGAAACCTCCAAGTCCTCTTTGATTTGGGATCTGATGCAGATGGAGCTAAAAATCAAATGTTTTCATTGAAGGAGCCTTTCAGTGGGGGCAGGGGCGAAGGGGGGGGGGGGGTATGGATGCATGGTTGAATTTTGCGCCGCCGTGGCGTGTGCATGCGTATCGTTCCCTGGCATCATCCCCGCCTGCATATCTGTGTGGGCAATCGGAAAGTCGACCGCAGCTCCTCCCTTCTGTCTCCTCTGATTTACCTCCTGAATCGACAGCAGCTCCTGCGTGTCGCTGCGCGCCGCCTCCCTGTTATTAACACGGGCGTGTGGAAAAACACAAACCTAATAAATAATCCTCTAAAGGGACACCCTCCAACAGAACGCCAGGCTAATTCCTCCCATCAGCCGCGGAGGCGACCATTCCCGGTCTGAGCATCTGACCGACCATCAGTCTCATTATTCTCTCTCTTTTGGGGGTGGGGGTGGGGGGTGATTACCTTCCTGATAACAGACGTCAAAGCAAATGGAAGGAAAAGCAATTTGTTAAAGCACAAGAAGGAATCTGAGTATTTCTGCAAACCCACCTCACAGGTTTAGAAGGATTCCTGTTTGTTTTTTATTCATAGCTAAAACCTTTAATGACTCTGGTCATCCTTTGATCTATTTTCAAAGTGGTCTTTTAATTATGATCGTTGTTTTTAACCCCGAAATTTTTTTTTTTATAAGGACATCGTTTCTGCAGAGCAGCAGTGTTTTGTTAGAAATTCACCTTCTGAGTTGTGGGCGGGACCCTTTTTCCCAGCTTCCCCATCGCTGAGAGCTCTCTGTTTACACCCTTGGCTTAGCCCTGAACCTGACAGGCCACTAAAAAACGGTGAGCAGATCCAGATTCCAGCTCAGACGTTCGTGGATCATTTTGTCTGCAGGTGGATGGATCAGAATGGGGCGGAGCAGGGAGATTGTAGCCCCGCCCACCACATTTTATACACAAATACGATCTTTTTCAAACATTCATTCTTCCGTTCCTCATTTACGAGGATTTGAACCCAAAAATGCTTAGAAATGCAATTTTGAGCTTCAATTTCTTTCTGTTAAAAATCTTGATTTTCCCCAGAGTGAGTCTTTGAGAGCAGGAAACATGAGTTTTATCCAGACGGTTTTATCTGCAGGATTTTCCTAATTAACCCTTGTGCTATTCAAGGCACTTTAACATTGGGAGTTGGGTCATCTAGACCCACTAGACAGTGCTCTGAACCATTTTTCTTCAATGATTTGTGATCTTCACTGGTGTCCATGGATTACACGAAAGCTTTCCACCTTTATCCACCTTTGTCATGGTAGGGAGAACACCTCAATGTAAGGGTGGGGTCATTTTGACCCCACAAGGGTTCAAATTAAGATAAAAAATATTTGAAACGTACCAAATAACCGGCGGTGGGCTAACCTGCAGCAGGACAGCGGTTCTTTTCTGCTCAGATAGAAGCGGCAACATTAAAGAGACAAGCTGTCCCTTGAAGAAATTAACACCCACGTGCGCGTGTGTGCGCGTGTGTGCGCGTGTGTGTGCGCGTGTGTGTCATTCTTCCGACAATGAAGTGGCGCGCCACATGGAAGCAGAGCGGGAACGGATGTTAAACGACTGAAGCTGGGCTCATTGGCGTGGCAGCCTGCCAGCTGTCCTCAGGTACGGCGGCGATGCTATCAGGATTCAGAAACGCCGCGGCCTTAAGACGTCTTGAAAAGGAGTTTCAAATCACAACCGAGCCCGAACGTGGGGGGGGGGGGGACGCACTTTTTACTTTGGTGTCAGAAGTGGGATTTTACTGTTTTTGTTGTAAGAATTCCAAATGTATTTCATCTTTACTTGTAAAGCCCTTGCAGCTGGCTAAACTGCTGTGAATGCATATAAATGTAAAAAATTTAAATGTAGAAAATGAAAAACGTAAGGAAGCCGTTTAAAAACGGGGGGGGGGGGGGGTCACGATGTGGTTCAACCTAAAAAATACACGGATTTCCAGGCAGACATTTTCTGCCGTTTGTTTCGGTCTTAGTTTCTAAAACACCGACAGTGAAGACAGCGGCAAAAGTCAAAAGGAAGCGGAGGGAAAATGTTTGAAATGAAGTCAACGTTTCTAGAAAATTCCGTCTTTTGTAGCGTTTTAGTGAGGGCGTTCCCATCTCACCTGGGTTCTGTTGAAAGCCACCCGAGCAAAGACGGCCTGCGAGATGCCGGCCCGTTTCAGCTCGTCCCGGACCCACTGGTAGATCTCGCCGGAGACCTCCGTGTTGGACGCCACCTGCGGCTCCATGGGCTTGCTGTGGGAGCTGCGGTTGACGGGCGGGTGGTTCAGGTACTGCTGCGACAGGGACTGCTGCGCCAGCAGCCGGTTCACCGCGTACTGCTGGTTGAGGATCTGCGCCATCACCAGCTGCTGGTTGACCAGCTGGGGGCTGATGGGGGTGGACACCAGGCCCGGGTGGTGCAGACCGGGGAGCTGGGGCTGTCGGCTCGCCGTCTGGCCGCCGTGCGGCGGCGGGCCGTGGGGCAGAGGGGGAACCGGCGAGGAAGGGGTCTGCTCCGCCGTGCTGCCGGGGATGGGCTGCTGCTGGGAGAAGCCCAGGTGGTTGTGGTTGGAGCCGGGAGGGGAGAGGTCGGACAGGCCGTCCATTTCAGCTGCAGGGAGATAAAAGTTTGGAAATAAAAATGGAGTGCAGGCCAAACGACTGAGGTCACATAGCAAAGAGAAAAGTGGGGAAAAAAAGGCTTCACAAAAACACGGAAGCAGCAGAAATTTCCATCTGACCAGGTAACACGAGCATCAGTTTAAAGCAGCACAGCCTCCAACCAGAGAAGAAACAGACGCGGTCTGCAGTGGATCAACATCCAGCCTCAAGTCAATCTTTGCGTGTCTTTAAATATTCTTGTTTACTCCCTTTGAGTCGCAAAGACTTTTTTTTTTTGCGACCAGCGGGGCTCCAAAACCAAATCAAGGAAACCTAATTATCAAGGGAGAGATGCTGGATGTTGGTGCGTTTCCCAAAAGCCGCCCGGAACGACTGGATATGACACAGGCGGTTAAAAAAAGATGGAAGCGCTGATAAAAGGGCCTCATTGTATCTGACCTGCTCTTCCACAACCCACGCCTTCAAAATTAACTTCAGAATGTCCGTTTTTTTCCCTTCCCCTCATGAGGCCTCAGCATGTGAAGCATGTTTGTGTAGGTGCAGAGTTTCTGTCCACGGAGACCACAGAAACGGCAGAATCCGATTCCCTTTGCACCCGTAAATCTCCAATAAAGAGCACGTGCTGGCGTCTTCGTGGCTTAAAAATAAACGTAAAGAAACAGCGGCAGACGGGGCTCTCACGGAGGACACCAGCGATTTTGATGGAACGAAAGGAGAAAACTGAACGGAGATGTTTGTGGTGAGATTCGCCTTTGGGAATTCTTAAGTCCATAATGGCTGCTTGGGAATATTTAGGGCAAGTTTAAATTATGAGCTTAGGAGGCAAAAACAATGATTTAACATTCAAAGTGGTACCCACAGTGAAGCCGATAAGCAGTTGGAGAAAAGATGGATGTGTTCAGGTGTTTAGGAACTTTGGGCATCAAACTGAGTGGGAATGGTCGCTCAGAAACGGGCCTCCACACATCAACAGATTGGCGTTTTTAGGGGACGCGGAAGTATTGCACAGATTTTTTTTGAACGGAGCGTGTGCGCATCCGGATTGCTACGCGTCAACAAAACGCCAACTATCTCGGTCCGATCCATTACAGAGAAAAAAAAGAAATAAAAAAGGAAGGACATGAAGTGGAACGGTGGGGTTCAAAACACTAAAAAACCAAACAAAATAGTAACAATAATCATCTCTTTCTCTGTAACTTAGGCATTCAGTGATAGTATGGTGGTGGTGGTGGTGGGGGGGGGGGCATACTCACAACACACAAACACACACATGAAGGCATTTCCATGCAAATTGAAAAGAGAAGGGGGTGACGGAGGAGCAGGGCGGGCCCTCGTCTGCCACAAAAGAGCCCCGGATTAAAGCGCACAATGGGAGTGGGGGGGTCAGCATGTAAAGGGGAGTGAGCGGCATCGACCAACTCCTGCTCCTGAAGCCGAGGGGACGCTGTACCAGAGAACCTGCCGCCTGCACCAAGCCACAGGCCGCTGCCTGGCTACAGAAGGATGGCGCGGAGCGGAGCCTGAGGCCCCGCCTATGGTCGATGGGGCACCCGAGAGTCGTGTGCCGAAGTGTCTGAGGTTATCCTGACATGACAGGAGGGTGCAGGAGTTCAACATGCCGAGTCAGCACAACTGGAGATGATATCAGTGTGTACAAACACGCGTGTGGTTAGCTTTTATCAGCTCTCCGTGTTTCAGACTGACGTTGTTTCAGTTTGAAGTAGCAGAGTTTTCTGCTCCACCATGACAAGATCATCATCTCATCCATTTTCTAAGTGTCTCCGGTCGTCTTTTAATTATCATTCGGTCGTTTTAGCCGAAAATCCCCCCCGTCGTTTCCTAGGACATGATTTCTGCAGAACGACAGGAGTTCATCAGAAATTCACCTCCGAATTGTGGGCGGGGCTCCTGGTGCAGGCTAAGCACCGCCCTGACTGCCCGTCATCCAGCTGCTTACAGCCACTCACACCCCCCACCCAACATTACAAAAACGGCGAGCCATCTTGGGAGCTATCCAGCCGTTCCAAAAATGCTTTTTTGTTTCTACAAATTCGGTTTTTAAAAACACACTTTTCATCCAAGTGTAGGAGGAAGCGTCTATTCAACATCTACGCCAGTCCAGCCGTCTTCCTTTCAAGTGGCGGGAATTTTAAATTTGCTAATTTCTCCGACATAATCATGGCTTCAAAGCGTTTCAATGCGGTTTCTGTCAACAAGAAGGAGTCCTGCGTCACGGGGGGGGGGCTGGTGTCTGGAACTGGTCTGAGACGGAGACGCTACTTTCTGACTGAGCACCAACCTTTGAACCAACTTCTACAGGATATTCACCAGGACTGTAGGTCTGCAATTTAGACCCCAGGAGACTTGGATAAGGTTTGAGCGCTTGGAAAAGAAAAAGTCATCAAAACCTCATTTAAAAAAAATGACAATTTAAAAAAAAAATTAAGATAAAAGCAACCGAGAGAAACAGGAAGTCCTACTTTTATAGTGAATGCATTGGCTTTAACCAACTAAAATGTGTTTTATGAAGAGTTTTATAGGTTTAGCAGTGTGTTCCTGTGTGTGTGTGTGTGTGTGTGTGTGTGTGTGTGTGTGTGTGGGCCCATGTTGTAACATACCTAGTGCATTGGCACGCGGGCTCTCACGGAGAACACACGTCCCCAGGTAGCCCTCCAGCTGGGAGGGTTGGCGCATGCCTGCACAGTCAGATGGCAGGGCACACACACACACACCAGCACACACACACACCAGCACACACACACACACGCAGACAGGGTTGTGAAGAAAGAAAGACACCGTTAAGAGCAGCTCGTCTGAAACAGCAGCCTGACTGAAGGCCGGCTGTGAGCCGCAGCGTTTTCCCGTTTGAGGAAACAGCTGCGACAGAAAAAACTAAAAAAAAACTGTGTAGGAGGAAGCAAGAAAACACAAACGCTGCAGCTCCTGCAGGAACCAGTGCTCCCAGTCTGATGTCACTCGGACCAAAAAAAAGCATCAGATAAGATCAAAACGCCGTTTTTACACGGAGGCAGTGAAATATTTCAGCTTCTATGATCAGGAGGAGAAAAGATGAAGAGATTGCTAAAAGCTAATATCTGAAGGCAATCGAAAGGCGGGAATTCGGACGCGTTTCTCCGTCTGCTGGCATTACAGTTCATAACCTCGTTTGCTAGCGGGTCAAAGGGGATTCTGGGAGATTACAAGTTCTAATTGAATCTCAGGATAAAGTCGCTGCTGCTTTTCCTTTCACCAAGTGGGACAAAAAAAAAAAAGTCTTCCGGAGGCCTCAGTATTAGTTTAGGCAATAATGGATAATTCAGAGATAAGGCTGGATTCAAACTCACAGTAACCTCCAGTTATTAGATAAGACGATAACTGGGTGTTTGAGCGAACGCCGCGAGACAAAGAGGCGCTCAGTCGGGGCGCATATTGTGGATGACGACGGGTGTGAAAGTAAAAAAAAAATAGTCTGTGTGTGCGAAGAAACAAGAGCGCCATACTTTGCGCCCCCCTCCGTTTTGCTTACCCATCATATCTTTTGTCTTCTTGAAATGTTTATACCAGCGCCCAAATTCCTGACACTTCGCCGCCGACACATTTGCATAGTAAGTGCTGTTCACAATGGAGGAAATCATACTCTGAAAGAGAGAGATTGATTGAGAGGGAGGGAGAGACTTTAGATTCCCGTTTGCAGGAGTAAAAAAAAATAACAACAACAAAAAAGACGCAGAAATATTGTGAAACATGCAGCAGCAGCAGCGCTGGAGCTTGTCAAGACAGTAAACAGTAAACCCCAGCACTAAAACAGCGAGTGAAATATGACATGCAGAAATCTGAGATCTGTTTTAGAGAAGAAAACAAGTTACATCGTTATCTGTTTGTCTTATCAAATGCCTCTGAGTTGGTCTGGTTTCCTTTAAAGTGGGATTTGCTGAAGCGCCTGAAACGTCAGACATGTACCTTCAAACGCAGCAAGATGGCGGCGGAACTGGGCCACGTAAACCGATTTTATTTTGCAGCTCTTTATTTATGCAATCTGTTTGAGGTAAGGAGTGGAGCAGATTGAGGGGGGGGGGGCCACGGCGAGCATGTCGATCTTGCCCCCCTCTCTGAACGTTCCCTTCCGCCGCCGTCACCTGAGAACAAACGAAGGGAGCCGCTCTTCCTCCGCTTACACCTTTGCAGCCTCCGGGTGAAAGCCGGGGTCGGCGCCGCTTTTTTTCCCCAATCGCTATAAATATTCAAAGCAACCCAACCATCTGTTTTCAAAATAAAAGGTCTGCCATCTTGATCATCTTCAAGGAAATATGCGCGTGGAAGGATGGAGAGGCGGCGTTTCAGCTGCACCAGCAGGAAGGTCGGTGAACTCCTGACCTCCGCCGTCGGCGCGCGTCACGCTCAACCAGGTTCACGAAGGTAGGCGAGGGAACAAAACCGCCGCAGATCCGGGACATCTTCTGTGTCACGGCGCCGCGGCTCAGCCCAGGTGGAGGCAGACGCTGCGCCCCTTTGTCACCATTTCCAGTCACATTGGAGACTGCAGCTGGGCGTGAATCTGTGCCAACCGTGCTGCGGTGCATCATCCCATCATAATGGAAAACAAGGGGGGGTGGGGGGGTCCGCCGTTGGACTTGTGCACTACAACAAAGGAGGCTTTTATATGTATATTGAAAAGCCTTCATTCAACACAAACCACGGTGGAGTTCAGGTCAGGGTTAGGAAGTCAGAATTAGCCTTTAAATGAGTCACACATTCGCGCACAGAATGCTCTTTATCCCACTTCCACGCAGCTACAACCACGTTTGAACTTTCTGTCGCTTCTTTAAAGGTTGGTTCTGTGCTGCTGAGAGGAGAGAAGTTCTCCGTTAAGTGGAAGGGGGGGGGGGGTAATGAACTCCTCCTCTGCAGCCTGCCATCTTTTATTTACAGAATATCTGGGCTACGGCGGCTCCAGGCGACAAACGCCGGGCCTGCGGATCTTTCCCGCTCCCTCTTCCTGCGCCATCTTTGACACAGATGTTCTAATAAACGCTCCTCATTAATCAGCCTTCTCCCTCAATACATCACTCTGCCTCTCACTGGGGGCCGCCGCCTGCATGTGTGAGGGAAACAATGCGCACACCTATTTTTCCCTCTCGCCGCCGCCGCCACCGCCGCCGCTCTGTCGCGCACGCACGCGCCTTCAAGTGAAATCAAGCAGATAACCAGAGCCTCTGCCTCCAGTGTGGAGCCAGCAGGGGGGCTGCGTTTGTCAACAGGTAGCAACGCTGTGTGTGTGTGTGTGTGTGTGTGTGTGTGTGTGTGTGTGGACCCTTTAAGTGATAGCCATCTGCAGTACAGAAAGCTTATCAGCAAGACCAGGAAGCGGCACTGGGCTACTATCAGTCCCCAACATCTACTCCACTCCCCGACATGGGAGACAGGAAGAGAGGAAAGTGTGTGTGCGTGTGTGTGTGTGTGTGTGTGTGTTTGTGTGGTACCAGTGCAGCTACTTTAGGCACCCAGCTGCCAGCGTGGCACACAAACTGACAAAGACACAAAAGCGCAAACCCTGCAGACAAAACTGTGCTGCTACACAAACACGGTCACACAATTTTAGCCTGATGTCTCGAATCAGCTGGGGGGGGGGGGGGGGGCATCCTATTTTGCAACACTGTGCCTCGTCTCTCGCCAACATCTAGCAGAGATCAATTATGGCACATTTCCACGTCAACTGGGACCCCCCCCACCGTCGCCGCCATCATCATCAGCCCTTCAATGCCACACGCAAACTCAAGCGTGCACATCCACCCCCAAACACACACACACACACACACACACACCGACACACACGTCAGACGCCAACCAGGTGGCGGCCGAGGTGGTGCAGGTCTGCAAAGACGGCATTCTGGTGAGTATCTGCGGCTGCTGCATGGCGGGGAGGCGGGGCTTGTTGCTGCGAACGCGGCTTGGAGGCCCCCTACCAAAAGTTTAGGACGTTAATAAAAGAAAACGGCCGATATTTGCCCCCCCCCCAAAAAAAGGAGGAAAATGAAAATGTTTGACAATAGACGCATTTCACCAAACTCCTCCCCCTTCCCCCTCCCCGCCGTTGCTCTCTCACTTTCGTCTGGTAACCTCCGTTTTTTTCAATCTGGGATTATGCAGAAGAATTTTAAAGGAAAACACTAATCCTAAAAAGGTGCTAATCTTCTGCCCCCCCCCCCCTGCTATAAACCCCCTTTCTCCTCCCACTTGCTTTTCCTTTTTGGGAAGGGTCAAAAGAGGAGACGTCCACAGCTCTGGCTGGAAGTCATGTTTTGTCATGACAACCTGCTTGCCTCATCAGGGTGGGGGGGCAGACCTCATCCAGAAGGCCTTCAAATACCCAAACCCGCCTTCTTTTGGGGGGGAAATGCTAATCCCTGTCAATTCCTATTAGTGTAATCAGACTAAAGATGGTCTGCATTCGTTTGCGTTGAGTCTCCGTGTTTCTGCGAGAACATCGACTCGTTTTGTACGTTTGCGGTGGATTAGAGAAGCCGTCTGCGTTCTGGGGTCGACGCCGTCGAGCTACGATCACCAGCCGTCTCCATTTACATGCTTCCCCCGTCTGGGGAAGACCACCAAAAATGGAATTGCAAAAATCCTACGGAAAAAAAGTTTTCATGATCCTTCTTCCGCCGTGCCTAACAGTTGGAGGTAAATTCATGCTTTTTTTTAACTGACACTTACACAAATGCAACATTAAGCTAGTTTACCTGGACTAATTTCTGTTGACAAACTAAGAAATCTTAATCTCAGTGAATTTATAGACGGCCTATAGAAAATTGTCCACTTCTAGTTTCATTATAAACTCTCCATTATGATAAATAATCTGATTGTTTCTATAATAAAAACGGCTCGATTTCAATCCTACCTTCTCACTTCTCATGGAAACAATACAGGGGGGGCTTCAATATTTTAAATAATTCTGTCCCACAGCAGTCCAGGACGGCGGCACGTTTGAGTGAAGCCCCGCCCACCCTGGCAACATATTAAAATAATGTAAACTTTGGGAAACTACTTTGAGGGAAACAAAAATGTTGAAATTAGACGTCGTCTTGCAAGAGCGATCTTGTGAGCCATGACATTAGGAATGTGGGCGTGGCTAACAAAAAAAACCTCAGTTGCCATGGAAATCCAAAAGTTTACTTTTGCAGATTTTTCTAAAAGTTACGCAGATCTGTTGGTCAACCTCAGGAGACCAAAAACTAAAACGGTTGCTATGGAGATAAACCTTTAAGTGAGGGGGGTGTAGCATCACTTAGCCAGTCAAAGGGGAGGGCAGGGTAGTGTTTTAGTTTAGTTTAAATAACCTAAAGGCCTTTCTATAAAGCAACAACAAAACTCCATCTGACGTTCGAGCTAAATGGTAACCCTAAGCTCCAAGATTACACAAAATAACACTTTTTTTTGACGCAACAGCGCCCATTTTGTAACCTTTGGATGTGTGTTGATGAAAAGGCGGAGGGAGAATCTGAAAATGAGACAGACTGAGCGAGCTTTGTGTGTTAAACCCTCTGAGCCGGCGTGCGCTCTCCTCTGAGCCGTCTTCACATATGGACCGTAAACAGGGTGATTACCAGACCGGGCTGGGCTGCGCCTGAATGCCACCCAGGGACTCTTTACATCATCAGTGTGCAGCCCGTGCCCAGTCAAGCACACACCCACACACACACGCACACACACACACACAGGTGTGCACACGGCGGCCTCTGCAGATTTACATTCACGCACAGATCATGCAGTCATGCGTTCTGTACGTGAACTATACCCGCCCCTGCACTGCATTGGTGACGTTTGCACACGACCCCTACCGTGCTCTGGTCTTTTAGCCCCTTTCTGGCGTGCACTGTGCACGTTTCACGTGCACAGTGCACGCCAGAAAGGGGCTAAAAGAGAAAGAAAAAACAGAATAATAAAAAAAAAAAAGAGTAGGAAAACAATCTGGATCATTGTGGGATTGCTCCAGTGTTTATCTAACAATAACCATATGTTCAATAACACCTCTGCTTTTTGGCTGCCTCTGCTCAGCACGCCGGTGTGGATTGTGACCAAAACAATAAAAAAAAATAAACTAAAAAATGTTTTTTTTATACAATCGTGCGACAAACAAAGCCATTGATTTGGGTTTTCTATGCCGATTCTCTTCCACGCTCGATCAAACTCAGGGCATTTGATAAGATAAAAGACAGAGGTGATGGAGGAGAAGGAGGGAGGGGGGTTTGTTTTGGCGAGCGGTATGGTAGCATGGGGGAAGGGGGGGGGGGGTTGGGGTTACTTTAGATTTTTCTTTCATTCTTTGCTCTGTCTGTTTCTTTAGAATAAGCAGTTTGGGCTTCAGCACCTGTGATAAAGGACATTCTTTAGCCAGAGAGCTCTGATTCATGTCTTTGAGTAACTCCTTGAGGGCGTTTCTTACTGTAGAGTGGCTCCATTGCTCAGGCGGCAGGTCCTCCAGCTTAGGACAACTGTGAAGACACACAGGGAGGGGGGGGGCAATGAGCAAAAACACAAAGCAATCATTTTTTTATGACCTGTTCTGTCTTGGGTCAATTTGACCCGTTTAAACATCCAGGAAAAATAGCTCAAAGTGTTTTTGTTTTCAGTATGTAACTTCTTCTGCTTGCCTTAATGAGTGTATTCAACATATAATATGAAAATGGTTCATCTCACAGACTTGCAACAACCCCCACCACATAGATACTGTTCGGGTCAATTTGACCCAGCGGATCAGAAATGTCAGTATTTCTTTCTTCGCCGCTGTGAGACACATGTAGTGAAATATTTTAAAAAAAAAGTTTCAACATGTATATTTTTTATGAATTATCTGATAATTGAACCAGAAGTCAGGAACACCACTGCACTAAATATTAATAAAATAATTAGCAATTCATTACATATTCGCACTGCCTGTTAGGATTTTTTTGTGTGTCAGACATCTTTTGGATAGTTAAACATGCACAGGGTCAAACTGACCCGGGAACACCATTTCAGTTTCTTACAAATGAACATAACAGGAGGCTTAAATACTTCAACATCAATCTAACAATAAAATATGGCTTTAACAGAATCTAAAATGATCATATTTCAAACATGAGCTTCAGCAGAATCTGATGCACATCTATTGTCAAGTTTTCTGTTTTTTTTCTCCACATTTCTATTCACCAATCAGCTGCAGCGTTTCTCTGACGTCTTTGGTCAGTTTTAGTTGTTAAATCATGTGGTCCGAGCACCACATTCAGGCCCCCCCCGTTTCAGAAAAGCAAGCTATGCCCGAGAAAATCTGAGATTTGAAAACACATACGATGGTATTTTTGTATGTTTTAAGTCTGCATTTGTGTTTTAACAGCCCATATTGTTGAGACTACAAATTAAAATGGCAGCAATGTTTGATTTTTCTTGTGCTTTTCTGAATGCCGGGATCCTAAAGGTGCCACAAAAAAGTAAAATTTTTCTGGTGTTTTAACCCGACCGCCGCCGCTAAAAAGGCTGAAGTTCAGCTCAGAACTGACGTGAAGGTTTGCTTTAACATGAAGAAGCACCAAACAGTTCTTTAAATGATGAGCAGGTTCTGTGTCAGAGCATCACTTCATAAATGCAAGACGCTTTCAGGCTAAACATTTGCATCAAGCAGCAAAACACTGTGGCCCCCAACCCCTGGGTTGGAGAGAAGGAGAAAAAATAAACGTTGGATTCATGCCCACTATATTTTATTTTTTAAGTGTTTTCCTTTATTGATGATTTTATTGTTATCGTTTTACTGTGCTTCTTTGAATTTCACCTATGGTTTTAGAGTATTTATTCAGCACTTTGGATGTCTGGCAGATGTTAAAGCGCCATATCAATAAAGATTGATTGATATGTTTGGAAAAATACCTTTATTTTTGTTGAGTTTTTTATCTGTCGCTACTTTTTTTTTTAGCTTCCACTTTGACGGTAATGGATTAAGGGAAAATGTACGTCACATTTTCATGGTGCCGACATGAAATCTAGTGAACCAATAGGGTTTAAAGACAATATTTTACAGAGAAGAGGATGAACTTAACGCTCAAAGGATAAGAAAAACGTGAGGCTTCCGCCTCCGACAGGCCGGTCTGTGGCCGGAAAAACAGCCTGTTGCTCCAGACATTTCTTTACATTTTAAGAATCGATTTGTTAACGTACTGCATCCTTATGTGCAGCAGGTTAAAGGTCATCTGTTGGGGGGGGGGACAGCAGGGTGTTCCTGCCGAAAAGCGGACAACCGGTGCTGGAAATGGCATTTTTGGCGTCTTCTCTGCAGTAATCAAGTGTCAGGCTGCAAACAGGCAATTTGGAGGCAAATTACCCCCCCCCCCTCCCAGTATTGGTCCAGCCCCGTCTGAGGCGCATGGAGAGTCAGATGGGGAGCGGCGAAGGCACCGGGGCCGGGGCTCGGCTTTCCTGCTGCAAGCGTCCCTCCAAGACAGACAGATTTCATTTGGCGCATCTAGCAGATGCATCTGGAGATTGCTGTGTCTCTGTCTGCCTGCCTCTCCTCCCTTTCATATTCTCCCTCCGTCCCCCCCCCCCCCTGATTGTTCTGATTAGTTAATTACTTTATACAACACATCTGCTGGATTGATGCATGAATTATACATCAGCTGCATGTGGCGACTATTATTTCGTGTTACTTCTACCTTCCTGGCTCGTTGTGCTCGGCGAAACAATTCAAGGTCTCGCTGGGTAGATTTCTGCGGCAGGCTGGGTGGGTGGGTGGGGGGCAGGGGGGAGTAAATCCAATACAGTAATACTGACAGTATGCAGCAAGCGGGCCACCTCTGAAATCTGGGTTTTTGGTTAAAAACTGTCCTCCACAAGTGCATGAAGCCGTCACCGCGACGTGTGCGAGGAAGATGACGAGGTGGCAGACGACCAGGAGTAAGCGGCGCCGTGGTCGAGGCCGACGCCTCAGACCGCTGGAGCAGAGAGGGGAGCTCAGGCGACCTGACGTAACCCCTCCTCGCTCGGATGCGGGACACGCTCGCATCTGACCGAGTGGGATGGGAGTGCTTGACTGGTGATGGGGGTGGAGACAGGAGGGGAGGGGCTCCCCAGACGGCCGCAGAGCGGTGGCTTAGCACGCCGCTCCCAACCAGCGCCAGTCCACAGTTGGAGAGGCTTTGTGCCCATGAAAGCAGCAAAGCCCCCACACCTGCAGTTTCAGACGAGCAGCTTCCAGGGTTTGAGGACAAACGGCTGCTCTGCACACGAGTTGTTCGAGTCGCCTGCAGCGGCGGCAGCAGCAGCAGCAGCAGCAGCAGCAGCTCAACTCACTCCAGGATGGCTTATCTGAGCTTCCATCTCTTGATGGTTGACGTGGCGGAACGGCGTCCACGTTTCACTGCTGGCAGAACCAGTTCTTAGTGTCCCCCCCAGTCTCCTGGGAGAGGTCAGCGGTTGTGGGCGGGTCCTGCTCTCTGCGGCGAAAAGGCGCGTGACGCTTCTGCAGTCACAATAACGCTACAGGACCGATGCCGTAACGAAGGGGGACGTTTGGGAGTCCTCAGCTGAACGGCTTTGGTCAATCTGCTCCTCAACATGCAGGTGATGAAGTTCTGCACCAACCTGGAGAACCGGCCTCGTCTGCAGCTTTGAGGTTTGACCCAGAAACTGTTCAGCTCAACCTTAACTCCAGATTACCTCCTGTTAAGCTAACGCTCCTTGAAGCTCCACTGACTCCGTTTTAGTAGCCCCAAACCATGAACCCTCCACCGCCGTGCCCCAAAGTGGGCGTTTGAGCCCAACAACTAAAGGATTCTCCAGAACTTGTTGAGATCAAAATTAAAACATGAATATTGGAGACTTAAAACTTCAAAATCTGAAGCAATTAACAGACTACGGGACGTAAACAATTCGATTGTCTTGTGAGCCCTAACCCCCTCCCCTCTATTTATAAATAGAGCACAAAAGTGGGGTTTAGCTAATGCCTACATCCTAATCCAAACCCAAATAAACTGACATAACCGTCGTTCAGCTCAGACTCAGAAAAAGATGGGTGTCCATTTTAAAGGAAAAAAATGCTTTAGCGTAAAAAAATAAAGCATTTGCAAGAACACGCATGTGCTGGTATCACCAGTTAACTGACCGTGCTTTTTAAATCAGGTGATGATGAGCTTCACGAGAAGCTCCTCCCATCCTGAAAAGTTTAAATTTTCCATCGTTTTTTTATGTCTTGTCTTGGTTTTTTTAATATCTTATCTAAGTCTTCTTGAGTTTTTCCATTTAAACTTTTTCAGCTGCAGATTTTTTCCTGAATTTTTGAAACTTCAGAGGAGCAGACGCGAAGAATCAGAAATATTTGGCATTTATATTAAAGACCAAACATCTTCCCTCCAGGTTTAGCTCTGTGTTTTCAGTTATTTAAAACTCTTGTTTGGCATTAATATAACCGCTAAAAATGCACATGATTGATACTTAACATTATCAGAATTATCAAATGTTAGTTTAAGCAACAAACGGCTTAAGGATCTTAAGAAGCGTTACTCTGAAAGCCAAGTCGACTGCAGAAGCAAAAACCAGAAATTAAGACTTTTATTCTGAAGGTTTGTGTGTTTTATGTCTTCAACACCACAAAGAACTGCTCAGCGGGAAAGTTGGGGATTTTCAAATGATGTCAA
Source organism: Oryzias sinensis (assembly GCA_037389245.1). Lineage (NCBI taxonomy): Eukaryota > Metazoa > Chordata > Actinopteri > Beloniformes > Adrianichthyidae > Oryzias > Oryzias sinensis. The sequence continues at coordinate 4,126,636 of CM074491.1, forward strand.
AGATCAAACGTCTTAATCTGGATTATGGGAAGTTTTATTCCTCTAAGGTTTTTGAGAAGCATTTAGCCCGTTTCATCCTCTGACTTCAGGCATGTAAACACGGCGTGCTCCTCACCTGTGCAGCTGGATCTTGAGCGTGACCACGTGGTAAACGTCCTGCAGCATGTCGGCCACCGTGGCGTCCGGCGCGTCCGTCACGTATGACAGCGGGACGGGGTTCCACTTCCCCACCTGAATCATACCTGCGGGGAGAAAGCGCGTCAACGTGGGCCGGAGCGGAGCTCGCCATCGGCGCTTTATTTAAAACTGCAACACTGGCGTGCTGTGATGTCAGCAGGGGAGAGGTGTGAGTCAGGGTTTGCATGCGTGTGTACGTGCGTGCGTGCGATAGGGATGGACTACGCGCACAAATATGCATCTTAAAATAGCAAATGCATGTGTTCCTGTGCAATTGCAGTCTTGCCTCCACCTACACAACACGTGTGCATGGAGATACACACATGCAGGCCTCTGTGTGATTTCTGTCAGCGTGTGTTGCAGTTATGGTGGAGGGGGGTGGGAGGAGTCACCTTTGGCCTGGGCGGCGGAGCTGTGAGAGTAGCCCAGCGACAGCAGAGCCATCTCGATGAGCTGGTTGAACAGCATGTCCTTGCGCACCAGGACGAACTCGGCGTGCTCCTCCTTGCTGTCGAAGTCCATGGGGTTCTCGTAGTGCTCCACCACGCAGAACACCGGCAGCATGTTGCCTGCAGACACAGCAGCACCCAGGTTCTGGGGGTGAGGACTGTGACCGTCAGCCGCTCACAGGGAGTCACATTTAGCCCGATGATCGAGTTAGGTGAAGAGAAATCATCTTTCAGAGTGCAGTTCCGGTGCAAAGACTCTCCGATTCCGGTCAGCACCAGGGATCCAACGTCAGGCAGAATTCACCTCACGCTGGGGTTAAACGCGATAAAAAATCACCGTTGAAGCCTTTTCCTTCCAAAGCAAAGGCCTCTCCTGCTAAACTGAGTCCACAGCAGCTCAGTCGACTAAAGAATGAAGAGTCCTGGTCCAGAAAATGAATGTTTACTCTACAAATTTCACCCAATGTGCTTTTGTGTTGGAAAAGTTTTAATAGGGAAAATGAAAAGTGTCTCCCCGAATAAGGAAACCGTGTTTACGTCCTGCTGTCAGACAGATTTCTACTTGATTATCGTCTCTGCTGACCAAAAGAAAAAAGATCCCGATATTTCCCGATCCTAGGCATTCCAGAAGATGCGCAGGGCTCCGACCAAACAATCGACGGGCCAACAAATGCAGAGGAATGTGCTGAAAGGGCTGCTTTTCTCCCCCCTGATTCTGATAGATACAGATCTGACAATAAAGACTGCTGTGCTGGTTCATTGGGGGGGGGGGGGGGGTCAATACTGGCTTTGTTTCCAAAAGCCCAGAGAGCGCCGTGGCAAATATTATTATTTCGGACAAACTGTGGCTCCTGTGCAAAGCCTGGGAGGTGATCCCGCCCCCTCTTTGCCAGCCTGGATGCTGGAGAAGCAGCTGAGAGGATGGGGGGGGTAGCGGATGTTTCTCCCAGATGCATTAAAAAAATAAAGTGGAGAAATGACCCATCTGAGGACACAGCGACACATTCCAGGAGCTCCTGTCTCCCTGTTGGCCCAAAAAAAAAAAGACAAAAAAAAAACACAACAAACCAAAAAAGCTCCAGCAGCCAAGAACTTTTCCGACTCCAGAACTGACTTCTGAATCTCACTTCCACCAAAAACAAAACCATAATCGTAAAAACAGACTCAACTGACGCCTTCTTCTATGTGACTTATATTAATAATAAAACTTTGTCAAAGCTCCTAAAAGACACGTCTGCCCACTGCAAACAAACGGCAGCATAGCAGAACCTTCACCTAGCTTTGGTTTCAATGCACCAACGTCAAAATATTCCACTTTTCTAAGGAAAAAAGCAACTTCCTAGAAATGTCTTTTTTTCTGTAAGAGCAGAATTATGCACAATAAAACTTCATTATTATGCCTGTGTCATTAATTAAGCAGTAAAAAGAGGAGAATTTGCAGATTTTCCGCCATGACGGTTTTATGGCGCCTCTTCGTTTAAGACACACGAGGAGAAACAGACGTGATCTCCTGCAGCGCCGTCTTACCTCTCTTGTGGAAGGTCTTCAGCAGGTGGCCGCTGGGCTTGTACGGGACCCCCGCCAGTTTGGCCCCGTTGCTGCCCAGTCGGGCCCGCCCCAGCGGGCTGCCGTTCTGCTCCAGCCGGGGCAGCTTGGCCGGCGGGGCCTTGGCTTCCGCCATGCTGTTGACCAGCTCCGAGTTCTCCTTGCCCAAACACGTCTCGCTGAGATGCTCCATCCTTCTCAGCGCCTCTGCTCACTATCACCTGGGGAGGGAAAGAAGCATTAAAGAAAACACCTGATGAGTGGGATTTTGGCTCGGCGTGAGGCTGTGGAGATCCCGTGTTGTCTGCAGGTATACTGAGAACATCTTCCACCTGAGAAGAGCGAATCACCACATTCAGTCAGAGGAAAGTATTGCAGTTATCCAGCAAACGTGGCGCTTAAAAATAGAAATTAAAATAAAAACTCAACAGTTTCTCAGTGAAGAATTTAGATGGTTCCAAAGCAGAAAAAGTTTTTTTTTAATGATAATTTGGATTTAAGATTATGAATGTGGACGAAACGTCTTCAACTTAAAATTCTAAGTCCAAATCATTATTTTTATTAAAAACTTTTATAATAAACCCCTTTATTATTTCGCTATAAATGTATTTACAATCATTTAGTCGTTTTTTTTAAAGCTATACTTTTAAAAACTTGTAAATTCTGATTTTTTTATACATCTATATTTATATATATATAAATTCATTTGGTTTTGGATGAAATGTTGACCTGTGGAAGGCCTGGGGAGGAGACAAAGTAGTTCACAACTTTGTAAAGTATGTGGGCGCGTGCCTGCATGGGCGCGCGCGCAGCTGCTGACTCATGGGACCCGTCATGCAAAAAGTTGAAGTGAGGGGAGGGGGGGGGAAGAAGGGCCAGAGGCGGGTGGATGGGAGAGATGCTTCACCCACAGGTGCTCAGGGATGGAACGCCCCGCGGTGCATGCCGGTTAATACCCATGGGTGGACATGAACTGGGATCCTTTCGTGGGAAAAGTGAGGAGCATCTCCCACCCCCCAACCCCACGCCAAAGATCACGAACTCCACCATTCATGACATGCAATGAGGCAACTAATTCAGTACAAATAGGGGAGGGGAGGGGGGGGGGTCATAGAGACCCGGATCGGGATTTTAGACTAACCGACACCGGAACCGCTAAGAGCCTCCGAACCACCAACCTGAGACGCAGCACTTCAGCGGCGGGGGGGCATGAACACCTCCCGGGAGACGCGCCTGCTTCAAGTTTGGCCAGGGTAGAAATGTAGAAAAAATATTTTAAAAATTAAAGAAGAACCCCCCCAGTAATTAAGAAGAAGAAGAAGACAAAAAAAAGTCCCGGCTCCGGCGTCTCTCTACGTCTTCATGACAGCCGACGCTCGTCAGAAAATAGACGCTACCTCCCGCTCCGGCTGCCGGCGGCGAGAATCAACAACAGCCCGGGTCTGAGCGAGCGACGGCGGGGTCGAGCAGCACCACGGCGACCGGCAAACATTGGTAAATATGTTCCGGGAGAGGGGGGTTCCGCTCCGCGTTAGCTAACTCCGTCCGGCAGCGGCGGAGAGCCGCGACATTCAGTGCAAAGGGGGTGAAAGTGAGGAGGCAGCGGGTTAGCCGCGGGAGCAGCAGCCGCCGCCGAAGAAGAAGAACCGAGGAGAGGCTCCGCTCGCGGGTGGAGAAGCTGGTCGGCGGCTCGGCTCGATGCGACTGCCGGCGAGCGAACACTGACAGGCGGCCGCGGAGGCGGCAAACCGAACAGGTTCGCCAGACAAACCGAGGAGAAGCGGGGGTCAAAAAAAGTGCGGTCTACTTTCCCGTGTGGAAGGGGGGGAAAAAATAGGCTCAGCGAGGATGCGGACGAGGAGCCGCCGGCGACGGTGCGTGGTGGGAGGCGTCCTGTTTGACGGGGCGTCCGGACGGAGTGCCTCTTTCTTTCTGCCTCTCCCCCCTCCGTCTCTCTGTCCCCATTAAATTATTAGTTGTATTGACTCATCACTCCCCCCTCTCCGCGCTGCTGCCGCTGCCTGCGCTTCCCCACTCCTTCCCATTTCATCCGAAAGGGGGTGGGGGGTAAACAAAACCGGCAAAACAGAAGCTTTTTTTTCTTCCAAAAGGTGATTTTGTTTTGTTTTTTGTTTTTAACTGAACATCAGACGGGAAAAAAAGTCCACAAAGCACGTAAATAAACGCGCACGTGCGTCCACACTGCGATTTCCGGCTGTGCGCGCAGGAATTTTTAATCAGCTTGATTAGAGTGAGGCGGTCCTGCATTTATTACCGGCCAACACACAGATGCTCTCACGCGCCCGCCCGCGCGCGAACATTTATTTGCGTGTGTGTGTGTGTGTGTGTGTGTGTGTTACTTTCCCCTCCCTGTTCATTTTCTCCTTTACAATTTATTTTACTTTCGCCGCCAAACAAGTGAGAGGAACTATTTGACCTCAAAACCAGGAGGTCACTCCGCGCAGCCGCAGTCTCTTCTAACTTTAACCGGTTACAGTAAGGACCGAACAGAAAATCCGCCATTCGCACCAACAAAACTAAGTTAAAGTGATGAAATGTAATTTTTGTGGCATTTCCGCAAGGAAAACCACTTTTTTTTTTACTCTGAGCTGCATCAACACATTTTCTGCCGGCTTTTCTTCACTTTCTGCACATTAAAGACATTTTACGTCTTGAGCTGCTTTAACTCCCAAAAGTATGTCAAAGAAAGTTATTCCAATAATATTAGCCTGAGCTAATCTGTTGATGCTGTCAACAAAACCTTGAATTGTTGAGGGACAGGATGTTAATCTATTGTTATTATTTGGTCATTATTTCATGAGCTGGCATTAAGAGGAGCTAATCTGCTGAACTTGTCATTAAACACCCCGATGTGCTGTTTGTGTGTAAACACAGTTTTTTTCTTCTATTTTGCTGGGTGAGCAGAGGACCTCCTCGACCTGGACACATAACCAACTCGGGGAGGCGATTCTGTCTGTGCTTCGTGGTCGTCTAGACCCTGAAGGAGCCAGAGGGGGGAGTGTGTGAGGCGAAGTGAAGCGTCGAGACCACAGGAGAAACGTGGCGAACGCACACGGAAAGCCCACGGGCTGAAGAGCGGATTTGGTTCGTACGTCAGCCGCCCCTTTTGTGTCTTTTTCAACAAAAAGAAACGAAGCAAAGCGAGACTCCGGATGATGATCTGAAGGAGACGAACGAGCGTTTCTGTCCACGCTGTGCGAGAACAAAACAGGAAACCAACAGAAAACAGGAAGCGTGTACACCTATCACAGAGCCTGGAGGTCAGAGGCATCACGCTTGCAAGAAAAAAATCTTTTCCGGGCGCGTTCGTCTGCACGTGGCGCCGTAATTGATTCCTGCTTCATAGACGGCGTTTAGGTGGGCGGTTTTACTCAGACCAGATCCTTCAGCCGACGCGAAGGCCTTCCTCTGAGCGGCGGAGGCCTCTGCTGCATCCGTCAGCAGCCACTGCCTCACACCCATGTGAGGTCAAAAGTTTACTCAGCTCCAGCAGCGGCAGAAAAGGCTCACATGGCGTTTAGAGCTGCTCTGCAGGGGGGTTTGTGGGGGCAGCTGCTGTGAGAAACACACTTCTTCAAGCTGCTCTGACCAAACCTTCGCCTTGAAGAAGCTGCTGCACAGATTCAGAGGTTCCCATCTTGAGCAGGTGCTGCACACTGCTGGGGAGGGTGAGGCCTGGGGTCACAGAGGTCAGCTCTACACTGCATGGACTGCACTGCAGAAGCTCCACGTTTGGGGTTTTGGGGGCGGAGCTGTCCTCTGCTTCACCTTGACTGCTCGTTTCTCGCCAGGTTTCCGTGTTTTTTGCCGTCGTTCTCCTCGTCTCTCTTAGCCGCTAAGGACGAAAAAAAAAACCCCAAAAACGCTCTTTTCTGTCTGGCGTGACGCAAGCAGCCGCAGTCATTTCCACGGCGGTTGTCGGGCGCCATCAGAGAGCATCGATAACCCCTGCCAGGCCTTGGCAGCGCCAACAGGTGCCGGCGCTGCCAGCGAGGTTGGCACGGACAGGGCTGCGGGAAAAAAAAACCCTCTGACATCCAGAAGGGCACAGATTTGCTCTGAATGCACCGCTGAATCGACACTGGTGATTATCAATTATCATATTCCGTTTCCCGGCGCGCAGGAAAGAGAGGGAAAAAGGAAAGGCTAGCCGCATGCAGAATGTAGATTTAGCTTGGTTGGAGGTGGGGTTTTTTTGACACTGCGCCTCTCGTGCACGGGCGCCAGTGTTCAGGCCAGATCCAGCGCCTGACGCCTACATCTGCAAAGGAAAAACGGAGCGACAGGCTCCAAAGCCACGGCTCCACCTGCACGTTCGTCGGCTTTATCTGCACATTCTCCTAGAAAGAAACCCACACTGCTGCACCTTTTCATTCGGCGGCGCCGCTGACTGCACGTAGGTGTGATGTCTTCATGCTGGCGCCTCTAATGGGCATTAATACGATTATTTGGTTACTAATACAAATTAGGCTGCATATCCTGTGTGAGAGAACAGCACGGGGGCGACTGCTTCCACTTTGAGCCCTCGTCATGAGAGTCTCGCACAATAAGAGCACAACAAGAAGGCATAATGGTGTCAAGGAGGCTGCAGAGGAGGGAATAATCTGTGGGGGAGTGAGTCGGAGCGCGTCTGAACCCCAGCCACGCTCCCAGCAGCGCCGCAAGAACACCAAGCAGCTGCTGAGAAAGTCCAAATCCCGGCACACGTCGCCAACTCGTGTCCACTTTTGGGTTTTTCATTTGTTAAAGCAAAATTCAGAGGAGCCTTTTCAGCATCTTTAGCCTCTCACACAGAGAAGGTTTCAGACAGGAACCTCGGCGCGTCGTCTGTCTTTTCTTTATTTTTAAATGTCGTCTAAGTTTACACGCCGTCGTCTCAGAAGTGTCTCTATTTCAACTGTTGCACAGAAGAACGGCAGCCTCATCCTCTTCTCATTAACGGGTCCTTCCAATCACATCGCTTTCACGTCAGACGCTCGCTCGCTCGCTCGGGCGTCTCTGCCTTTCAGTTAGGAGGGTAAAAAGACCAAATGATTCGCGGGTTGGGGTCCGGTGTGGGGGGAGGAGGAGGAGGAGGAGGGACAGAAAGGGGAAGGGGGGGGGGTGTAATGAACCTGGGGTCGGCTCCTGAGTGCCTAATTGTTTTATAATCACATGGTCCTGACAGAAATAGAAGCAGGCCTGCAGCTCCCGTGCGCTGGCGGCGAGGCCCAACGCCGCCTCCCCTTCAGGACCACTGTCACCCCCCCCCCTTTTCAGACGCTGAGGCCTCTGCCCCCGCAGGGCCCGTGCTGCCTCTCCTCTCAGGGATCTGCAGACCCCCTCTTCCCTCTGAATCCTAAAAGCAGACAGGTTTGGTTTTTCTTCCCAAATGAAGCCGATTCAGTTCTGGAAGGAACTGACTCTCCTGCCGCCGGACCCGCGGCCGCCGTCACATGGCAGACTAATTAAACTCTAATTCCTGCCTCGTGGATTGCAACAAATAAACAATTAATAGAGCGGGACACTGAGGGCAGCTCTGTGAGGCGGGGTGATAAGGGCGGCCGCGTCCTGCAGGCTTTTTCCTGAGGAGGCCGCAGGAAACGAGGGCAGGTGAAGGCGCAGAAACGCCGCCGCCGCCGCGCATGTTTCTCTTTGCAGTTTTAATCCTTTGTCAAAGGATGCATCAAGAACAAAGCAGCTGATAAGGCGGGAGCGACGGAGAGCCGCGCACAACGCAGTATCTGTTGATATTGTTTCCCTGGAGGACGTGGGTGGGTTTTAACAACCTGATCTTAGCGAGATGCGCTTCCCTCTAAATCGCTTCTTTTATTTATTTTTTTGTTTCTGTTGGTACAAAAGATTGAGGAAAACCTACACAGATCAGACGAAGACAAGCAGCAGCAAAATAAAAGGAAGGGAAAAAAAAACCACATTTGATGAGGCTTATAATAATTTGATTGGAATGGTGAGGAGCTGAAAGTGTTTCCATCCCTAAACTGGGTTTGTTCCACTTTAACGACGTGAGGGACAAAACGGCAGCGTGTGGCGTTGGAGCGCCTTCATCACCAAAGCTAGAAATCTGGAGGAAGAGTATGGGAATCTTCTGCCAGAGGAAGAGCGCTGGAACATGTTGCAACATCTGTTTTAATAAAAAAAAAGCAGCAGATAATGACAAAAGGGAGCTGCTTAATCACACTCATGGTGGCATCGCTGGAATGCAGCCATCATTAAACCGACTTTGTCTTTTTCCAAACAAGTTGCAACTTGCTGTTGACAAAAAAACCTAAAAACTAGAGGGACTCATTGTTATCTTTCTGCTCTATTAGCAGTCATAACAGAGCAGTTTCATGCTGAGGCTTCCCCTAAGAGCCACACATTTGCAGAAAGCAAAAAAAGAGTCAGGCCTCCTATTTACTGGCGACAGACTAATAAATACATTTGCTGGCAGCTAAACAGGTATTTACTCCGCTCCCTACCACAGGTATAATTTGACTGTTTGCTGAGCTGTTATTCTGCCACAGCAATAATTATCGAGGTGGTAAAGGAGAGGATTAATGGTTTTAGCGCGGCAGCCGAAATGATGTGCATCTTTTTTGCAGCTTGCAGGAGGAGACGTTTGCGGCTTTCTGAGGGGACAGCGAGTTTCCTGCAGCCGCGAGGTGCAAGAGCTGCAAAAAAAATAAAATAAAAAAGAAAGGGGGGAAGAGAATGACAAGCTGTGCTTTCCAGGGTGCAGACTAATTGGTCTCTGGGTGTCAGAGATCCCTGATCTGCACCTGAGAGGCCAAACCTACTTTCACGGAATGACGTGACACTTGCAAGCTGAGATTTAACAGAAAAGCTGAAGCCCACATGGTTTGTGAAGATTACGAGTCGACTTCCTGCTCTTACACTCCTACGGTACAGTAAATGCAGCACTCACTGCTTTCGATTAGTTGTAATGAAAACAAAACTAAACTCTGAGGGGGGAAACATCAAAGTGTGATGAGGTGAGAACTGCGAGTGAAGGTGTACTTTTCCCTCCTCTCTCCTACCTGACTGTAAACCCAAGAGGAGTTATTGTAAGAGCCTGACGGACCGAACCGGGCGGCCAGATGATGAGGCTTCGCTGCTGGACGTTGCGGCGAGCGGGCGGGCAGCCCCTGGTCCTCACACCCCGATTCTTATCACTCCTGCCAAACCCGTTTGCGTGGAGGGAGGGAGGGAGCTGGCCAAACGTGTGTCTGACATGCATGCGAGCATTTGTGTGCCACTTTCAAAACCGCAAGCTGATAAATGAGGAGCAATGCCGAGAAGTTTGGCTCCAGGCTGCACAAACAAGCTGCCTTTGAGGCTTTTTGCTCCTGTCTGAGGACTTTTACAAGAAGTCACACGTGGCAGCCTGAGACAGGAAAGGCACTGTGTGTCACTGCAGTCAGAGGCACTGACCAGATCAACCACAGCACCTTGAACTGCCTCAGATCTGCAGAGATAAAAGGAGAAAAATTACCGTTGCCGTGCCATAACCTGTTTTCTTACTTGCAGGAGAGAAAACAACTTTATCTCCCAAGTGCATGTAACTCTGCAAAACTCCTGACTGCAGCAGAAACAATATGCTGTCTCTGGTCAGATTGTTTCAGGGATAATCAGCCTCTAATAATCTGGTTTATGCAGAGCAGTGAGGATGTGCGCGGCCATGAGCGCGCTCCTGCTGGTGTCTGTCTGTCTGTGAGTGCTCATCGGCGGCTGGGGGGGAAGCCGCCGCCGGCCTGAGCTGCTGGGTGAAAAGTCCGCTTTCCTCTTTAAGGAGCGGAGGAGCGAAACCCTGAGGAGCCCGAAAAACCGCAGAGCCTCGGCGCCCACGCACCGCTCTCTCTGTCACTCACGCGCACGCCGACGCACGCACGGCGGTCCGCCTGTACCTGAAGTGACACGAACAGCATCTCTGCATCATCACGTGTCTGCCTCTGCCTCACTGACGGTCGCGCCAGAGAGCTGCAGCCACGCGCAAACTTTATCAAACTGCAGCGCGAGGACGAAAGTTGAAAGAAATCAAGTTTGAACAGAATCTTTAACAAAAAAGAAAGAAAGAAGGAAAGAAAGCGAGGCCTGAATGTAAAAGAAGTGTCTTTCAAATCCATGTGGGGTTTCTAGCGGCTCGGGAGCATCCGCGCCTCTGAACGCATCACCTAAACAAGTTTCAGAAGCGCTTTAACGCACGTGCGCCAAAACCAACCCCGGCAATTATTTGCCATGTCTGTCGTGTTACCCCCAAGAAATTCTTCTTCGGGGTGTTGTGGAGAAGCTGCCCTGAAGTGACTGAACTTTAGGGAAATTCAAAGAGACTCGTGACAGCGCGCGTACCTTTGCAGTCAGCAGCCGTCCGAGTCCGACCTCCTGTTTTCCATCAAAAGTTGAAGAAGCTCCTCTTGTCAGCGCTCCACGGCGGCAGATCCAAAAATAGGCTACTTGCTCTGTGGGAGGGAAAAACTGTATCAAAAAGTCAAAAGTCCGAGGAGGAGGAGGAGGAGATGGAGGAGGGCGGGGGAGGTGTCGTGGAAACCGCGGAGGCTGAGGAACGCACGCAGCGGTGGAGCGCAGAGAGCGACCGTGCGCTGCGGGCAGCGGGGGTGAAGTACGGGAGAGGAGCGCGCGGTGGCATGTGAGGAAGGAGGGCTGCTGAGAGAGGGTGGCAGGTAGATGAAGCGCCCCTCCCCGTTTCTGATGCTCAAATCGATGATTTGCCAGCTGTGGCGCAGCTTGTCTCATTGCCCCACTTTGGTTTTTACAGCCGCTCCTCTCTGACGCGCCGCTCTCCGGGGACGCGCAGGGAGGGAGAGGAAGAGGAGCGGCTGCCAGGAGAGCTCTCGCGCTCATTCATTTTCATATTTACACGCCACATGTTTGCATGTCAAGGAGAGCAAGGAAGGGTGTTCAAAAAAACTCTGGTTAGATCGTGGACTGCGCTGCAGCGTGCGTTCTGCTCCAAACGCAGCCAAAAGGCCGGAGCCAGCGCGCCGGAGCGCAGCGCGCCGCGCCGCTCAAACAAACCTCCAAACTCTATTTAGGAGTTTTTCTTTCTGTTAAATTTTGGGGGGGAAATGTGCAAAAGGAAACATTTTTTAAATAAAAGAACATGGATCCAAATATACTTTTGTTTACAGAAAAATGTCTGATAATTGTTGCGGATTTGAACAACTGAATAATTATGTAACAACGATTCTCTCTGCTGCATCCGTTTATTATTATTTAGAAATGTTTCCAATTTATTTTAACTGAGGGAACCGCATTTAAAAATCTCTAGAAAAAGGATTTGGACTTGACAAGTTTGTTTAAAAAAGACAAATAGAATGTTTTTAATTAACAACAAAAATAGGAGCATAAACATATAAATGTATTTTTTTCATTTAGCTTATTAATTTGCTCAAGAATAAATTTAGTCAATTTCTGCGTAAAAACTAGACGCAATAAAAACACTAAATGTGTTGAATTCTTAGAAGTTTCAGAGGCAAATTATTTGTATTTTTCCTTAACATAATTTTTAAACGATTGAAATTTTTTTACAGATTTATTTGAATTATTATTATAATTTCTTAATAAGGAAATAAAATGTTTAAAAAGTCAAAGTCCGGGTGGATAAAAGCGGCTCCTGGATTTGCGCCGTTTGGTGCGTTTGTTTGTTTGTTTGCTGAAGTTCTTCTGCGCCGCACACACAGGCGCGCGCGCGGGATGAGTGACAGTTTGCATCTGCACGCGGGAGCGCTGCTCTGCTCCAGCAGGTGCGCAGAGCCCACAGGTAACGCAGCTGTTTACTTACAACACGAACGTGTTTCTTTTGCTGTATTTAGCACAACACGCGGATCCAGTTTGCGTTTACACTTAATTTACACGTTTATTTGAAACTGAATTAGAGGAGGAACAAAGGGAACAAAACATCTACAACGGGGGGCGGGGGGTCTGGAAAAATTCTGAAATAATTGCAGTCAAAAGCATCAGCTCTTATAGTAACTCCAGTTTACAAATCCTTCTCAGAAAAGTGCATTTGTTGTGGTTTTGGGACTCCACAAAAGTTTCACTATGAAGTAACAGAAATCTGCAATAAAAGCAGAGAGAGAAATCCCACCCCCGCACAAACACGCAGCTCTCTGCTGGGAGACCGGCTGGGAATCCAGCGGTTCCTGTAAAGACCTTCAAACACATCGAGCCCGGTCCATCTGGACCTCAGCTGCTGGTTCCGACGCCGCCTCCGCCTCATGCAGCACCAAGCTGCTGTTCCTACAGTGGCCACAAGGGGGACCAAAGAGCCCGAACCCCGAGAGGCATCAGCGTTAAAGTGGACCCCCCCCCCCTTCTCAAACTTCACCAGAAGAGCAGAGCCTGACCTTTGCATCCATCCTCACTGATGGAGCACAAAAGCAGAGCGGCACATGGGAGAAGTGTCGACAAACCAAAGCAGAGACATTTAATTATCTGGAGCTTTTTCTTCTTCTCTAAACAATAAAGAGCACTTGGAAAATTACAAGGGTTACACACCCCAGAATTAATCTTTGCAACCCATAACTAAACACAGAGACACTGTTGCTTCTCCATCAAGTGGGTATATTTTAATTACAGGCTATTGACTACTAAGAGTAATTTGTCTCAGAAAAATGCCCAAGAGCGAAGAGACAGACGTCTGGTCTAAATCTGGAATGCTCCACCGCTGCTGCTGCCTCTTTCTTCTCCCCTTCTTTGCAGCCCTGGGTTTGTGGTTAGCCCTCACAACTTTCCTCACTGGCTCGTTATAATTGCCGAGACCTTAAAGATTAACAAGGATTCTCTGGATTTCTGCGAGCTCCTCTGTAATCAGCTGCAGCGGAAACAACGATTTCTGCTTTTTTTTTGCCCTTTGTTCCCTCTTTTGATTAGAAAATCTACAATAAAGAAGAAGAAAAAAAGTTTACCTCTGAGACAAACGGTGGAGCCAATCAGAGCACCCCCCCCCCCAAAAAAAAGCTAGCCTCCAGCTGTTTGTGGGATGTCAGACTGCCGGGCGAAGGAGGAGGAGGAGTAATTAGCGTCTGGTGCGAACTATCCCATCAGCTGCAGCCGTTTAGTGTCACCTTGTACATGTGGAGAGCGTCAGCTGAGCGCGGCTGGCTGCCGCCCAGATGGCGAGGGAGTCTGTGCCTGACCAGGTACCGTTTCCGGTGTGTCTTCCTGCTCCAGACACACGGAGGTCCTTCAAAGTGTAAATCTGTAACAGAAAAGGTGAGAACAGTCACAACTTTGCTGCACTGAAGCCTTCGGCCTCCCCTTCAGAGTTTGACCGCTGCTCCAATTTCATGTGTGGAATGGAAACGCAGCTACTGATGTTGGAACGTGAACATTTCAATCATATTTGAGGTTCGATTAAAACTCCTTCTTTTGTTTTTGCGATGCCAAACAGTGAAGCAGTTTCAATCATGTCTAAGACAATAAAACATCAAAAGTGTTTTTAAAGAAACAGAATTTGCTCTGAAGGCTGCAAATATTCCAGTTAATGAAAGAAAAATAGATTTTTTTATGATAGATGTGCTTCCCCCCCCCCTCATGTTCACCTGGAAATAACAAACATGGAGCTGTCACAGCGCAGTACAACTTTTAATTGTAGCTTTTTGTGTCTTTTAAAAGCAGACGTGCTTTTTCTGGATTTAAATGACAGACTGGGATTTTAATAAAATGGACAATTTACAGCAAATGACGCACCAACCATTCTTCACATAGTTTGTGTGCCCATAAGGCATTGAACGTATTTATAGGAGGGTGTTGGTCACCGCGGGACACTGACACATGTTTGGCTTTTGCAATGAGGCATGCAGCTGGGGTACACACACACACGCACACACACACACACACACACAAGCCCAAGCTGCCTGGATTTCAATCATTGACTGTAAATAGGAGCTGGATAGAGTGACCCCTCCCCCCAGCGCTCCAAACAGGAAGTGACTTCTATAGAGAAATAAACAGCGGTTACTCATACGATTGGTCAGGACATCTTTGTGATATTTATTCTTTATCTCAAATTGTGAACTGACCAATCACATGCCTCAATAAAAGTAGGTGGAGCCCGCTGGCCCGAGATTCTCCTGAAACGCTTTCAGTGGAAGGGGTGTGTACTTCCAACAAGCTTACTCAGGATTGGCTACAGTAGTTGCCACAGAAATGTTGGTTAAGACCAACTTGAACCAATCACTGTCAACGGACTACTAATGGCGGCGAATATCGTGGAAAAATGGCGACCGAATTGGCTTCATTCCACTGAATCTGGTGGTAGGGCATTTTCTACAGGTGACTGCACACCTGGCTGCGTCCCGGGACGCAGCCAGGTGTGCAGTCACCTGTAGAAAATAGCCAGGTGGTAGGGGGGTTGGCCCCACATGGGAACATGTTTTTTTTTTTTTTTTGGGTCATCCGGGTCCGTGGAGGGGAGCGCAGGCGTGAAGCTCGTACGGCCACCTTAAGGGACATCGTGAAAATGGAACGTAGCATTGCTGTGAGTGTGAAAAAGAGTATCAGGAAGTATTCGTAAGGATACTGGAAGTTCTGCTGTGGTATGGCGCCCTTATGCCACACTCTAGTAATTAATAAGGTGCGAGAACTGGCTCCTTGCGAGAGATTGGTCCACGCAAAGAGTGTGCACGTGACACAGAAGTGCCCGTAGGACGGCCTCACAAACTACACCCCGTCTAATTTCCTCATTACTAACACTCAGGCTGCAGCAAACCTCAAATAGATTTTAGGGGGGCATTAAAAAGTGACAAATCCATTTGACACGCTTGCATCTCCCCCTTTACTTATTACCCTTACGTGTTGTTCAAGTGTTCACTGTGACCTGTCACATGCGCCGTAAAAGGGCAGCTGTGACTAGACATTTACCAGATTTAAAGATGTGCAGAAGGAAAACAACATAAGATGACTCATAATTTGTCAGCAGGGGATTGTTGACCAGTTCTACTGAGAATTTAAAAAAAGTGGAAAAGTGAGAAAAGCTCCTGAGTGACAGTAAGAGCCACCATCTGATGACGCGC
Organism: Oryzias sinensis; assembly: GCA_037389245.1. Lineage (NCBI taxonomy): Eukaryota > Metazoa > Chordata > Actinopteri > Beloniformes > Adrianichthyidae > Oryzias > Oryzias sinensis. The sequence continues at coordinate 4,141,841 of CM074491.1, forward strand.
AGAAAAGCCGACGGCTGCTTCACGGGTTGTGATTTTGGTTTGTCAGGAGTCTCGGTTTCCGTCTTCTCTGCCACCAGCCCTCCCAGCGTCTTCCCATCTTCACACTTTTCTGTTTGACTTTTTAGCTGCTTCGTCTTCGCCGAAGAGCTGGACGCACCCACGAGTCTTCAGGGAATCCATATTTCTGCAGTTTCTGGTCAGCTGACATCATAGTGTCACGACCTCTTAGTAGGTTTTAAACAAGTTTTGCTCGGATTCCCTTGATTTTTCTGTTTCTGGCTCTTCTTGTTTGTTCTAAAATGACTCTAATTTCTTAATCAGAGTGAATGCAGACAATGTTTGCTGTCAACAGTATTAAAATAGTCAATTTCATGTCTGGTAATCAGAAGATTCAAAAATGTTAGTGGAGCGGAGTTTGGTGTGGAGTTCTTTAGTACCGGTTCTGGTTCTGGTTCAGCTCCCATGGTTCCTTGAACAGTAAACTTCACTCCAAACATGAAAAGAAGAGCAAAAACAATGCAAGTTTTTTTTGTGTAGCTTCAGGAAAAGCACAGATTTGGACTTCCAAGCGCTGTTTCAGTAAAGGTAAAAGTCCACAGCAAGTGTTTCATTAAAAGCTGCTAAAAATGCTAAACATCTTCTGAATCTGAAGCTTAAAGAAAGCTGTTTCCTTTTCTTTACCACCGGTTTCCACTTTTTACCAACATGATAATGTCAAACAACATATGCACACATTTCAGGCCTTACTTTAGATTTTTTGTGTGGATCCGGTGAAATGTAGGCACTGCTTGTCGTCGTTTCTACTTCTGACGGTCATCAAACTCAACTGTACTACGGCTGGCTTAAATACCGAGTTAGACCTGAGGTCTGGGTTAATTTTGGTAACCGGGGGGGGGTACTGTTTCTGGTAACATTGGTGGTAAATCGGTTCTTGCTTTTAACTTTAACTCCTTTGACTAAGCTTATAGCAAAAATCTGACTTCAGTTCTGATAAATTCACTCCTGGGTCTGTTTTCTGTTTTTGGCTTTTCACCATTTTTTAGTTTCTGTTTCGCACACAGCCTTTCATCATTTATCTGGGTGCAGAGAAAGACCCGGGCACGCTCGGATGTACCAAGGCGGACCCAAAAGACCGTCGATCACAATTTGCCAACGTTCACTTCCACTCAGCCGGCGTTTTAATCCGCACCCTGCTGGTGTCGGGCTTGGGAAGTGTCGGGCAGATGATGATCCAGGGCCGCGGGAGCCTCGGCAGCTACCGAGCCTCCTGTTTGACATGCATTCCAACAAAGCGCCGCAGCCACACCGAGACGCCGCAACTCCTGGAGAGTCTATTAGCTGTGCTTAATTAAACAAATGTGATGAGACTGATCCAATGTCACACAACTGAATCCTCGGTAAGGAGTCGACCATGAGAGGCAGCTGCACAGAGAAAGTCCAGTCACGCCTGGCTCGGCTTTATTAATAGCGCCCATTACGCTGTAACACGGCGCCCAGCACGCCGTGGAGTTAATGTGTGAGTGACGGCGGCGGCGGCATTTCAGGTCCACTTCTGAAGTTTGTCAATCATACTTTAGTTCTGACTGTCAAGAGAAAAGGGAGTCTGAGAGTCTGGATGGCGTGATAACTAATAACAGATTGATTGCTGGTAATTTAGTGCAAGAATGTGGGCGGGATTTAGCCACGGCTGCCTGCCTGCCGTCACCAGGTGGAAGGCCACAGGGAAAATTCTGCTCACAGGAAGAAGATGAATCACCGACACAAGCCGAGATGAGAGGGAAACCGAAGTGACTGCATGTGCTAATATTTCAGGGGGATTTTAAACTCTGAGTCATTTCAGTTTATCATCAAGCGTAATCTGTTTCTGACAACAACAAGAAAAAAAATCTCTACCTAGCAGCAGAGAAAGAAAAAGGAGGATGTAGACTTCCAGAACTCTGTCAAAGTCTGAACTTTCTCTGGCCTCTGCGTCTGCTCAATTGGATTGTGCGCTCATTACTCAATCCCAGACGGCCAGCATGTCTGACTGCGCTGATGGGCTCTGATGAGGGACTGCATGTAGAACGGTTTCCAAAAGTTACTGGGTCAGAAATCTCCCGACTAATAAGGTCTTTGTTGGAGTTGAGGAGTTTCACGTAAAAGAGGCCAATGCTCTTTAAAACCGCGACAGTAATGACTAAAGCTCAGTTTTATTTCTCAAAAACAGATCTAGAGGACCGGCTCTCAGACCGTAAACCGTTCATCCTCAGTGATGCCGCATGACATCCCAAAAATACATCAGATTTCAGAGGACTCCAAAACCTGGATTTTCTCCTAAACACACACACGTGAATGTGCCCACCATGACACGCTCGCTGAAAAAACAAAGATCAACCGTCTCTTTAGAAACCTCAAAATGAAAGCCTGACCCACCACTGGTCCTCAGAGAACGACGATAAAACAAACTAAAGATCCAGCCTCAGCCTGGCCACAACTGTTCTTACAGGGGGTCCAGCCTGAACAGGCCATGGAGGTGACCCCCACCAAATATCAAGGTGTAGAGAGAAGTGGACATGTTTTCTACAAGCGGGCCACGGGTCGAAGGGTATGGCGTTTAGGGTATGGCATTCCATGGCTGCCATTCCTTGAACGAGCGCAATGCTAACCGAGCGACCCTGCATGACCCCTCACTGGGTTTGCGAGCAGTGTTCAGGGGGCGTGTTTGTCACTTGGGGGCGGTAACCTTTCTGGTTGATCTGATTGGCTGAAATTTGCAGGTCAAATCTGGCGAGGCAGCGTGGCGGGACTTTCATTTTTTAGAGGCTTTGAATAGAAAAATAAACGGCGGCTATAACATGGATTAAAACGTTAATGAACAGCCAAGAACACGGTAAGAAAGTGCGGCGGGTTTTTTTGTGCTGTAAGTTTTTCTCATGTAAAAATAACTTTACTAAGTGAGTATTACATGTTCACTTTAGTTAGCCCGAGACCGAGCTGCTACACAACTCAAAGTACAGGAAGCGTGTATTAGCATGTGGCTAACAAATGCTAACAACGTAGCAGCATCTCACCCATGTGGTATCAAATGAATCTTCGTTTTACTGCTGTTCTTTGAGCTGCGTAGTAATTTCCAGCTCAAAAAACACGCATGTTTTTTAAATGTTTGAATAGTCTGGCACCTCTGAGCTTTTACATGTTTATCGTCCACGTCGAGTCCTAAGATCTGAAGATCAAATGCTTTTAATGGCTCACAGGACTGTGAGGTCTGCCAGAACCCACAGTGATTTTAAGGCTTTTAACTCCAGTGAGCGGATCTAGTGGGCAAGATTGTTAATTTTGTTCATTTTATTCTTTTATTGTTATTATTTCTTTATTGTGTCATATTGTTTCTGATTTGATTTTATTTTAAGTGTATAAGTGCTTTACAAATAATACATTGATTGATTGATTGATTGATTGATTGATTGATTGATTGATTGATTGATTGATTGATTGATTGATTGATTGATTGATTGATTGATTGATTGCAGAAAACTTTCCTTTAATTTCACTTCTGGAGGGTCCTCCGATAAAACCACCCAAAACCTAAACATGTTAGTTTGCTTTTTGAGTTTCACGAAAAATGTAAAAATGGAATCTATAAAAAGATATTAAAACAATATTTTGTAAACTTACAAGCACATTACTTAATGTCATTGGAGAATTGTTGGATTTATCCTTATAAGGGCCGTGTCACACAGCCACTATGAAATTTCCGTTTGGTGGTACATGAATGATAGATGTATGTATTTCATAAATGTTTCTTGCTTTTGTCATTCATCAATGTACACAGATGTCAGTCAAGGTTTTTTTTACGTGATTTCGGTTTTCAGTTTCGTTGTTGTTTGAGAACTGCACAGTTTAAGTGTATTTTATGTAGCATAATGCGCAATTATAACATAAATATTACGCAACAGTGCATGATTTTTGTGACATGCATGGATATATTTGTAGCTTCCCATTACCGTATCACGTATGACTAACTTTTATACCGCATATACGGCAAACACATTATGTTAAATTTACGTAATTGACCCACAAATCACTAATAAATTGCATACAAACATCACAATAATCATAACAACGTTCATGTTCTACGTTGGTTTACGTGTTCTTTGCATGCTTTATTCAAATTTCCTCCGTGTTTTTAAGGTGGTTCATTTGTCATTTATCTGAAAACATTTCCCGACTCTTCTCATTTTTTTGCGTAGGACCAGTTTTAATCTGTGCACTACCCTCAAAATGTTTGCAGTGGCTGTGGGACCCGGCCCTGACGTAATGAGATTGCACTCACCACAAAAGCTGGATCCCTGAAGACCTTGACGGTGCTTGAAAACAGAAGAAGTCACGTTGTCTTTCAATTAGGAACAACTAGCTTCCGTTTGGTCTCAGGTTGCAGCTCTGAAGTTTAGCGTTCAGACTAAAGACGGGTGTAGACCGCTGGTCCACCGCCTGTGGGCCGCAGACTGGCACCGGTCCGCTGACCTTTTGGTACCGAGCTGTAGGGAAATAAAATACCTAACTTAGTTATTTCCGGATCAACATTATTATCTGATTCTGAAGGAGGTTTTTTTTCTTGTAAAACTACCAGTTTTTCTCCTCCACATCCATCTGCAACTCACTCTTGAGGGACGTCAAGATTCTTTATCTGTTCCTAAAACAAGCTAGCAGAGTTTAAAGATCTTTGGAAAGTTTCTTTGTGCAGGAAAGAGCGAGAGAGGAAACAGAAGAAACTTTAAAGAAAAAGAAAGCTGCGTCTAACAAACAAAACCAGGAGTTTTGACTCAAATCCACTTTGTGCGTTATTTGTGGCAACTGGCTCTAGAATGTTAAGACGGCGTTGCTAACAAAAGTTGTAAAGACAGTGCATAAAGACAGCGCATTGTCATGTATGATTGTCTTTGTGACAGTTTTATCACGTTATTTCGTTGTATTTATCTGCCATTCCTTTAGAGTCGGACCGGGCTGAAGACGGCGTCAGCTTTCTGCCTTGACTCTGATGACTGAGAGTTTGATTTGATTTAATTCAAGCATTTTAGTCAAAGAAGTAAAGAATTTACACAGACTTATCAAACTCATAACAGAAATGATGGTGCATAGATAAAAAAAAACAGAAAATAAAACCAAAAAGGCACTTAAATCACAAATGCTTCATTAAATATAGAGATAATTAACTAAAGTCATGTAGAACTTGGTTTATTGCTTGAAAAGGAGTGGGAAGAAGTGAACTTATATAATCCCACACCCACTGTGTTAATTCATTTTATAGTTTTACATAGTTTTTATAATCCGGTTCTGACTTGATACAATTTGAACTCCATAAGTTTAAATTTAAGGGGAAAATCTGTCACATTTGAATGGGGTTACACATGAAATCTAGTGAACAAAGAAAGTTTAAACTGGCTGATATTTAACAGAAAATACAGGTGTAATAAAATAAAGTTGGTAAAAAGAGACATTTAAGAATGTTTCTATACAACAGAGGTGTTAAACTGATTTTCACTGAGGGCCACTTCAGCATAGCGGCTGTCCTCAAAGGGCCAGAGAGAACTTTTACATGTAACTAAATGAAATGAAAAATAAATGTAACTACTTCTTCATGTTGAATAACTGATTATTTATTTACTATAACTTTTTAAAGTGACAATTACAGATGCATAGAAAAGATGTGTTTGCTTGTAACTCTAGCATAAATCCTTTTCAATTTGATTCTGTCAGGTTAGGTTACATGGACAGTGTTTAAGTCCTAATGTATATTTGCCCAATCCGATAGTTTAAGTTAAATCCCCCCTAGATATGAATAAATACACACCAATTTTCATTTTTCATTTTAAGAAATTAAAAACTTTTATGCTCTCGGGGGCCACATAAAATAACAAGCCACATTCGGCCCCCCGGGCCTTGAGTTTGACACATGTGCTATACAACAACGAGAAATTAGACGGGCAATCTTAATACTTTAGCACAAAAAATACTCCTCTGTGTTAAACAAAAATACACGATGATTTAAGATTTTAAAAAAAGAAAAAGAAATTATGATTATTTTTTAGTGTCCTTTTCTTATAGAACAAGATGGCATTCTATGGAAAACCCTATAATTTTGTCTTTAGTCAATTTTCTTTAAATCAGAAACGTTTTTTCTTAATTTTTCTTTTAAAAAAAGGGAAGCTTTAGAAAAAGAGGACAAAATGTCCTAAAAATCTGAACCAGAGTTTGAATTTCTTTTTTTTAACCATCAAGATATGTGGAAACCTGATATTATGACCAGGTTAGGGCCGCGCCACACAGCCACTAACTACATTTTTGCAAAATTGGTCACAGCTGAATGTACGGGGGAAAAGTGAGAAAAGTTGTGGTCTTTATGTGAAATTTTCACAATTATTATGTTTTTACATATGAAGCATGTTAAAACCACAGAAGTATAAATAAACCACGCAAAGAACACGTAAATCAACATAGAACAGAACCATGTGTCATTATTCTGCTGTTTCTAACAATTCATTAGTGATTTGTGCATCAATTACAAAATTTAACATGACGTGTGTCTTACAAAAGTTACACATCAGTGGTACATGTGTGACGATTTTGTGAGACATGCGTGGAACGGTTGTGGAAAGACACAAATTTGTGTAGGCGTCTGACAAAAATCACACACAACTGCAAAAGATTGATGCAATAATTGTGAATGAACTACTGAAAATGTGCGTAAACTGCGTCGTTCTGACCAGCTAAAAAGAATCTTAAGAATCACGTATGTCAGGTATGAACCACAAAAGTCGGACATTTGTCATTTGTGTCATATGTGTCGTATGGGTGTGACACGGCCTTCAGAAAAATATTTTTAGGAACAGAAACTAATTTTTTGTCTGTTAATTCTTTGCAATTTGTTGCACAGCAACATTTTGCTCTTGATTCATTTAATATAAATACTTTTTAGAAAAGACTCCTTGAACAGCGGCTCTTTCTCGACGCTCCACCGCTGTGCTGGATCTGCTAAAATGACATTAATTGCGTAAACGGTTGCAGAGTTGCAATAGAGCTGAAGCTCTGGTACTAAATAGTCAAAGCACACAATCTAGTCATTGCGAACTCCAAACATTTTTTTTTTAAATATATTTATACTTGAACTTGGAAAAAAAAAAGAAAAGTTTTAGAAACATTCACTTAAATTCTGTACTTGGTTTAGCTTTGTTAAAACAATTTCTCTGGTTGTTTTAAGATGACACACAGAAGCCGGTTGTGCATTTTTTATTGGGGCTATATTTGTACACAGCCATTTATCCGGGCCTGCAATGCCACTTTGCGCTCCATCCATCACAACACCATTAAGAATTGAAATGCCTGTAAGCTTCTTATGTACCTTTCCCTTCCGCCGCAACCAAAGCTTTTTTTTTTTCTACAACTACAGCAACCAGATGAATCTCTAATTCTGCATAATTTCTAGCAATGCTTGGCTAACTTAATTGTCCGCCTAGTGTCTGTTGCTGTTAAAAAAAAAAAACACATTAGGTTGTGTGAGATTAGGAATTTAGTGCAAGTTATTGTCTGGTAACAATGGCACCTGAGCTGGAATTGAAATCCAATTCACCACGCGCCGCTGAACACTTAATTTTTGTTGCAGCAGTCGTAAACAAAGCGACCTGCAACACTGATTTGCAGCCAACGTGACTGGAAAAGGTTGGGTGGGTGCTAAAAATATCAACGTTGGACCAGATTAAAAGCACCAGAGTAAGCTGGGGTGGGGTGCAGTGAATGTAAAGATACGTCTGCCAATCATTCTATCTGACGACTATCTTTGTCGGCGAGAAACAAAGGAGCAATTTGTAGATAAACGAGTGAGCGCCGAGTGGCGTTTCCTCCTATTACCTGTCATGTTGGCTTTTCCAACACCACACAGCTAAACTGCAACAATTCCTTGTTTTGCAAAGTGAACAGAAGCATTTCAAAGCCAAGAGACAGACCACGTGTTGATGGGCTAGATGTTTTCTTCACACTGTGCCAGTGGTAGTTGCAACAACTCGACCTCTTCTGTGGTAAACTCAGGTTTCACAATGATGCCAAGTCTCTGACAAAGTTTAGACAGGATGCCACAAAAATTACTTTTCTAGGTCACTTTTGTAGGTAAAAAACACGGGACATTATCTGCTGGTGGTTTCCACCGTTCCTCTACTTAGTAACTCCCTTTCAATGATCGACGACGTGTTTTTCTGGAAAACAGATTAAGCCAGAATTCCACTTTGTTTTATTGCAACCATGTGCGACTGTATGCAGTTACTACGACGTCTGACATGATCCTCATTCACATGAAAGACAAAAACACACGCCTACACGACAGCTAACGACGAGGTTACCAATGAGCTGGATGGAGTTTCTAATGTCAGCATCCTTCTCGTTTGTCCTTTTCTTCTACCGATCTAAGCTAAGACTGCGGTCACATTTCCCCAAATGCCTCGACGCGGTGACCGAAGTGCAACTTTTTCAGCAAATTTGGCAGGTTTGGCATTTGTAACCGGCGGTTTCTTTTTTTTGCTACAGATGTTAAAAAAAAAGTTTAAAAGGCACGGCTACTGGACGATTGTTCAGTATGACGATTGTTGACCGATTGACGGTCGGTGGCCGCCCGGCGATGACCGGACGACAATCTGCACATAAACAGGGGGACGCCATTGATCCTCTTCATCCGATGAAGACTCCTGCTGTGGTCGGACCTTTGTTTCCTTAGGTGCTGGGTTTCTTGGCAGGCATGTTGTAATGTGTGCCGCTTTTTGACGTACCTTCTGGCTACCGGGTGGGCCTCCGTATCAAGTGCCGCCGGCTGCAGCGTGGGCGAGAACGTGCACGAGAGGTCCCAGCCGGGATCAAAACCTTCTCTCTGTGAGGTGATGGCGCTCACCCCTGTGCCACCATGCAGCCTTCAATATATGTCAAATATACGTGTACATAAATGTTAACATTTATTCTGCCTGGATGAAATCAGGCAGAGACTGCCTTTATAGCACGTCTTGCAGCAAATTTGACAGTCATTCTATTTGAAAAGTAGAAACTTTGTAGCTTGAAAACAGAAGAAAAACATTTGTTTTTCAAAATATCTTCTCTTCTCTTGCTGCACATGACAGTACTGATCGACTGCAAAGTGATGGTTTCACAGGATCATCCATCAATCCAGACGCGTCTCCACACGCTGCAGAGCATCTCTTCCCTTCCAACCATCGCTCACACAGTAACATCCTGATCCAGCTCTCCACTCGCCTTTGACGGCGTCTTAACCGGCCCGCCATCCAGCGCGACCCAGCGGGTGAGGAGAAGCCCTCGGGGGTGAGATATCCTGCACCGCTCTCCCACCCCCTGCGCCTCCTCCACGGTTGCCCCCGGTGACAGTGACAGAAGTCTGTAATTGCCACCTCGTCAAACAGCTTCATTAGGGCGAGCGCTGTGTGCGGCGGATGGGGAAGAGAGGAGAGAGCAGAGCCCACAATGCAATTACTGCACGGCTGTGACAGGTGGGGCCTCCCATCCTGTGTGCCGTTCGGGGCCCTGATGCATGCTGGGGAGCTGCATCGCGCTCGCATCATTTTTCACCCCCCCTCCCTCTGTCATTAGTTGGTAATGATTGGATTATTTTGCAGATGAATCGCCGTATATGTCTCGCTCACAAACATTTCCTGGACAAATTAATCAAAATCATCAAGGCAGTGTAGTCGGAGCGAATTAAAAAAACAACATGTCTAGATTAAAAATCACCACAATCCTTCAGCAGCCAGCGTTTTCCAGTTGTGTTGTGGGCTCTGCCATCTTTCATGGATGACATTCAGACTCTATGGTTTGTAAAAACCAGAAAACTCAAAGGGTTCTCGCTGGAATATGGAGGCCTTCAGGTCAAAACGACAGTGATTTTCAGAGCGGTCATGAATCTGACATGGACGACTCCCGCCAAAGCGTACAGACACTCAAAGCAAAGTTTTCCTAAAGTTTGATTTTTTGTCATTATTTGTGAATTTTGTTCTGTAAAATTTGGAGCTCTTTGTCTATTTTGCGAGACTTCCGTCGTTGTTGCTTTCCTAGTTTTTTTTGCTTTCATACCACATTTGTCTTTTGCTGAGAAAACAAAGAAGTAGAGGTTCACACAGATGTGACCGTACAGGATCACAAAATAAAATATTGCTAAAAGGATTATTAGCAGGTGATAAACTCTACACTTTCCTCCAGTTTAATTAGAAAGTTTCCTACGATGAAGGAAAGAAAGGCGTCTAGTAAAATCACCATAAAAGTCAGTGGAGTAACTAATGCCAGTACATAAGGAGGCAGCGTGGTTTTATGGGATGTCCCAAAGGTAAAAGGCCCTTTTTGCTACGTTTCGCTCGTCCTGTTTCCATCGCTGACAGGAAACCGCTGCTTCAAAGTAAAAGCTTTGGTTGTTGTTCCTTACAAAAATTAAAGACGTCTTCTTCAGCAGTAAACGTCTGACTGCTGGTTGTAGCTTCCAGCTGGCGGCCATAGTGGTGCACAGACTTCCTGGAGGAAGAGTGGTTGGAAATAAAAAGGTTTGTTTACGGCAGAGGTATGAGTGAAACAAAAACGGCATCACCTGCATCCAGGGGAAATGAACTCTAACCCGTTAACACTGCAGCTTTAGCTCCAATGTTTACGTTCTTTCAACCACCGTAACTTTTTAACCATTTGACGTCATTCCAGCATTGCACCATTCCTACTTGTATTTCCTTTCACTTCTTCAGTGAAATTTTCATTATCTTCAGTGTTAAAAAGACATTTTTCTGGACAGTTTCCTCCTTTATTGTGTAGCTGAAATAAATTCAGCTTAAATGACCCAATTGGCAAGAATGGAAACACTGGAGCTGAAGCTCCGGTCTGAAAGCGTCCTAACATAAGACGTCTCCACAACTTACAATATTTTGAGATCCTATGAGCATAAAGAGAAGGACTTCTTTACCGTTTATCATGTCAGTGACTTGTGTTCAACATGATTCCAGGGAGGAACTCCTTCCTGCTGTGTCGAGGAAGCGTTCTCATTCCGGTCCAACCCCTGTGAAGCGCATTCCTTTCATCCGTCGACATTCCGCATGGGAAAAATTGCCCCTGGTGGGACGGTATCGTGGTTATCCACAGCTCTTGGATGGCTCCCATTGGACGGTTCCGCCCAAGCCAAGCGCCTGGGTTGGCCGAGAGCCTCCTGGGAGGCCGGGGCTTATGGCTCCATGGGCCAGTAAGCCTAGAGGCCCTGTAGCCCAGGGAAACGGGGCAAATCATGGGTGCAGGTTGGCAGTGGCGTTCCCCCCTCCCCTTAGCCTCAGGACTGTCGTAGCTAAAAGAAGGCTAACGGTGGCCAACTGTGGGTCTGGGGATGCTGGGGAAGCGTTCCTGCTGGTTCATCTGGATTGCTGTCGATAAGGCTGTGCGCTCTTCGTCCCCCGCCTATCACGGCGCCGCACAGGCTGGGAGCTGAGAGTGATGTATTGATGTGTGAGCGTGGCACAGTGATGAAGGACTGGCAGACCATCTCCAGAATGCCAGCAGTGACTGATGCCTCACCACACATTCCTCTCAGAGGAAGCGGCGCCTTGGTCAGCACCGTGCCAGCTTTCAAGGACCCTCAGGACGCCCCCCCCTCCCCTGCATCCTTCAGGACCGTGACAGTGACGGATCGAGATTCCAACAAAGGAAGAGCTTCAGTGAAACTTTCTGGCCTGATGGTTACTTAGAGGTGATCAAACAAAGCATCGGGACGGGCAAATCTGGTCTTTTTAGATTTTCACGGACGCCTTGAAGCTTCAAACTGTTTTTAATCATTTAGTTTGAGATGAAAAGCTCTGTTAGCATCTTTATGTTGGCAAAAGAAACGGGGAATAATATGGAGAGAAATCAGACTTAGGTGTGTGCGTAATTCTTCATTCGTGACCAACTCTCACCTCTATTTCTCACGCCAAATCACACTTGAAATTACATTTTTTCCCGTTGATTTTTTTAAATGAATCTGTCAAAGGCTGAAGAAACACTCGTAAAATCCATCAGTGAGGCCTGCGGACGCTGTGGTGATTTTTACAGCCGCTCAGATAAGTATGCTTTTTTTCCCCACTTTTAAAAGGGATTTTATTTTTCTAAATCTCTTGGAATCCGCATTTAATCTCTGCCAGTGTTGGTATATAGAGTCATGGTTTTCCAGTGCAACAGTCCTCTAAAAAACACCAGACCCAACAGGAAAGAAAAACGCTCAAATCATGAATCAGTTATGAATTAGCCATAATATTCATGCAATGTTTTACCTCCTGCTTTGATGGAAAGTCCGACTTTGATACAGTTTTTAACGATATTACATCGATCCGCCATTTTTGCAGTCAGAGCAAAACATGAAACAGTGGTCTGCAGTTAAACTAGATCCGCAAGCAGTTAAACTAGATCCGTAAGCAGTTAAACTAGATCCGCAAGCAGTTAAACTAGATCTGCAAGCATTTAAACTAGATCTGCAAGCAGTTAAACTAGATCCGCAAGCAGTTAAACTAGATCTGCAAGCAGTTAAACTAGATCTGCAAGCAGTTAAACTAGATCTGCAAGCATTTAAACTAGATCTGCAAGCATGTTTATCTCAAATATATAGAAAAGGGAAAAACACAAATAATCAAACACTTATTCTGGCTTCACGTCAGATGTGAACACCAAAGAAACAACAGACAAACACAAAATACTTATACCCCGTATGCTATCTTATGGGGTCCAGATGACCCCACTCCCACCGTTAACGTGCACAAGGGTTAGAGCGCTTTACTGCCTTCTTAGGAGGCAGTCACAGTCCATTTCACCCACTCTGCTGCCGACCACGGATCGGTCCGTGTTGATCTTAGTCTGCAGCTTTACGGAAACCGCCCTCTCCAATCAGTGGTGAGCATATTAGAAGGCCACACCCCTTTCCACCGAAGGCAGGCTCAGAAGAACCAAAAGCTTCAAACATTCGACACGAGGCCTTTATTAAGGCATCTGATTGGTCCATTTATAACCCCAGTAACTTGTAAAAACGTAAAGAAACAAATGTGGATGATCAAACACATGTTCAAAAGACGTAGCAGAGCAAGAACTGGGTATTCTGACAAACAGAACGACTGAGTTACAGCTGTTTATTTTATGGAACCAGCAGGTACTTCCTGTTTGGAGTGTGAGGGGGAGGGGTCCCTCAGTCCAGTATTTGTATACAGTCATTGCTTGCGCGTCAACCTGCTGTCAATTGGAATATCCCATTGCTGCAGAGGGACGGGGGAGGACAAAATACTTTCTCATGATCAGTCTTACGCCATTTCAGTGATTTCTGAGCTAAAATGGGGACCAAAAAAAAACCATATGTTAAATAAATAAATCCTATGTCCGGTCTACCAAGATGTAAAAGATGTAAAAGGTTTTTCAACAATCCTTGTTTTGTCTTTTAAAACACATTCCAAACAAACGGCTGATACAAACTGTAGGCTGATAAGTGGTGTGATTTTGTCATAGGCATTGACTGTAAAAGAGAACTGGACTGAGTGACTCCAAACAGGAAGTACCTGCTGATCGCAACCATTCTATTGGTCAGAAGAACCATTCTTGCTCTGATACCTTTTTTTTTTTTAACATGTTCTCGATAATCCTCATTTTTTTCATGCTATTCTTTTTTTTTTGCATTGCAAGTTCTTCTAGCAGTGAAATCTATCAGCCTCAATGTCAGAAGGTTGTCTCATGTCAAATGCTCAAAGAGTTTGATTGACAGATTCTTCCAAATCTTTCTTTATGAAAAGTTGGCTGCCCTGCCACTTTGAACTTAGATTGTGAATCATATGCAGTAAAAAAAAAGTGTCATTTTTTCCCCACTTTTTTCAATATATGCTCAAATAGTTTTCAAAAGGTCGAGAGCGCCGCTGTCTGGCTGTGGAGAAGGACCTGCTGTCACTGTAAATGGGACCAGCGCTTAATGCTGTCGGGTGGCGCTGCCGATTATCAGGGCAGGAAGTGAAAGAAAATGTCAAGTTTGTACCTAATAATATTCACAATCTAAGTTCAAAGCGGCTGGTAAGAAAACTCTGATGACCCATCATTCTAGCAGCATTTAAACGCACCATCTACACACAAAAGGCGTCTCACAGCCCCTCGTTCACCTCCAGGGTAAACGCCGTGTTGTGCTTCTTGATCTTAATTTTAAGAGATTCTTAACCTCAATGGGACATTCCTGGGTAAATAAAGGTTAAATAAAAAAAATATAAAAAGTACACACAGTTACACACCAAACATACTGAAGGAATTACGTGCACACAAATGCGGTGAGTCTACCCAGCCAGCAGATGGGCAGAAAATGTGGGCCCCGAATGGGTTTGCCTGCAGTTTCCGTGGTGGCCCCACCTGTGTTTGCCCACATTGGCTGAAGTGGGCTTTCAGTGGGCCGGCTGGCTACCCTGGCCCTACGGTGGCCCAGAGGTGCAAGACACCTTTACATTTAAAATACAACAAATCCCAACAACAACAACATATGATTCAGTATTTGACACTTTGCAACCAGATGTGCTGTTGTGATTCAGTATTTGTTCTTTTGTACTGGGATTTGTGGTTGTTGTATCTTAAATGTTAACGTGGAAACGTGTCTGGCACCTCTCGGCCACCGCGCAGCAAAGCTCCACCACCGGTCCAGCAGAGCTAGTCTGTGACTTCTGTGTATGAAAGTTCTTTTGAGTCATAATTCAAAGTACTATGCAATTCTCATTTGACAATTCAACATGCAATTCAGACTTGGAACATAAAAACGCATTTGGCAATTTAGAATTCAATGTTAAGAGTTTACTATGACAATTTAAATAATAAAATATTAAACTACTATTTTACATTTTCAAATTGCATGATCAAATTACACATTTAATTGTCGATTAGGAATTGCATATTACTTTGAAATATGACTCAATACTTGTAAGTAAACTGGGCTTTGCATTTTTTTTCATGGGTAATACTTGAATTTGCATTTGACACAGATTTTCTTGTGTTCTTTTGTGGCTACAAAACCACCGTTATGCCCTGATATGAAATCATGGAAACAGAACACACTGAAGATCCACTTGGAACATCTATTTTTTTTGGAATTCGTTGACTTTAAGGCGTTTTTCTTTTGTTAAAAACTGTCTGTATCATGTTTAGCAGAGCAGAGTACGGTTCTTGGTTAACTGCGGATTTCTAACAGAGAGGAACTGGAACTACACCTACTCTTTCTGTCACTTCCTCTGTTTCTGCAGAAAGAGCTTAGAGCATCGCCTCAGCGGACTTTAGAAAGAAGCACATTCATTTACGGGGCAGCGTGACGGAGGTGCACTGAAACTTGAACAAACGACCTCATGTTAACACTTTGACTACAGGTTCTGAAGAAAAAAAACAGTTTCTCTCGTCTTTTTTTTTAGTTTTACAAGATTAAACCTGTAAGAGAAAACATTCTTAAACAGTCTTTTTGTATTTCATCAAATAGAATCATGCTGGACCTGCTGAATCTGAAGGAAAATTATTCATACTCTGTTAATGTTGGATGTTTTGGAAGAAAGAATTAAAAAAAAATATCTAAAGCACTTTTATATTCATGAAAAAAATAATAATAATGAAACCTTTTAGCTTCTGATCAGAAATCAGAATCTTAATCAACTTAAAGTGAATAAAATGCTTAACCCTTGTGCTATCCTAGGCACTTTAACATTGGGAGTTGGGTCATCTAGACCCACTAGACAGTGCTCTGAACCTTTTTTCTTCAATAATTTGTGATCTTCACTGGTGTCCATGGATTACATGAAATCTTTCCACCTTTATCCACCTTTGTCATGGTAGGGAGAACACATCAATGTAGGGGGGGGGTCATCTAAGATAGCACAAGGGTTTAATAAGGTCTCTCTCGAGTTTTTACTGAAAAGCTTCTTTCTGTACGTCTGGAAAAGGCTTCCTAATTTCGTGATGGGATTGTTGACAAATGTTTGCATCACTCTTACTTGTACCAGGAGGAGGATTTTTTTTTGTTTTTTCTTCTCGACTGTCTCTGAGGTGAAGTCAAAGATGACTTCTGTCAGCAACTGCCAGACTTTTTGCTCATATTTCCTTCTGATAGTGAGAAAAATCAAACGTCATGATTGCAGCCCGCCGCCCGACTGTCGACTCAATCAACGGCGTGACATTTAGCAGCTCATGTCAGTCTGTTGATCAGAGTTGAGATTCTTAGAAATCTTTGTTTTAGCTGAAAACATTTCTGCTCCTTTTGTCTCGGTGGGTTTTCCACCCTGGGATGACTTTAATTGCCTTTTTTTTATTTTTTAGGGAGGATTCTTCCTTTTCAGCTTCTCTCTGGCGAATGGAAGCCGTGAATTTGAGCTGAAAAACGTAAAGAGCGCTCCATCCTTCTGTCAGCAGAGCCTCTCATCTCGTCTGGCAGATTACTGCCGGGGTTAGAGGGGTTTTCAATCGCCGGA
Source organism: Oryzias sinensis (assembly GCA_037389245.1). Taxonomy (NCBI): domain Eukaryota; kingdom Metazoa; phylum Chordata; class Actinopteri; order Beloniformes; family Adrianichthyidae; genus Oryzias; species Oryzias sinensis. Next base: position 4,158,319 of record CM074491.1, read on the forward strand.
GCCCCCTCACACGCCGGTGTGATGACACAGAATGATTATAGCACAGTTAAATGCCTGCTCTAATGAGCCAATTAGCCCTATTGACATGCGTGGCTGTCTCGGAGGTGGAGCGGGAACCAGGTACATGCTCCTTAATCAGAACCGATAACAGCGTTTAGCCTCCGATGCTAATCCTGACTCGCGGGCTTTCGCTCTGGAATCCACTGTGATTTCTCTGTGCTCACGCTGTGAAACTTCACGCTTGATTCAGCTCCAATTTTACTCCTCCAGCACAGTTGCTGTGGTTTTACAACCGTTATGACTGAAGAGTTTTGATGTGATCTCAGTTTTTTGTTTCCTCTGTCGACACCTCGTGAACTTTGTGTTTGTTTTGTGCCAAAAAAGATAATTGAGAACAAAATTTGAAAAGATGAGAAAGCAGACAGTGGAAAAAAAAAAAAAGAGTTTTTTTTTCCCTTTCGATTTCCGTGTGATGTTCTAAAAAAACCGAAACTGAAAAAGTGACACAAAGCACTTCAGATAAATATGGGGCACTTCATTAAAACGCTTCCCACAACAAAGGCTCTTTAGCCGCGGGCATTTCTTGAGTCATAAGGGAGTGGATGTTTTGCTATTATTCAAGTTACTGTAAGCCAAGTTACTTAAACAGAATTTGCATCTTGAAGCGTGAGAACGTGTCACTGAGTGCACTCGAACGCCTCTTTTCCTTTCTGCCTGCTGCAGCGTTGCTCAAGACAGAGTTTGGCCAAAAGAGACGCGACAACAAGCGCTCTGCCTTCAAGGTCACGTACCAGAGTTTTACCTGCACACATATTTAAATGTCATCTTCGAGGAAACAGGTTTATGTCGCGCGCTGACAGGATGCAGAGCCTGAGCAGTTTGATATGGAATAAACAGAGTGGCTTCTTCTCGGGCTTTGTGGTTGAGGTGAAGCAAGAGAGGAGCTGAGCTGCTTCATGTCAGCCCGAGCTTCTGCCTGAAAAGGTCAGCTCCTCAACCCCAAGGCCCGTGGCTGCGAGCAGCACGCTCATGCAGCAGCGAAAGTCCGCGCTTCACACCGCTGCACACCTACATGCTTTCACTCACACCTGCACAGCCACCCGCCATGCCCGCAACACAAACAACCTCTCCGTCATCCCACACCTCTGCACACTCCTCCCAACCCGTTTGGACTCTCTGCAGTTTTGATCCGAACAAACAACCTGTAAAAAATCACAGACTTCGTCCTGCAGGAAACTCATCCCTGTATTAAATAAAAATATCCTGGGTTCTCTCAAAAACCCTGAGCACAAAATTATGAAGAAACGAGAGTTTGATTTTCTCTGACGTACCGAGTAAAAGCTTTACTAAAAGCGGGAAACTCCTAAACTGGACCTGAGCCATCCAAAGAGAAGGGTTTCCTTCTGGCTCTAATCAAATGAAGTCACTTCCGTCACCATCTTTTTTTCATGCCACCATTTTGGAGCCAGTGAGCCGTGATTGGTCCGACTCGGTCTAAGCCATTCAGTGTGTGACCAATCAGATGCCTCAATCAAAGTGGGTGGTCTTATGTCGAACGTTCAGAACAATTGGCGTCGCCTGCTTTCAGCGGAAGGGGTGAGGTCTTCCAACAAGCTCACTCCTGATTGGCCAGAGTGGTTGCCATGGAAACGATGACTCAGACCAACTCGGACCAATCGCTGCTCACTGACGACATCTGGCTCAAACCTGGAGATCCTGCGAGAAAATGCCGATTAAATCGACTTCATTTAGTTGGACGACGTCACTCTCACTCGGTCCAGTTCTCAGATACAGACAATGGTCTGAGTCATTGTTTCCATGGCAACTCCACTGAATAAGTGCGACGTCCCCCATGGAAAATTATTTACTTCTGGTTCCAACCAAATCGAGTCAATTCAGTCGCTGTTTTTCCGCGATACGTCCACCTCCATGTTGGTCTCAGACAAACTCGGTCAGCCGTGATTGGTCCGTGTCGACATTTTTTATGGCAACCGCGCCAGTAGTGAGCTTGTTAGAAGCCCCACCCCTTTCCTCTGTCAGGGAACTCAGGAGAATCTGTCAATCAAACGCTTCAAATGCTCGACGCAAGGCCGCCTACTTTTATTGAGGCGTCTGATTGGTCAGTTTATAACCCGAATAACTTGAACTACAGAAAAAATATCAAGAAATAAAAAAAGAGGATTATCAAGAAGTTGTTAAAAGAAAAAAGGATCAAGAATGTTTAGTCTGACCACTGAGTAACAGCTGTTTATTTCTCTATAGGCGACTATGGGATTTGGGCTTCTTGGAGCCACTTCCTGTTTGGAACGCCAGGGGGGAGGAGTTATTTAGTCAAGTTTTCACATACAGAGTTTTTCTTTTTAAATATAAACTGCCATCTTCGTGAGATTATTTTTCAAAGCCTCCGTCTCAGGGTTTGTGGGTAAAATGGTCCTGTCTGTCAGGAGCAGAGCCCGGTGGTTGAAGGTGGCGTTTCAGCAGGTCAGAGGTCGTCTTTTGGGGGAAACACATTTGGCTCCACAGACTGAACATTTCTCCATCCTCACAGCTTCAAAAGGTTCATGCAGATGATACAGAAATAGAAATGCGCAGGACATTTTCCTGCCTGCAACAGCATTCAGAGGAGGATGACCCGGACTTGCAAAAAAAGCCACTTTTTATTCCTAATTCTGAAAAATAAAATTCAACCTTTTTAAAGTATCTATCGTTTCTAAATCTGGCAGCTTCAGGAGAAATCTTCAGTCTGTGGTTTCAACCTGACGGTTAATGTGAGCCCAGATGGTAGAGGGAGGACGTCCTGATAGACGACTCTCCCACAGACCCCCGTGAGAATCTTTTATCTGCAGCGGTCCTGGTGGACCTGCACGAGTCTGCAGAGCCACAGGATCTGAGCGCTTTCCCGAGTGGCCTCGGGGGAGAGCTCATTAGTCGTTCCCATGGAGAGGAGCGCTAGTCCTCAGAGGAGACGGAGGGAGAAGGAGAATCAATTAAACCTGCACTGACCCCTGGAAACAACGTGGGAGGAGTCATCTGAGGGAAACCTTTGAGGTGCGGCGAATAGATGGCGGTGGGATTTTCAGGCCGCCCTACTGGACGGAACAGGAAGCAGAAGAAAGAAGGTCCAACATGTAAAAGATCACCTCCAGGAGCCCTTTGAGGATTTCTGTCAGACACAATTATTCACCTTGAAAACCAGATATTTCAACACATTTCTACAAATTCTGTCTTAAAAAATGCAATATGGATTCTTTTAAACTTTCTTTTTTAATGTAAAAGTTGTAAAAGTTCCACCTTTGTTCATTTTAAATCAACAATGAAATAAAAATGCCTTTTAAGTTGATCTGAAATCCATTCTTCTGTGTGGAGTTTCTCCTCACGAATGCGTTAGAAGACGTTTCTTGTCATTCACACACCAACGCTGATCGATGAAATTCTTACTAGCAAGATCCTAAAAATAGAAATAGGAAACAGAAATTGAAAAGAAAAAGCTTTGAATTAAAGACAGGTAAGTAGAGACTATGTACAGGTGTGCAGGGTGAATGTGAAAGGGCAGCTGTGCAAATGTGCAGGTTTACAATGACAGAAACTAACTACCTGTAGGTTAATTAGTCAGTCTGAATTGTCTCTATAGGTGAGAATGAATTCTTAAAACTGTTCTTTGTGCCTTTTTGCAACTTAACTGCCCTCAAACTTTTGAAGATTGTGCTCTAGATTACTACACCTACAGACTTGAACTTTCATTACATTTATTGAGAGGATGTTGGTTATTGATGGTAACAGAAATCTTAATAATCGCATTCATCCATCTTACAGTTTTAACACATTTATAATTTGCAAAAAGCCTGTTTTATCCAAACCAGAACCCATGAAGTAAACACCATTTCTGCCTTATTAACCGCAACCACCCCTCTATTTTTGACATTTAACCCAACATGTTTATATATATTGTTTAATTCATGTGCACAACATCCTCTTCTTCTTTCTCTTTCGGCTTCTCTCATCAGGGGTCGCCACAGCGAACAAGTCGCATGGTTAACTTGGCAATGTTTAACGCCGGATGCCCTTCCTGACACAACCCTCTCAAAGCAACCGGGCTTGGGACCAGCACAGAGGCAGAGAAGGGAACAGGGAGCAGCCCGGATTCGAACCCTGGTTTCACGGACGGAAGGCGCCGCAAACCAGCACGAGCTAAACTGGCTCCCCCATGTGCACAACATATATATTCATTAATATGTATATTCACAACATAACTTCAGTTCGCTCTGAGATTCCTCAGACAGAATACAGTCCGTCCCCGGACCGAAAAGGCCTCCGTAGACGATGGTCACGTGATCTAAACACGCTCAGAACGTAACAACAGATGAGCCACAGACAAATATAAAGCAACGATTGTCATGATATCAAACAGAAAAAGGGTCCAACTGTTTATTTTTTAAGTTTATTTAACACAACTGAAAATGCTTTTTACGTGCTTTCCTGTGTCTCGCTATGCGGCCCCGCTGTGACATCATCCTAAGAGTTACCTTGTAGTTCCTAAACCGAATTCTCTTCAAACAACGTCGTAACACGATGAGACACAGCAACTCATTGAAATGTGGTTGGATGAATACCAAAACAATTTTCAATGTGACACACATCACTCCTCACTGTTGTCCTAAACACTTATCAGTGAACCCTCCTAGACGTCTTCTTGCAGTAACCAACCTGCATCACGTCTCCACCGGACCAAAGCAGCAGGAAAAGTGTCGTAGCTGACATGGATACAGACGTTCAAAGTGGGTCAGCAAAATACAACGTTTGAATGAACTACCCCTGAGAAGGACTGCAAAGCGCAGGACTTCTGTCATTTCGGTGTCTTGTCGCCGGAGAGTTTTGTATTCACTTGGTTTTGTTTGCAAGCGTTGGTTCGAATCAGAAAAGGTCGCATGACGGCAGTCTGAATACCGACCAAACTCAAGGTTCAGAGCTCGATCCAGACCAGACTGGATCAGGAGCAAACGGTTTTCCCAGTCTGAATGCTCCCTAGGTTAAATGTCAGGGAAAATGCTTCTTGAACCAGTTTCTGTCACGTCCCCTGATCGTGTAAAGTGCTCCGAGCACGGCCACAAGTACCTTCAATTGATGCTAAAACTGTTGGATAAACACATGACAGACGGTGCTCTTCAGACAGACACGTCTCACACTTCTGCTTTGGGATTTGTCGAACCAGGATGTCGGGTAAAGCAGACGCGGCTCCTCAGGAGCCGTGGGAAGATAATGAAAAAGCTGATTGTTCAGTTGCACTCAACAGAATCTTAATTCTGCATATAGTTCTTCCTATTTGATTCATTGAAACAGTCCTCCATGAAGGGTCCCTCCGATGACCACAGGCTCCCCGGACTGCATGCAGAGCTCCACAGCCATTAAAACTGATAGAGAGTTGGCCTCCGAGGAGCTGGACTCAGGTGTAACTTGTGAGGAGGACAGCTGATGTTTTTAAGAAGTTAATTAAATTTTCAATTAGGACTGAATCTGACTGTTGACACAGTTGTGTTTGCTTTGGAGGGAACACTTTTGCATGAGAGCCTTTGAGCACTTCATTGAAGCTCTGTAATGTAAAAATGATGCACATTTGTTTCATCGCTGTCACAGGTGACCAAAAACCGCTTAAAAGATTTCAGCTTTAAGTTTTTCCTTTCTCAGATGGAAAACAGTAACTGGCTGCTTTCCACAGATTCTGGTGTCATTTCTTTAGTGTGTCTTTGAGAGATATTGTAATATTGATGATATTTATACTTGACTAAACTATAACTACTTTTAGTTTATCAGAAATGGCACGCTTTTGTTTCTTTAGACAAACAGCTTAATGGAAAGTTTGAATCATGGATATACATCTCTAATTTTCTTTTGCTGGGTTTTAAAGCTGTTGTTTCTTGGATCAACCATTCAATGCGCTACGTTCAGCTGCATCTTATTTAACTAATTCCAGCTCAATTATTTCTAATATAATAAGTTCTAATAATAGACACTTGTACAACATGGTCACTAACAAAAGAAATAGATATTTAATCCATTTTTTAGTACTTTAACCTTGTTGTTTTTTTTTAGTTTAAATCGTTTTTTTTCACAGAAAAGCAGACTATTTGATAAGCGGTTGTTGTCATGGTAACAGGTGAGCCAGGACCCACCTCGACGACGGTGGTAATGGAGGGCGATATATCTATGCTGATCGTCACCATAAATAAAGCATCAGATCAGAGAGAAAGTTCACCTCTTACTGCTTGTTTTTGTCCAGATGATGAAGCTAAAGTTTGTTTTAAAGAAGCCAGAGCAGTGATACAGAACATTGAAGCCATGTGACCGGATCTTCTTTTTTAGGTGTACATTAACACTTTTTTATCCATACTTAGCAGCCAATCAGAATCAAGTATTTAGCCTTACCATCAGCCTTACCAATACTTCCACAATCACGACAACGGTACGTTCCATTTTCATCACGTCGCCTCAAGGGAACTGCATGACACACCTGCGCTCCCCTAAAGATGCAGCCGCTCCTCTCCACGACCCAAACACCTGCAGCACCTGTACAGGTCAACCTCCGTACCGGTGCATGTGGCTAAAGCTACATTCACACAAAAGTCAAGAAGACACAGAACGCAGGAGCTTGAAAGTGCTTTCAGCATATGATGCTAACAGGACTGTCGCTACCTGATGCTACAGTAGGAAGAGTCTTGGTGTGAAATGTCAAAGTGGTGCAAATCTGGTGAATCTTGCTCCAGGCTTTTTCTCTCACAGCTTTATATTCCAACATATGAAAGACTTGATGTTGTAGAATTCCAGCTGCTAACAATGCAGTCCACTTTATTTATCGAGCACATTTCCCAAACAACCAGTTTATAGAGTGCTGTGCAGAGACTAAAATTATTGAACAAACTAAAAACAAGCAAAATACAACAGTAAAATGAATACAAAGAAGATAAAAACACAGAAAAAAAAACACAACTCATGCGCCAGAGAATAAAAATGGGTTTTAAGACACTCCACAGCTGAGGGCCGACAGCAGAGAACGCTCTGTCTGCAATAGTTTTTAGCCTTCCACAAGCTGGAGCCGGTCCTCTGACCTTTAAAATCAATGAATGTCCACTATGACGCCAAGGTTGGATGCTGTGGGCCTCACGTAATGCTGAAAGGGGCTCCAAGTCGAGCACTGAAGTTATTCTCCGTGAATGAAAAGGGACGCCATCCAAACGTCACTACCATATCCGGGTCCCTGGTTGGTCAAAGTTCAACCTGGTTGAACGCGTTCCAATGCCGCACGTTTTGTGCGTAGAGCCCAAAAATGGGCTTTAAAACGTACGCAGCGCAAAGTGAACGTGGAAGCCATGAACGCGCATGAATGCACATGCACATTGGCTTGTCATTGAAAGTGGTCGCTTGAATGTGAACGTAGCATCAGGCTTAAGGTATTCAAAGCAACATTTATGGTTTAGAATTAAAAGAAACGACAGACAAACAAAACGGCTGACAAAAGAACCAAAGAGAGGAAGTTTGTCAGCAAACAGAGATAAATACAAAAGCAAAGACAGAAGACCAGCTGCTTTGTACCACATCCAACTTTTCCACCGTTTCCAGGATAACAGTTCGGCGTGTCCTCTTTTTGAGTCCTCAATATCCTGCACCACGTTTCCAAAATCTTCCTTTGAATTACTTTAGAATTTACAGACGACCCCCTCGTCCTCAGCCAAAATTAAAAGCATGACGGCGTGGATGCGTTCACTGGCGATGGGACAGCGAGCTGTCGGGAAAGCCACTCATTAGTCAGACGGCGCCTTCCACCTGGGGGTGGTTCAGAGCGCAGGTCAGGGGGGCCGGCGGATTTGAGGGATAATTATTGACAAGCAGATGTTATAAAATCATTCATGGTAATGCAATCATGACAAATAGGTTTTGTGCAGAGGAGGAGGACGCGCGCATCAAGCTGGTGCAGGAAAAGGCGTGCAGCACCTGCGTGCCGCACGCATTACTGCACACATAATCGTTTATCTGAATAGGAAAGAAGCTGCTCATCAAGATCCCAACTGGAGAATCAAACTGTTCTGAACAGCCATTAAAATGCATAGAAAGATTTTTCACCACAATGATGCCGTTTCATCACAAATATAGCCTCCATTCGCCGCCCGAGACGGCTTCGCACAAGCAAAATATTAGGAACTAAAAAGGGGGGAACGTTAGGTGTCTTTACATATATTGTCATTCGCTATAAGACACCATATCTGTCCCTCGAAATGTGTCAGGAATTACCATCACTTCCAAAAACATGCATTAGCCCCCACCTTAGGTGCAATAGTTCTTTTTTATAGCGGGCAAATATCGCAGAGAAACACGGCTGTGCGAGGCAGCTAACCTGGCAGCTGGCGAAGAATAACCCCGCGCAAGAAGAAAGCAACCATGTTATCATGCACACACATGTGGCCTGGGTAAAGATTAAGCCGTATTCATCCCTGGCTGCTCCGCTCTCTCCTGCCTCAGCCCATCACAAGATATGGCAGCCGTTCAGCCAAGAGAGGTGCCACGGATTTCACGGCGTTCCCAAATCAGGCCGTCTGGAGACTCAGGCGAGGTGCTCGACAGCTCCCTCAGCTTTCCCACACGTCGTAAGCTGGAGCCGGGGGTTTGGAATTTTGCTGGGAATGCTAGCGCTCCCCTTCACCCACTCTAACCAGACTCCAGTACAATCCCCCTGTTGTGTGCGTGGAATTGGGAAGCATCTGCTGATTCATGCTTTCTGAGGACCATTGTTTGACGGCAGGTTAATGTTTTCCGGGAGATGTTTTCCTTTTTTTTTCCTTCCTTCTTTTTAGCAGAATGGATTTACTCGAATGAGAGAGAAAAAGAATGAAAACCATCATTGAGCGTGGAGAAGTGAGGGATCATTGCATGTCCCTGCTGAGATGTACGCTTTGTTGAATGGGGGCTCATGGCGCCGTTGGCCTTCACTTGGGAGGGAGCTATTTACAGGTCTCTCTGTGCTAAGCTACTAATAATTCCAGACCCCCCCCCCACAAAAAAAGACAAAAGACAAAGTGATGATCCATGGTGAATGGTAATACTTGAGTCCAGATGCTCTTGAGGCTTACGAAAGGTGCTGAAATGGTTCAGTTTGCAAAGATACAGGCAATCCTGCAAAACAAACACACATGATGGTGTTTTTTCATTACCTATGACACCTTCATGTGTCAAAGTCGCAAGATTTAAAGGGTCTATATCATGCAAAATGAACTTTTTGAGCTTTTCTGTGCATAAAAATGTTCATCTCTTACAAAAGAACAACACAAAAGTGGGATTTTGATCCCTTCACACATTTCTGAGTGTTCTTTAAAAACCGGCTCTCTGAGCACCAGGCCCTCCCAATCCAGAAAAACGAGTGGGTTCTCACATTGTGATGTCACACAGTGAGGAACAGCCCCTTCCAGGAAGAGTCTGCCAGCCCCGCCCCCAGGCTAACACACACACCCACTTTCTCGGCTAAAGGCTTTCATTTTCTATGCACAATAGTGAAACACAGACACGCTGCCGAGGCCGGCTCAAGGTAGTTGTCATAAAAAGGGCAGCAACCATAAGAAGAAAGAGGCGGAGCTTCAGATATCAAATCGTCTTAATTCCAGGTAGGAAAAAGAGCTGTGAAAATAACTCAGATTTCATAATAATCATATATACGCCCCACTGATGGTCAATGGTGCTGCTGTGGAAAGGGTGAGCTGCACCAAGTTCCTGGGGGTGCACATCTCCGACGACCTGTCTTGGAACCAAAACACTGCATCACTCGCCAAGAAAGCCCAACAACGCCTGTACTTCCTCCGCAAACTGAAGAGGGCCAGAGCTCCTCCCCCCATCATGCAGACCTTCTACAGGGGGGCCATCGAGAGCATCCTGACCAGCTGCATCACCGTGTGGTACGGAGCCTGCAATGCGTCCTGCCGGAAAACTCTGCAGCACATTGTGAGAACAGCTGAGAAGATCGTTGGTGTCCCTCTTACTGGCCTCTCGGACATTTACCGCTCCCGCCTCACCCGCAAAGCCATCAGGATTGCAGGGGACCCCTCCCACCCATCCCAGAGACACTTCAACCTGCTGCCATCAGGGAGGAGGCTGCAAAGTCTGCAGGCCAGAACCAGCAGACTAAAAGACAGTTTCCTCCATCAGGCGATAAGGACACTCAACTCCCTCCCTGCCCTCCCCCCTCTGGCCCCTCCACTCCGTCCTACAAGCCCACACTGAAAACTTTCACAACAGTTCAGATCACCACTTTCACCAAAGACTGCCATCACTAACACATCCACTTACTGTTCTCAGCACTGTTGTCACTTTAAACTGCCACTTTAACCACCTCATTGCTCTCTGCACTGTTTAGACTACTGTTATTCTTATTATTCCTCTTCTTATTATTGCTGTCTTTTTATCTATTTTTTAAGTCGTTTATTTATTTATTTTTTTATATGCTGCTTGCACTGTGGGGTGAGAGGAAAGGAATTTCATCTGTGCTGTATGTCTTTATGGATGCAGTACATTTGACAATAAAGCTGACTTTGACTTTGACTTTGATATAGTTTGCAGGTAAAGAAAAAACGCATATAGACCCGTCAAATGATGGTTTAGTTGCAAGTAAAGCGATACTTTCAATGAAGTATTTAAAGCGAGCAATCTATCTGCACCCCAACAGTTAAGAGGAAAACTTTCAACTACTGGTGGGTTTGTACATTTCTGACAGCCTCGTAATTTCATGTTGACTGGATAAGTACATCAAGGCTTTAGGATCCTTAAAAATGACTTAGCCATAGTGGAGAACACTCAACAGCAAGGTTGCGTGAGTTGCATGAAACATTCTGATGCTTTTGTCGGCCCGTCCCAGCGAGAACTGGAGCGAGCGAGTGTGACGTCACCCTTGGAAAATGGTTTACTTCCAGCTCCCACCAAATGATACACATTTAGTCGCCATTTTTTTCTCCATACGGACGCCACCATGTTGGAGCCACACAAGGTCAGTAAGCAGGGACTGGTCAGAGCCAGTCATCGTTTCTTTGGCAACCTCTCTCAACGATCAGGAGTGAAAGCGAGTTGCAGGAAATCTGTCAGTGCAACATTTTGAACGATCGAGGTGGGTGCTGCTAACAGGCACCACATGCTCCTACTGAGGCATCTGATTGGTCAGTTCTCAACTTGAATAACTTGCAATAAAGAAAAAATATCATGAAACAAAGAGGATTATCAAGAACATGTAAAAAAAAAGGGTATTAGAGCTAGAATAGTTATTCTGACCAATAAAACGACTACGGCATTTTGGCTTCTTGGAGCTAGCGAGCACTTCAGAGTTGGAACGCCAGTGGGGAGGAGTCAATCAGTCCAGTTCTCATCTACAGTCAATCCCCACAAGTCAGAGTATCAAAAATACAAGTGTTGGTGTAATCGTCCTGGTGGAGATGTTTGGGAGAAAAGACAGGGCTTTTCCGTCTTGGTGATCCTAACGCTCTTCGTGTCAGGACCAAACGACCAAACAGTTTTTTTCACGTTATGAGTTGATTTTAATGTGTAGCGATTTTCATGCTTCTAACTGGAACTACATTTTCCTATTTTCCTTAGCAACGAATCTTTGCATTTAAAGATCCAAATTACTGGAAACATACCTGGACGAGTTGATGTAAATTTAAATATGCTGGTTTACTTTATTTTAGTTTCATCTATGTTTAGAATTTTTTGGGGGGCCTAAATGAAAAGAAAATCAAGTTATAAAATATTTGAGTTGTCTTTTTTTATAAACCATCTAAAGTTTTTACATACGATATACACAAAAAACTAGGGAGATCCCCAAAGATCTATTTTGGGACCCTTTGTTTTTCTATAGGTACCGTCGTCTTTTTTTGCTTATTCTGCATTTCTACCTCACTCCATGAAATACGTGTCTGCTTTCATGTTTGGGATATTCTTTTTTTTTTTTATTGCTCTTGGATAGTTTCAGCCTTTGTTGTGTTCGTCTTTTCTGTATTTCATTGAAAAGATTTTCCGTCAGAAGTCTCTCTGAAATGCTAGCCTGCTTGCGTTTTTGTGCTGCTGGACATTACAAAACTAAAACCCCCAGATAATGGAGGCAGAATAAATGTATTTATTGGTGCACGTTGGTAGAAAAGAGTCTAATAATGACAGAAAGTTTTTAATGGAAGTAAACAAAATGCTTAGTGACGGCAGGTAATGACAGCGGTGAACCCAGGCGGAAACAACCCATCTGAATATTCAAGGTGACGCCCGAGCCGCTCGTGTTGGGCTGCTTACATCCTCGCTTCAGCGCACACTGATGAAACCAGGCTGCGGCGTGTTTTCCCTGTGTCAGTAGTTTTTATTTTTGAAAGAGCCACTGGTGCAGTGTATTAGTCATAATTTATGTTTATCATCTCTTATAACCCGGCTGACTTTCAACAAAGCGCTTAACCCTCTGAGTGTGTGAGCACATGGAGGCTTTACTAGTTATTCTGCATGGAGGAGCGCTTTAAAGACTCTAAATCACTTCTTTGTAAGGGCGCTAATGAATTATGTCACCACAAGTGCAGCTCCAGAGTGCAAGCGAACCGGTGGCAATCGTTGGAGGTTTTAATTATGAGGAGTGGGCTCCTTCAAAGTGTGGCTAACAGGATTCAGAGGGGTGGGGGGGCCTGAAAATGAAACTGAAAGGAGGAGCTGGGACTTGACAACGGTGTCCATCACAAGACATTTGTTCAAAGGCAAAACTATGAACTTTATGTTAAAAAAAACGGAAGATTTTTTGCTTAAATCCCCTCTTCAGAATAATTACTGAGGCTCATTTGTCACATTTTGATTATTTGCTAAAAGATGATGTGAGTGAAGACAAAATGCAGATCTATTCTAATGCAGATCTATTCTAATGATCAGAGAAATCCCGACCCTGACGGTCCCGGCGTGAATCCCGTCTTTATGATGACAGCTTCTCATGACTGTGAGAGAATTTGTTTCCCTTTTCTTTGCAGATTTGTTAACATTCAAACACACTGGAATGAATTTATTTATTCAGCTCTTATGGATATAAAGTGCTTTACAATAAAAAAAACAAACACAAAATCATATTAACAGCATAAAATTACAAAGGGCACCAAAATACCTGAAACGCAGATTAAAGAAGAACTTAAATGAAAGCGGTGGAAGTGGAAGCGGAGCGGCAAAACGTTTGAAGGAAGAGGTTAAGACTCAACATCCACACGATGCCTTGCAGGGTTTTTCCAAATAAGGATTAAAGAACAAAACTGCTGTTTAAATGATTGTCTGACATTCCTGAACTTTCAGGTTAAAACAATAAATTGGATTCCTGGTTCCATCCTCTTCTTTGCTCAGGCCCAGACCATCATACTGCCGTCACCGTGTTTGGCTGTTGCTACACGGATCTTTTCCAGAGATGCTGTCAGGTTGACTTGGAAAACATCTTATTGTGCAATCCAGAGGTTTTGTGGATCTTCCGTCTTTCACCTTGAACTCTCCCACAGATCCACGTGGGTCCAAAAGTCTCTGTCTGATTGTCGGACCAGGACCTCTGACCAGAACTGAGTCCAGTTCTTCTGCTCCTCTGATGGAGTCCTTTCTCTGTGGTTTTCTCCATGTGTGGAGGAGGGACACCTCTGGAATTTGGAAGGAAAGAACCGGTGATCCTTTCAGATTAAAAGTCATCAGAGACTTTGTTCTTCATCTGTTCTTGAATTCATTTTGAAAAGTTTTAGAGCCTAGCTGTCCTAAAATTGCATTTCAGCTTCTCATTATTTGTTGTAAATGACATTTGTATCATGGATTTGCAAGAGAGTAAACCGTATTTTCCACAGTTTGCTTCTTTTGTCGTTTCATAAAATCACGGTTTATAAAACTACACTCAGCTTTTTGTGTCAATATTAAATAAAATTTAGGCATATTTCATTTTTCAACATAAAAACATCAGTTATTTGAAAACAAAGCACAAACTAAAAACAATCTGAAGATTATTTTCAAAAAGATTACACAAAAATCAAAAATCTTTATTGATGCAGATGTGTAGCGTTGTTCACCTTTCGGTTTATCCCGTCGGGGTCGCCACAGCCAATCAGCTTTCAGTATGTTGCACAGGTAATTGGCAGAGATTTTTTATGCCGGATGCCCTTCCTGACAGCCAGACGTATCAAGCAACTATTATTGTGTTTTTAGTTGTGAATATTTTCTTTAACACGGTTTTATGTCCAGGAATGATTGAGGGCGTGTCATGCAGGTGTGTCTGCGGTTGAGCATGAGGACCGTGGTGAGCGGCCCTGAACTGTGGTTTAATTCTGTCAAAAACAAAAAGAAGATTTGAAAAATGGCAGCAAGCTGCGCCGTTTTCCTCCTCAAAAGAAGAAATGTGCAAGCTAGCCGTCTTACAGAAGCTGTAGAGGTGGGATAAATTTAATTACAGCTTCAAATATTCATTTGGCAAATATATCAAGGTTGGAAACGCAGGCCCAGAAATGGCAAGCCAGGCTGGCAGCCGCTCACAATGGCGGATGGCAAATGACAGTAATCCATGAAAGGAGACCAGACATTTATAGAAATTCTGGAGGACTCGCCATTCCCCTTCCACCATGTTTGTGGGATTTTCTCTCTGGCAGGACAAATGTAGAAAAGAATCCATGGCTGGTTTCCTTCCACCTCTTTGTCAGGTAAACGTCAAAATTTCCTTCAGTTTAAGGACGTGAAAAGTTCATTTTCAACTCGTTTACCGGCATTTCCACCATACAGAGAGATGGCGAGCGGGTTGGTGTGTGGCTCAGAACGACAGAGGCCTTCTCAGATGGTCATTCGGCAGCAGCAGGAAGCCTGTGAGCACGACGCTGCTCTCTGATCTCGTCTCGCCTCCAGCTGTGCATCGCTCTGTCGAGAGGCGCCGAGCACAGGTGAAGGTACGCCGGGGCGCTTCCTCTTCCTGTGACAGCGAGACGAGGCGGCCTACTTTGGCTCTTATCTCGCTTTGGTCCTGCGCAGGTTTGATTTAATCTGGTAGGGTGTGTGGGGGGGGGCGCTCCTGCCTCACCTTTCCCGAGGCCTGGAACCGGAGGAGGGCACGGGGGCGGGGAGCGCCTCTCCGAATACCACACAGTGGCACAGAGCCCTTTTTCATCCTCTGCTCTTCCTACCCACAATCCCATTGCAGCAGACACCCCCCCCCCTCCCTAACCCCACCACCATCTCCTCACTCCGAGCAGAAGTCGCTCAGGTTGTGGGGCAGGAAGGGGCACAAAACAGTGAAGTCACACATGGAGGCTGACACTGACCTACATTCTGAAAGCCACAAGTTCACGTCTCCAAAGGCTGCAGTGCAACCGCGCATGCCTGCCATTGCAGAGGAGTCGCAGCCAAAACCAGAAGAACTGTCAGTTTGGGAGGAGATCTGGCAACAAAAACCCCCTCTGCCGCGTTCGGCGTCCAAACCCGCTGACCGGAATGCTGCTCTGAAGAAGAGCTGCAAACCTCTGAGGCGTCCACCTTTCCCCGTCACTTCAGCCACAAACTCAATAATCAGCTTCATCCGCTTCGCCTGACCCCCCTTTTCTAAGCAAGAAAACTGACTGTAAACAAGCCAGGTGCAGGAGGGAGAACAGCCTCTATAAAGCCTTTTTGTCTGGTGAATATAAATCTAATGATTGAAAAAAGCAAACTCTTTTTTTTTTTTTGCTTGGTTCATCCATTCGCTCCTGCTTCAGCTGCTCCACCCGTTTCCCCCCAGACCGGAGTGAACTCCTCCACCTGAAAGCAGAGAGGAGCTCC
This sequence comes from Oryzias sinensis, assembly GCA_037389245.1. Taxonomy (NCBI): domain Eukaryota; kingdom Metazoa; phylum Chordata; class Actinopteri; order Beloniformes; family Adrianichthyidae; genus Oryzias; species Oryzias sinensis. The sequence continues at coordinate 4,174,120 of CM074491.1, forward strand.
GCCCCCCATCACACACTTTTACTCCCGAAAGATTCAACTTTCACTGCGGAAGTGAAGAAATGTACGACAACTAATGCAGAGGTGGGCGGAGCCTGACTTTGCCTCCAGAGATAAAAACACACAAATTATTATTATTTTTTGACTAAAGCTTGTAAAGTAAAAAAGTTAAGCCATTAGATCTTCAGGAACTGCATCATGGGATTGCTTTAGATTACAGTTGCGATATATTGTGTTATACGCAGTGTGAGTTGTTGGCGTCATATTTGTTTGTTTTTCAAAAGTTGATCCACTTAAAAATGTCAGATGTCTGCAAAGACTTTAATGTTTCATCTGGTACTTTTTTTTTTAAATATTTGTGGTGTTTTCTGTTCATTTGTGTTACTGCTATTTTGTGTCAATGTTCACATGACTGTAACACTAGTGTGAGTAACGCTAACGTCCAAAATATTAAAAACTAAATAAAGAAAGACTTTGTCCAGCGTAAAACAAAATTAACAAATATTCTCTAGGATTTCTCTCTAGGATGAAACTTTTACGTTAAAGTAGTTGGTAATATTTGTATCCGTTTATTTTATTTTTTTTAATCTTTAAAAGTTTTATGAGTGAGGCAAAAGACGGTGAAATGAAGAGGAGAAGATTGCAGAAACATCAGGCCTGTGTCTGTGAGGGAACGTGAGACGACACAGACTAATTTACGCTGGAATCTTCTTTCTCGTGCAGAGTGGAAAGATGCAGAGGAGCTTTTCTCTTGAGTCAAGTTCTTTAGTGAGATAATGTTTCAGGGATTCTCCATTAAAGTCCAAAATTTCACAAAGAAACAGCATCCTGTAAAAAGCAATAACTAGCTCAAATGTTAATTGATAAACAATCTCCTCTTATACCACGGTCCGGGTGAATACTCGATTCTGATTGGCTGCTGGGCGTGCTTTCATAAGTGATCATGTACACCTAAAAAAGTAGTTCCGGTCACATAGCTTGAATGTTTCGTATCACTGCTCTGGCTTCTTTAAAACAAACTTTTGCTGCATCATCTGGATTAAAACAGCGGTTAGAGGTGACCTTTCTCTCTGATCTGATGCTTTCTTTAACACATCGTGACCATCAGCATAGATACCGCTGTCCTTTACCGCTGCAGTTGAGGTTGGAGCAACAAATAGTCCGCTTTTTGTGAAAAAAAGCGATCTAAACCGAACAAATAACAGGAGTAAAGTACTAAAAACTGATTGAATATGTATTTCTTTTGTAAACGCCGTGCTATAAGCGGGTTAATGGCCTTTGAAGTGTGCATGATCAGAATGAACGGCGGAAGGAACCGCCTCTGGTCGGACGGTTCAGGCTTCCACGGCGTGTGTTAAATAATTCTGATGATACAAACTTTGTCAGCTGTTAACCGTTACATCATCTGATAATGTGAAAGTACATAAAAGAAATGACCAGATAGGGGTGGAGTTTTATACACGTTTACTTCTTCCCGCTATCATTCAAGAAAAAATAATCTAACTCTAGACTTTAGAATGTTAATGAATCATATGTGACGTGTGTGTGTTGTGTGCATTACTGCAAAAATGTCTATTTATGATTATAATAATTCACTGTCCAGAAGATGACACCATCTTCTTCTAACATCTTCATTATTGATCTTTTTTTCTAAATTCGTGGGTTTGACATCTGCATTTTGTCGTTTTTTATTGCAGTATTAATTTTTAATGCTTGCAATTAAAACAAGCATTTTATAATAATAATAAACATGGATAAAAGTGATGAAGCCGCTTGAACACGTGTTAAGAAAGCAGACGCCGTCACTCACCTGCAGGACGTCACACCTGGATCAGTGAGAAGCTTCATCAACAATCGAAAGCATTTTATACGAATGTCACAACTAAAACAGAAGAATTTACCTTTTTTATTTGCTGTCATTTTCAAAGTGTCTCTGAGAGTTCTGGAGGCTGTGAGGTGGTTTTTTGGAGGTGAGGCGTTTGAGGCTCACAGGTGATGCGAGCGTCAGACGGTCTGGGCGCGGTGACGGCCGCTCTACCTGTAACCCAGCGCTGTCCTCCTCCTCCTCCTCCCCCTGTGGAGGTATGGGAGATGCTGGCAGCGGCGGGGCAGGCGGGGGAGGGATCAGGGGTGGGGGCTGATAATGCCTGATCTGTGCCACGGGGCATTTGTGGGTACAGGGGAAACGGGTGGGAGGAGGCATTGTTTGTTGTGTCCGTGCGTTTATAGGATTGAGCTCAAGTTTCCTTTGTGTTTCCATTTTGTTGAGGGATTATGTTCTTTGAGGGGAGGGGGGGGCAGTGGAGGCGGAGAGGATGGGTGAGGTGGTAGTGGGGGGGTGTGAGGATGTCTTTGTTTAGATCATGAAGAAGAGAGGCAGACAGCAGCAGGGGGAGCAGAGCAGAAGAACCTATCAAATCAGTACCACTAAAGAAAAGCCATCCAACAGGCCTTCCAGAGGGGGCTCTGGCAGTCAGGTCAAGCCAGACCCAGACTCAGATTTCACCTCCGCAAACCAGAGCAACAGTTTCCTGTGGGCTGGACGCCGCCGGCCCGCGCTCTGGGCGTCCCAGCTCGGGTGCAGGAACGGCGTTTACGCTCCAGCATCCATAGTGCATTCGCAGCGGATAACCAACATATAGCAAATGATTAGCATGCCAGAAAGTGCACTTGAGTAACCGTAATTACACGTGACACCAATTACTCTGTTACTTTGTATTAAATTATAATGGAAAATTCCACGAGAGAATTGGAGCCTAATTGCATCTTAATTTGCATAATTTGCATATTAATCACATTTAAAATGAATAATAAATTTACCCGATTTTTAAATAAAAAAAAAACACAAAAAACTCCACAAAGGTGAAACTATCGGAGCACTTTAGTTCTAATTTCTCTCCTTTAGGGGAAAGATTTGAGTCCTCTTAATCCATCGACTTTTTGAAACGGAGAAAAAGCTTCCAAAAATAAAAGCCTTCCATCTCCTACGACAATTTATTCTGTCATGATAATTGAATTTTTCTTTTTCTGGTCAACACCTGTGCCTGCTGTGTGAGTGGCTCTCTGCAGCGACAACGCAAGTCTGCCTGCAGAAAACAGCACATTTTCAGATTTCGCCCTCCCAGCACAGAGTTTTCAGAACAACAAAGCATTTTCTCTCTGCAGTGAAATGTCAACCATCTGAAAAATGTTAAAAGCAGGCGACTACGCAGAGATTTCTCTCTTGTTTTAAAGAGAAGTTTCATTTCCAGACAAAACAATTTGGAAAATGTCTGCCGGCGATCAATTGTGCAACTAAATTCCTTCATCTTGTATTACTTCATTTTAACTTTATACAACTATATAGTTAGTTTTATATTTTTTTAGATAAGTCTTCTCAAAAAGAAAAACAATAATGATGTTATTTTAATTAAATCAGCTATAAGTGATTTTTTTTTCTGTTCTTAGCAAAGCAAAACAGTCCTGCTTAATTCACTTTAATGTAACTTTAGTTTTCTTGCATCTTTGTTTCCTGTTTCCCTCCCGTCCATTATTTAATAAAATATTTTTTATTATTTATTTGTTTGTTTTTGTCATATATATTTAAAAAGAACGACTAACAGTTCTAGAAAAGTCTGGCAATGGTGTATTTGAGTGATGGATCTCCATCGAAAAGTTGACATCTTTATCGTTTAGGAGGACTTCACCTGAAATGCATAAGTGTGGGAACATCGCCTCTGGTGGCAGGGAGCAGGTTTCTGTCGTTTGGGGGATTGATCCAAAGACGTGGCTTGAAAATAATATTTAAAAAATGTTTTGCACTAAAAATGAATTTATAGACTCCAAACAGGTTGATCATGTCCCCAGGACATGAGCATCCTTAGTCAAAATCGGACAGGTGGGGTTTGAATCCCAGGTGAGTTATTCTTCTATCAAAGTGAGTAAAGTTCATATTAATGTCCAACAAAAAGGAGTATTTTAGGGTTTGTTGGGACTAATGGTGTGAGCTTTACAGATTTAAAATCACAGGATCATTGGCGGACAGTGGTAGTTTCTCACCAGCCAGAGTGGGTGGAGTCCAGAGTCACAGGCCAGTGTGGCGACATGAGGAAAAGACCGGTGAACAGATGATCTTCAGAAGAATTTTCTGTAGAAAAAGTTGAATGTAACTGATGCCGACTTTCATTCAGTTTACATTCACAATGTTCATTTGTGTGGTAGTAAGGGATTGATAGACGAGAAACCACAAAGAGTGAGAGTTCTCTCAGGAGGTTCCCACTGGAGAGCTACTGATATTCTGAAGGCCATGCCCCCTTGGCACACAGAGACCTAACCCTTCAACTTCCTGATTTTTCCAGTTCCGTTTAACCATATTTTAAGTTCCAGTTATAAAACAGAAGTGAATAAGAAACACATTTCTAAATAAGTCGCCAGAGGAAAATAGATTTGTGACATTTCTCCACATTCAGTAGCTGGAGGCTGTCCGGCTACTGAAAGGCGAACGTGGAGCTCACCCCAAATGATTCTGCAGACCATCACAGGTCAACACAGGAACAAACAATCGCATACGTTAACATTACACCTAAAGGAAATTTTAGACTCACTAGGTAACATGTTTTGGGAGGAAATACGAGGAAAATTCACACCCAGAAAGGCCGCAGCTGAGATTCAAACCAGGGCCTTCTCACTGTGACGTCAGAGCGCCTTATTAGCTGAAGGATCCACACCGTTTAGAAAGACAAAAGTTGCGATTTGTCGCCTCTAGTGGACAATGGGTAAAAAGCAAGGATGCTGCGTTCAAAGACTGCTTGTAAGTTTCAACCCTCAGTTGTGTCATTCTAAGCAGGTGTAACAGCGCATAGACCTGGTTCTGGTCTGCAGACATTGTTTAAGATCGATTTAAGAAGCCACCCAACAGTGATAATATTCTTGATTTGGTTTATTTTAATGTCTGATGCTCTTGAAATTGCCTAGTCCGCTTTAATATTTATGTAAGAACATAAAATATGACTACAGTACGTTAAAAATGTTCGATAGTTCACCGTGAAACAAAAATGTCTTAGCCGTATTTGAACGCAGCAACTGTGCGTCTGAACGTCACCATGACCCAAAGCATTCTGGGTAAAACGTAGGTGAGTTGCATAAGTTTACCCAGCTGTGTCGTGAATGGGATCGGCTGCTGCCCCGTGATGCAGCGGCTCAGCCAGCCTCGCCGCGCGCCGGGAGCTCGGCTTCGCCGCCGGGTGCGCGCCTGCAGAGCGGCCTCACTGCGGCGAGAGCGGCCGGCGCGGGGCAGCGGCGGGCGCGAGCGTCTGCGCGCGCGCCTCCATGAAAGCCAGCGGCGGGCGGAGCCGCGCGCTCCTCCGCGACAAACACAGAGCGTTCTGCTCGCGGGGCAGGCGGCAGGGAGCCACCACCAGGACCCCTACCGGCAGCCCTCCGTCTCCCGTGGTCGGCATCCCGGACCCTTTGACCTGGATCGGTGTAAAGTCATCACGGCCTTGATCGACTTTTTACTTTTGAGACAAACATAAACTCAGAGGAGTTTGACAAGTATAAAAACTGGTATCTGACGAACTGGAGGCGGACCATTTCACCTGGTTCAGATTAAATGTTTTAATCTGTTGCTTGATTAAAAAAATGTTAATTAAAAGTTTCAAGTTGCTGATGCAATGGTTAAATAATGATTCTGAGGGATGATGCCATGGGCATGTATTAAAATTCAAACCTTTAAAAACACATTTCTGAGCTTTTTTGGAAAGAAAAAAAAATTGTACTTTTCTCCCTTTACATTACAGTTGTGTTGTTGTATTTGTGCTTTTAAACAACAGTCCAGCGTAATTTAAGCCTGCAATAATGCGTAACTCAGAAGGAACCTACAAACGGCGTTTCATGAACACGCATGTTTACACACCAAACAAGCTTATTAACAGTTCATGAGCACATGGACGTCACCCGTAGTGGGACGAGGCTTGGTGCGCTGCAAATTCTTCAAATCCTGCTCCAGGCTTTTTCTTTCACAGCTCTTGGTGTCTTGGTGTCATGTTTCCGGCCGACCCAAACCACAATATTCATGTCTCCATGGTCAGTATTACAGCAATAGCGCTTGGTGTTTAAAACGGATGCTACCCACACGCACTATCAAATTGAGTCCTGATTGGTCACAGTTGGTCACAGTTCAGCGTTGTTGAGATCTAGCAGCCAAGACGTAAAACCGGAAGAATTTCCAGTGCACGCCTGATTTGTACGTAGAGCCGATGATCTGATACTTGCATGGCGATGCGTGAATCACGAACATTCTGAACGTGGAGCCGGAAATTTGGCTGTGATTTGTTGACCGGAAGCACTTTTAATCGAAAGTGGTCGCCGTCACGGTCGGCCATTGGCGGTATGTCGGTACCTCCAGGGAAAAACAATTCAAAATGGATTTACAAGGGGTGTAAATCAATTCTGTGAAATATCGCAGTATTTTATTTGACAAATAACATCAGCCACAAAAACTATTCAAGTATCTTAACTTTGGCGAAGAATTTGCATCGCGTCAACCAGTCCGGGCTTTGGCCCGTGATTCAACTCTTAAAACATTGTGATGTATTGTCTCTGTTGGGTTATATCGTGATACCCATGATGTCGCCAGACTCTTGCCAATACACAGCCTTGGTACTCAGTGGCATCTCACAGCCCACTTCTCTTCTTCACCGACACTCATCCTCTCCAGGCTTTGGTCCACGTCTCCAACAAGATGTCCAGAGGACGATATCATGAGCTGAGGGGGCTGGTGTCCTATGAGGTATTCTTTCTACACAGCCTCAGTCTGATGTTCGTCCAGTGTCATCCATGAAAACTACCGCTGAACTGTTTTAGATGGCGGAGTACGTGGAGAAGAGGTGCAGCTCTCTCAGCGACGCTCAGAGGAAGCAGCTCTCCATCGACGAGGACGATATAATATTCATGCTGCCAGAAGACATCTCTGTGGTCTTTGACCAGTCCGGTGAGCTGTCTGTGGGGAACTCACTGATTTAAAGTTCCTTTTCCTTCATCCAAACCCATCCAATTTTCAATTTTAAAGTGTATAGTCCAAAATCACAACAACAGTCGTATCGATGGGCTTTGTGGGGATAAATAAATCCAGATCCACCTTTCTGTGTAATCTTGCTTTGCTATCCAAGGCACGTTATCATTGGGAGTTGGGTCATTTAGACCCACTAGACAGTGCTCTGAACCTTTTTTCTTCAATGATTTGTGATCTTCACTGGTGTCCATGGATTACATGAAATCTTTCCACCTTTATCCACCTTTGTCATGGTAGGAAGAACACGTCAATATAAGGGTGGGGTCATTTTGACCCCACAAGATACCACAGGGGTTTAACCTTTAACCCCAGAACTTTAGCTCCATGTGACATTCTTTCGAATACTGCATTTAACGTGATTCCAGCAGATTCTAGAGCAACCCCTCACCAACGTAATGTGTTGCATATCGGTGCAAAGCTGACAGGAAAAGTCATGTTGATCACATGAACAGTCGAGGAGTTATGGTATGTCAATGAACGTCTGTTATTTAGGTGTCACCGGTGACTAAAAAGGGTACGAGCTGGATTATTTTCTGCTCTCCTGACCAGGATTTATGGATGGTTGGAAACTTTTTCGCTTTGACCAAGAGAAGCATTAAAGTCCCACTCTGATTATTGATTGATATATTATAAAATGGCGCATTCAGCCGCATCTTACCGGAAGCTCGGATTTATCCAGACTGTGTTGCACAATGAGAAATTAACGTTCAAGCTTAATTTTCTTTATACATGTCAGAAAAATGCCACAAGGACATGTTAAACACACCAATAGCATGATTTCACGAGTCTAGAAAATACTGTTTAAAGACCAGAAAAACTATAAAGCTTCTTTCAAAAGTTAGCGGTTCAGAATCTGTTGGTGGAAATGATTGATTTGTGACCAAACTCAACCAATGTGAAAGTTTTACTTCTTGAACTCGCGTGTACAAACATCTTTAAACTGCCATGTTTGGCAGCAGAACAGATGCTGTAAACCATCTTTGTCTTCACAGGGAGAAAATTCTGCTTTGTCGTCATGAGATTTTGGCTACTGTCGTCGCATGAAGGTCCTGAAGACCCAGAAGGTTCAAAAATCTTCAAAGTGGCTCCTAGTAAAGAAGCAGGAGGCCAACAGAAAAAAATTGCAACTGCAGTCTATGAGTAAGTATATGTGCAGAATGTAGTATTTTGTCTGTCTGAGGGGGAAAGGAGTCTGTCTATAAGAAACATTTTCATAAATATTTGATATGTCAGTTTTGAATACAATTTGTCATTTTGAATACGACTCTTGCTAGTCTTGAATATGAATTTTCCCCGGTTAACAAACTGTCAAAATCAGATTAACTGGTAGCCGCCAGTTAGCCTACTTGAGCTCACAGTTAGCTAAACTGGTTTTGTTTCGTTACCCTTTTATCATCAAACTATTTTAACAGACATGCAGTTGTTTTTTGTTTTATTTTTTACACCTACTAAACATTGTGATACATCTGCTAATCCTTTTTTGGACCGTTTTCCACTACTTGGCTCAGAAACTATCCGCTGGTGCATCGTTTGCACAAGCAGCTGTTGACGCCTGGAACCAACCAAACGCGGCAACAGATCGCTGTATTATGACCGCTTTTGTTCCATTTTAGGGCAGCACGTTATGAGGAAAACTCCCGATATTAGTTATCAATATTGCCATGTCAATATAATTGCGATACATGAACAAATAGCAAAACAACCAAAAACATACAACAGTTTCAATTAAATAACAGTCAACATACCTTAAATGATGTACTCAAAATGACCCTCGTGGGTCATAGGTGGCGAGTATCTAACATGAAAGGGCTCCATCTGATTGGTCAAATACATAAAGAAATGTATTTGATTCGGTAAATACTTCAAATAAGATTGTTTTAAATCATTTAAGGTAACCATTTTTCGCAATTTTGAGGACTTTTGCGATATGTATTTTGCACAGCTTGATATTGCGATAACGATAAATCTGGCATTTATTGAGCAGATCTATTCCATTTTCAAAAGAGCTTTTGCTATTCCTCGTTATGGAATCAATAACATTCTAAAAAGTTCTATTTTATTTTAGTTAAATAAACCTTAATACGCATGTGCACATTTGAACAATCAATGCTTCCTGGCTCGGTGTGTGTGACCCTGTGACCCGTGATGTATTTTTGACAGTTTGTCTTGAGTACGACATTTCCCCGGTTAACAAAGAAAAGTCTTATTCAAAACAGTAAACGTAAAATTAAATGTTGTATTCATACTTTTTTGCAAAGTTGCGCACAAAGTATTAATCTATTCACAGCTTTGTCTTTATGAATACGATTGACATGTTCCTTACCCCATATCTGTCCTTTTCTTTTTCTCCTTGTGTTCAGATGTTAGCTTTTTATTAATTTTCTGTTGCCCGGCCCCCAGCATACCTGTTCACAAACAGATTTTAGATAAAGTTTAATTGAACTCGGCTAAAAAAATGACAGAGAAGTGGCATTTTCATTTAAGAACGTGTCCTCACATTGATAAATATTTGTGAATGTTTTTGTTCATCTCCAAGTATCTCCTAAAAGGTTCCCGCTCCATTATCACCACAGACAAGCTGGTCTTAGTTCAGGACGAGACTAGAACCAAAAACCTTCAGGTACGGTCTGGTCCAGTCCAATATTTTAGTCCTTTCCATTATAAAAAGGAACCCGTTAAGCCGGACCGAACCGTACCGTTTTTGGACCCTCATTGGTTGTAGGCCCATAGAAAAATGGAGCGGGACAGTTAGGGCGGAGCTACTGTTCTAACCCGTTGTTCAGCTTCGACAAACGAAAGCTCCAAGAAAGCATTCTGTATTCCTCTTCGCCGCATGTAACCGTCTGTCAAACAACATTAAACGCTTTGTAAATGTGAAGTACGGAAGCCAAGCGGGAAAGAAAAACGAGCTACTGGATGACCTTCGTTCCGTGACCGGACCAGACCGCTCATTGGAAACGAGGCTTAAGAGTTCTTGAGGAGCTCTGAATTTCTAGAGTAAAGCGGCTTCTCTTGAACTTGTTCCAGATTCCACAGAGAGGTAACCAGCGGAGCTTCTCCAGACTGGACTATTACAACGGTTTGGCACTGGAACTGGGGCCACGCAAAGTGATCCGTCTTCAAGGAGCTGTTCTTTTTAAGGGGGCTAGAGAAATGGACTCTGTGGACCACATAAAAACCGGAGCTGTTTGGACCTGTACAGACCTTAACAGTTCATGAATAAACCAAGTGTACTGTCCGAGTGTTCTCCAGTGCCTTCAACTGGGTTTCTTATTTGGAGTGTCCCTCCTCAGAACTGAACTTCATATGAAATAAAGTTCTTTACTGTGGTTTCAGTTACTGTTCTGTTGCAGAATTCACTGCACTTCCGTGCCTTTTTTAGTCATCAGATCCCAGGTTGATAAAGGACATTAACTTGTAATCAAACAGTACAGACTCAGAACAAACATTTCATTTGAGATTCCTTTTGACAATATTTTAGCGGAGATATTGCAACAAGACTCCTGAATTCGGTCCATTTCTATTTTTATTCACCCCTATTTTAAATAAATATACTTTATTTGATCATGCAATTTCCGATAAATAATTCAATATTAAAGAAATGGCACCATTTTGTTTTAGCAATGTGGTTTTTGTTGCATTGCTATTTTTTTCAGATTGACAGGAAAACACCACGACAAAATAAAAGGTGATAGATTTGAAGTTACTTCAAAGTAAAGTTAAAACATGGAGTCAAAAAGGTCATTTTTATATGGAATTACAGTGCCTTGCAACAGAATTCATCCCCTTGGATGTTTGTCGCTTCTAGAAATCACTCACGGTGATAAGGTGGAAAAGGATGATTCGCTGTGGCGACCCCTGATGGGAAAAGCCGAAAGAGAAAGAAGATAAATCACTCACGGTCAATAAAATTTGTCTTTCCTTACACAAATTTATCAGAAAAAAACCTTCAATGTCAATGTGAAAAAGGATTCCTACAAAGAAATGTCAATGAAACAAATATATAAAATGAAATATAATTGCCTAATTATTTACCCCCTTTTAGATGTAATGGTCTAAGTCAATAGAAGTCCATCCAATTTAGAGAAATAAAGATCCCCTGAGGGACGTGGATGTGTCCAAAGGGACTGAGTTATAAAACACCAGTCTATGAAGGTTCCATCTACTGGTGGTGGGGTATTACAGGCTACCATTTCCCCAAGAAGGCAGAAGAACACTCCAAGCAACTCAGAGAAAGGGTTGTTGAAAGGTAAAAGTCAGGGGACAGATAAGGGACACATTTGGGTTGGGTTTTTTTCCTCTACCAGAGGAAGTTTCCTTGTGTTGTTGGGAAACAATTTAGTTGAGCTTACTTTAATGTAAGCTTTACTCTTACATTGATGTGAAGTTATGTTTTCTCTATCTACCTGTGCTCAGGTAAAAACAGAAATGAGGAAAAGAAAAAAAGCCCCCGACTGCTGCTGCTGTGGGTGCGACCCTACCAGAGGAGCTGTCTGGTCTGCATTGCTGGCCTTCCTTTTTGAGCATCAATTACTCATTTGGAGGCTTTAGCAGATCTAGATTATTTTAAGTATCTTTTTTTCATAGAGGAGAAAAGATGATAGATTTGATCTACCTGGTGTTCTCCAATGGTCCTGGACGCGCAGCATTACATTTAAAATAAAAGTGGGCAAGACCCTGCTCATTAAGCAATAGCCTTATCGGAAAACCGCAGGTTCGGTTCCCACCTTGACCACCCATGTGTCTAAGTCGCTGAACCCCATGTTGCCTTTGGTGGACATAGGTTGGCGCTAGTGTTTGGCAGCCGATACGCGAGTGACTGTAAAGCATTCATGGCCTTCAAGGAAGGTAGAAAAGCGCTATTTAAACTAAACACCATTTACAATTAGTCATGGCAGAGAACGGCAGAGCCAAGCTGCGGTGTTCAGAGCTCTCTTTGTGTGCAGTTTGAACAGTCACAGAACCAAACCTCATTTCTATCCTTTATTCTGGATCAGAGACTGTGGAGTGGAGTGAATGGGCCAAGTTGGTTTCAACACAGATCTGCCAAAAGGTTATAACCTAGTGACTCACGCCCACAAGGTCTCTATGCCTCCTTATGGTTCCAGGCATGAAACAATGACAAAGTAGATCAAGTGTTTGTGCAGGAACATCTCCTGAAAAGTCTGTTTCCACTGAATGAGGCTGCGACGTTACTGATGTGACAAACGACACAAAGCTGCATTAACAGCAGCTAATGTGTGCGTAATGACAGGCGTGGAGGATTACTCTAATGTTCCTGTGTAGCAGGAGGGGGGTCTGTGTGTGAGTGGGGGGGTGTATGGTTAAGCATCTCGTCATAATGAGATTAAATAAGTGCTGTTAGCTTCAAGTCATGGATACAGTGACATCACTAAACAATTTATGATGGCTGTGCGTCACCGAGTTTGATCAAAAACAGGCAGAGAAGACAGAAAAGCTAACGTCTCCTCACAGTAATTTCACTGTTTCTGTATTAAAATCATTGGAGGAAGAAAGCCAAACTGTGTCATTAATCGCATTAAGGCAACAATCCTTTGGATCATTCCACGTGTCTTTATGAAAAAAGGAAAACTGTATTATATTCTATCTCCACATGGTTTGAATTGATTGACAGGTGAGGATCCATCACGCTTACAGTCCTCTGGGTCAGCTTCCCTTCAGCGCAGTCCGTCAGGATTTACACAGAGGCATAACGGAGAGATGAAACGCTCAGCCGCAGCTTTTAAGACAAAAGCTTAGAAATCTGTTTTGGTTTGCTTGTTAGAGAGAGGCCTGCAGCCTTTGGGAAAAATCCTGGTCAGGCGGAGGAAACCAGAGACTTGAAACTGAGAACAGACTTAGGAGGTAAACGTTCGGTTCCACAGACATGATGCTGTTGTCACAGCGCGTCGTATACATGGAGCTCAGTTTTCTGAAAGAACCCTGCAGAGACGGCATTCGAAAGGAAGAGCCTTAAATGCGTTGGTTGCTGAGGCGGAGGATCGTGGATGGAGAGTTGGAGTCCGCCCAGCGGAGGTTGGATATAGAGGCTCTGTGAAAAAGCCGGCTTGCTCTCTCCTGGAAGTGAGGGGTATTAAAGGGCGGAGCCTAATGCAGGTGATAAAAAGGAAAGGCTGACGGCTGCTGGCTGTTGTGAGCTCTTGTGGAGAAAGGGAAATGATGAAAAGCTAGGAAAGGAAGTAACATTTACTTGTGGATTTACTGGGATTAGCTGTTTGAAAATGGAGGGATATTTAGCTTTTTTCTATTTGAATAAAATGTTAAGCTGCAATCAAATATTTTTATTCTTCATTGTGTTTATTTATTACTATGGAAGAATATAGAAGTCCTTTATCCCGACATGTTTTCCTCAGAAGGTGCACCCCTGCCAGCTGTCGCACACACCTGTCAGGTGACCACGTCCCCCCGTCTTCCTGGATTTCTTTACTCCAATGTCAAAACCTTTTAGTTTCTTTTTGACTATAAATGTTTTTAAACAGAGAAAAGTGGATTCTGCTAAGAGGAGTTTATGGCAGTGGGACTAAGGAAGTTTTATTTTGAAAAACTATTAGATTCTCTCCACCACATCCGACTCGTTCTTGACAGTCGCTCTGTCACAGGGTTGAAAATTCATCCACTGCTTTCTTAAAAGCCCCCAAAGCGCAGAGTTAAGAAAAAACAAACGCATATTCTTTTGGCAGAGCCAGAGAGGAAACAGAAGAATATCCCTTGACTTCAAAATAAAAGAAAGCTGCAATTAACAGACAAAAACCAAGAGTCTTTACTGGATTATTTGTGACAGTTGTTCCTACAGACCATAATAATAATGCAGAATATTAAGCAACCATCTGTTTATTGTCACAAGGATGCTACTAATACAGTTGTTCAGGCTGTGGATTCACATTTATTATTATGTTTAGAAAACACCATTTTTAGTAACTTTTGAATTTTTTTTCATTCATGGTCATGAAGTTGGCGTTTGATGTTTTAGCTTCCACTTTGACAGTTATGGGTTAGAATCACATTTTAATAGTTCCTACATGCAATCTAGTGTATAAATAAAGTTTAAAGCAGCTGCAGATTTTTTCCAAAAGGATGAAGATAAACTTAACTCTCAAAAGTTAAGAAAAGCTGGAGGCCAAAAGTAAATTCAGACACCAACTTCAGGCCTGTACAGACCGGTCTGACATTAAAGCGAGGCCACCGCCCCCCAATACTGGAAGGTTCTTGTCCTTTAATGAGTGTCTCATCTGTTGGATGTCAATCATTTGCAGTGTAAGGCTTTAGTGAAAAGTGAGATGAGGATTTCATCTTTTTAAATGTTTTCTACATAAGGATTTTGTCTTTCCATAAACAGAAACTTTATGAGAAAAAAAAAGTTTGAATAAAAATATTTCTTTTATTTTTTGACAAGAACAAAACTACCGTATTTTCCAGACTATAAGTCGCCCTTTTTTTCATAGTTTGGCAAGGGATGCGACTTATACTCCGCAGCGACTTATATTAGAAATAAATTGAAATAAATACATTGTTAACCCTCCTGTTATGTTCATTTGTGAGGAACAGAGATGATGTTCCTGGGTCAATTTGATGTATGAGGTATGTTAAGTGTTAAGAGTATGTTAAGTGACTCATAGAATCAGCAAACCTTTTTTTACAGTAAGATCTTGAAGGCTAACAACACAATATTCTATTTTCCAATGATTTCATAGATTCAGAAATGCAATAAAAATGACAACTGTTTCTACAAATACAGGATGAAAACAGAGTATTAGTTGGCCAATGATGCTTCATGAAAATAATAAATAAATAAGTATGAGAAAGAATTATTGTGAAATTATGAGATAAACAGTCTGCTATGATTGTGTCATATGAGTTTGTGCAAGTTATTATATCTTGGTCTCAGATTTTGTCAAATAAATTTCCCGTCAAAATGCGACTTATAGTCCAGTGCGACTTATCTGTGTTTTTTTCTACTTTATAATGCATTTTTGGGCTGGAGCAACTTATACTCCGCAGCGACTTAGAGTCCGGAAAATACGGTAAATGCATCCATGCTCCCATTTTCAACATGCAAGAACAAAAATAGACAAAAATGAAAAATAAAGATTTACATAATTGTTCAAGGTAAGTATATGTTCATATATTTTTTTACGTTCTAAAAAAATACCTGAGTTATGATCTTCGACAATCATACTTATTCATAACTCTTCTGATTGAAGTCACTGAATTCAGGAACAGGCTGCGACGTTCCCAATAAAGATTCATCTGACAAAAAATGCAGATTATTCTATGAAAATGTGTTTTTCTTTGTGGATTTCTGACTTCATTTGTTTTCATTAAACTTAAAGTGTGGATGCCATGCTTTGAACAACTTTGTCAAATAAAAAAGCCCTTTAAACGCTGATTCTATTGATACCAATAGTTTGCGTCGAAAAAAATCCGAAGCATATGAAAAATAGACATCTTTCGAAGGAATCAGAGATTTGGATCTGCCGCTAGAGCGCAGGCTGGAAGTGAACCCGATTTGACCTGTGACGTAACGAAAGGGAGTTGCCTTTCGCAGTTGCGCTTAGAACAGCATGTAAACAAAACAGGTAGTCTTCGTTTCTCTCGTGTTTAAATCTGTTAATCATCAACATGCCAAGTCGTTGTGTGGCAGCTGGATGTAGCAATACATCTAGTGAAAGTGTATCTGTGTATAAAATTCCCAAAACAAGAAACGCTGCTGAAAAGGGGAAAATTTAAGAAGGTGGACGGCGAAGGATTTTTCCCTCCAGATCTGCAGGAGAGAAGTCTGCGTTTTCGAAGGGACAAAAACCGGGACACAAACGAAGAATTTTGAACGGAGAGTTGGGAGGAGGATCTTGGCTTCTGAGTCGAGGAAAGGCGGGTGAGCTGGAAGCGAGCGAGCCGTTTTCTGGGTCGGACAGGACGGCGCTGGAGTCGGTCGGGAGCGGAGGCTGCTAAGCTAGGCTAGTGTGCATCACGATGGATCACATTGAGGCGAAGTAGTCGTGTTTTCTGTTGTCCTTGGATCCAACTGGAGTATTTCAACGCACTCAATGTTTTGCAAGAGAAGCAACAGTTCTGCAACGTTTTTTTTCTTTTGCTTTTGAGGTGCCGATACCGTGAGTAAACTGAACTGTGTGTGTGAGCGCTCGCGCGCACGAGAAAAGGTTTCAAACTGGCTCAAACAGGTAAAACTGTTAATGTTCTGCAGTTGTTAATGGTATACAGTGACTTTGTTAACTAAAGAGTAGTAATATCTGGGAAACTTTTATTATTTTGTGACATTTATTTTGTAAATTGGGTTGAAAACCAGTGTTTACCTTTGTTTAGATTAGGCCAAAAGGGGACATTTTGAGTATATTTTAGGGTAAGTGGAGTAATTTAATTTTATACATTTTTTAGACTTACTGGAGTCTAGCCGAATCTTCATGCTGGCTATCGTCATCGGCATCACTAGACCTACTACTTTCTGCTATATCCTCCTCACTTTCGCAAAAGGGTTCGAATCGATACGGTTGCAAAAGTGACTCATCATCATGATAATCTCCGCAACTTTCCTCTTCATCTTTCTGTTCATCTGATGATAAATCGCTAATAGAGACGGTAGCATCACTCTGTGCTTCGCTATCGGTGCTAGCCATGTTGTCTGCCTTGTCTTCCTTTCGTTACGTCACAAACAGGGGGGCGAGAATTCGGCGGAATGCGTGAAGCCGGCGGCCGTCCTCGTTGTTTATATTGCGTTTTTCGCTATTTATTCTTTTTCGAAAAATATTAAAAACAATCACAACATGAAATAGAGACTATTTACTATATTTTGGCTTATTAAAATAGACCATGTCACCCACACTTTAAAAATGGAGAAATATCCGATAAAGAGAAAATACGCTGACGTTACATTGCTTTTATTTCCTTTAGTGTGTTACGAAAAGTCTCGACACAAACCTCCCCGTTTGGACGTTTCATGGACGCCAGCGTCCAGGCTTCCTCAAATGTCTCCTCTGAAATGTCCACACCAACATTCCTGAAGATCTCTGAAATCTGAAAAAAGGTCAAAAATAAACACCTTTTCTGTCGTTTTTAAATCACTCTTTCTTCGCTTCAATACAGTAAACCCTTGTTTTTCGCGGGGGTTACGTTCCAAAAAGAACCCGTGATAGACAAAATCGTGAAGTAGAAACTAAGAAACCTCTATTTTTTTACAATTATTATACAATTAAATACTCTATTATACATTGAAAAGAAAGAACAAACCATTTTACAGGCTCAAGCATTTGTTTCACAAATAAAGGTACTTTAGAAACGTTTTTTTTCAACAAATAAATTCTGTACTGTATTGTCAAATAATAATTTTAATCATCAATGTGAACAGAAGGCTTCGAATCGCGGAGATTAGCCCCGCCCACCGCGACCCGAGTAGTTGGATTAAACGGGAGAAAATTTAAAATGATCATTAAAAAAATACAAAGTACAGTCTGACAAATAGTGACTCAGGTGTATTTCACTGCTCTTCAGACTGAGTCGCTGAATCCTAACTTCGCTCTGCAGTGTTTTCTTCTTTTGAAGCCCGTGGTGCAGCTGTGTTTGTTTGTTCGGGAGAAGAACATAGCGATAGGCAGTTCTTGTTGTCGCTCTTTTTCTATGGGTTTAAGAGAAACTCGAAATTGCAAGATGATGTGCACGTACGTGTTGTAAATTTGGCGAGCTGTTTTACAAACGTGTACATATTAAACTGCAACGTTATTGACGCACAGGTAGAGAAGAAGCGGAGTGACTTTTTAGCCAATCAGAATGCAGAACACAATGCACCATGCAAATCCGTGAAGTAGCGAAACCGTGAAAAGTAAACCTCGTTATAGCAAGGGATCACTGTACACAGAAAACAAAATCTAACAAGATGCTGAGCGAGTTGTAATGTAAAAATTTAAATGCCTAACAATTTCTAAAGACAGCTCAACGAGCAGACCGGTCTAATTAGGTCAAAGTTCACCACAATAATCAAAGAGGATTATTGATCACAGATCATCAGCTGAGCAGATTATCTGAATCCAAGGATCAGCAGAGGCAGATCCACAAATGTCAACATATATGTGAGAAGTCTTTATCTATTCCGTTCAAATCCCAGCATTCAGAGACAGACGAGCATCCTTCAACCAGAGGAGAGAATTTACCTCCTCCTTGGAGCGAGGACAGAGGAAGTGCTCCTCATGAACTCCTCTGAGGGCGTGAACTGATGGATGAAGAAGATCTGCTGCTGTGGACGAGTCTCCGTAGTTTGTGGTGTCGCCCATCCTCTTGACCCGTGGAGCTGGAAGATCTGAGCGAACAGATGGGACGCCGGATGTGCGGCTGTCTGTGGAAAGGCACAACACACAAAAATGAAGGGAAAAAAATAAGGAAAAGAAAAGAGTTTGGTACTTAATTTCTCCCTGGACTGACTTGATGTGTGACTGACAGCCCCGGTGAGAGAGGAGGAGGTCATAAACTGGTCTGGAGCTGCGCTTGTTCTTGTCAGAGTCTTGATGGGCTTCTCGGTGCTGCCAGGTCTAACTGGCTCCGGATCTTCAGGCTTGATCAAGGCCTGAGAGAGAAGCTGCTGTGCTGGTTCTGATGGGCTGGACTGATGTTCTAAGAAAGAGAAAAACAACACAGAAGCGTTCTCAAAATAGGCAAAACGTGCATAACTCCTGCATGTGATTTATTCAGACTCAGAATTCTTTGTCATTCGTGCACAGCATGGACAATGCACTGCAGAGCAAAACTAAGTTCCTGCGGCCACAAAACAAAACAGCATCCAAACATTACAAGCAATAGAAGGACACAGACAAGTCAAAACGGGTTAGTGAGGCAAACGCAACATAAATACAAACAATTCAGCCGTGCAAAGAGATTATGTGCAAAAAATGGAAGAAGAAATCAGAGGATGAACAAAACCTGAGGGTTTTACAGGCGTTCAGCAGTCTTACTAAAACCCTTAATAAACAGATGAAAGTGGGATAAAAAGCAAAGTCACAGAATTCCACTATCAAACAGAAAATGTTATAGAAATACTTTTGTCTTGTTAGCATCTATTTTCAAATACTTTCATCTTTCTGCTATCAATTCATTTTTTGTAACAACTTTGAAAGCCAGAAGATTAGATATGAATTTTCTGGCCTTTCATAACCATATCGTTTTTATTATTTTACCTGTAAACAATATTCAAACTTTCAGTAGTCACAGGATCAAGCTTCACATGCTTTTTGATTTCTTTTATTCAGAACGTCTAGATTTTTTTCTGGAAAGCTCGTCACTTGTGGTCCTGACAGCAGATTTCAGCACTTTTCCAACTTAGCAAGCATTTAGAATTTATTTTGTAATTTTTTAGAAAACTTCAGATGCATTTTTGGTTGAACAAACATTTAAACGTGATCTTTTTCTGAATGTTTTTGCTTTTTTTGTTGGTGGTCTAACATTTCTCAGCACTGTTTAACATGTTATGCAGGTATTTAGCTCATTTAAGCAGTCCATCCATCCATCTTCCTCCACTTATCCGGGACCGGGTCGCGGGGGCAGCAGTCTAAGCAGAGATGCCCAGACTTCCCTCGCCCCAGCCACTTCCTCCAGCTCCTCTGGGGGAACCCCGAGGTGTTCCCAGGCCAGCTGAGAGACGTAGTCTCTCCAGCGTGTCCTGGGTCTTCCCCGGGGCCTCCGCCCAGTGGGACATGCCCGGAACACCTCTCCAGGGAGGCGTCCAGGAGGCATCCAGACTAGAAGCCCCAGCCACCTCAGCTGGCTCCTTTCGATGTGGAGGAGAAGCGGTTCTACTCCGAGCTCTCCGCGGGTGACCGAGCTTCTCACCCTAAGTCTAAGGGAGCGCCCCGCCACCCTACGGAGGAAGCTCATTTCAGCTGCTTGTATTCGGGACCTCGTTCTTTCGGTCATGACCCATAGCTCATGACCATAGGTGAGTACTGGAACGTAGATCGACCGGTAAATTGAGAGCTTTGCTTTTCGGCTCAGCTCTCTCTTTACCTCAACGGACCGATACAGCGACCGCATAACTACGGACACCGCTCCGATCCGCCTGTCAATCTCACTCTCCGGTCTTCCCTCACTCGTAAACAAGACCCCTAGATATTTAAACTCCTCCACCTGGGGTAAGGATACTCCACCCACCGAGAGATGGAAAGCTACCTTTCTCCGGTCAAGAACCATGGCCTCAGATTTAGCGGTGCTGACCCTCATTCCAGCCGCTTCACACTCGGCCGCAAACCGCCCCAATGCACGCTGGAGGTCCTGCCTCGATGAAGCCAAGAGGACAACATCACATGCAAAAAGCAGAGAGGAAATCCTGTGGTCCCCAAACCAGATCCCCTCTGGCACCTGGCTGCGCCTAGAAATTCTGTCTATAAAAACTATGAACAGAACCGGTGATAAAGGGGAGCCCTGCCGGAGTCAAACGTGGACCAGGAACAGGTCTGACTTACTGCCGGCTAAGGGACAGCCCTTAATAAGGCTCCCTGGACCCCATACTCACAGAGCACCCCCCACAGGATACCACGGGGGACGCGGTCGAACGCCTTCTCCAAATCCACAAAACACATATGGACTGGATGAGCGAACTCCCACAATCCCTCCAGCACCCTAGATAGGGTGTAGAGCTGGTCCACTGTTCCACGACCAGGACGGAAACCGCACTGTTGTTCCTGAATCCGAGGTTCGACTATCGGACGGACTCTCCTCTCCAGTACCCTGGCAGAGACTTTCCCAGGGAGGCTGAGGAGTGTAATTCCCCTGTAGTTGGAGCACACCCTCCGGTCCCCCTTCTTAAAGAGGGGAACCACCACCCCTGTCTGCCAGTCCAGTGGTACAGTTCCCGACTGCCACGCGATGCTGCTGAGACGTGTCAGCCAGGACACTCCCACAGCATCCAGAGACTTGAGGTACTCAGGGCGGAACTCATCCACTCCCGGGGCCTTGCCACCGAGGAGCTCGTTGACTACCTTGGTGACTTCCGCCCGGGTAATAGACAGGCTCACCCCAAAGTCCTCGCTCTCCGCTTCTTCAAAAGAAGGCGAGTCAGTGGGATTGAGGAGATCCTCGAAGTATTCCTTCCACCGCCCGACAATGTCCCCAGTCGAGGTCAACAGCCCCCCACCTGCACTTAAAACTGTGCCTGTGGGGAACTGCTTTCCCCTACTGAGGCGCCGGACGGTTTGCCAGAATTTCTTCGAGGCCAACCGATAGTCCTTCTCCATGGCCTCACCGAACTCCTCCCAGACCAGAGTTTTTGCCTCCGCAACGGTCCGGGCCGCAGCTCGCTTAGACTGCCGATACCTGTCAGCTGCCTCTGGAGTCCCACAAGCCAGCCATACCTGGTAGGATTCTTTCTTCAGCTTGACGGCATCCCTTACTTCCGGTGTCCACCACCGGGTTCGGGGGTTACCGCCGCGACAGAGACCTTGCGACCACAGCTCCAAGCAGCAGCAGAGACAATGGAAGTGGAAAACATGGTCCACTCTGACTCAATGTCCCCAACCTCCCTCGGTACCTGTTTGAAGTTCTCCCGGATGTGGGAGTTAAAGACTTCCCTAACGGAGGGCTCAGCCAGATGTTCCCAGCAGACCCTCACAGTACGTTTGGGTCTTCCAAGTCTTTCCGGCCTCCTTCCGCGCCAGCGAATCCAACTCACCACCAGGTAGTGATCGGTGGAGAGCTCCGCCCCTCTCTTCAGCCGAGTGTCCAAGACACAAGGCCGAACGTCGCCTGAAACAACTACAAAGTCGATCATCGACCTCCTGCCTAGGGTGTCCTTGTTTTTACTCGTCATCAGGGGGTTCTGAACCGCTCTTTGTCTGGCTCGTCACCCAGGACCTGTCTGCCATGGGTGACCCTACCAGGGGCTTAGGCCCCAGACAGCTTAGCTCCTGGGATCACTCGAGCTCTCAAACTCCCCCACCACGTTAAGGATGCGGTTCACAGAGGAGTCATTTAAGCAGTGCCGGTTCTAACTCAGACTATTCTGCAGGCCATGTACGGTCCACTTCCCATCATCCAGGCAGCTGACAGCTGACAGGCTGTTCTGGGTGTACGACCAACACAAAAGCCCAGTGGAAGCTAAAGCTCTGTTTCCAGCCTGTAAAGCATATATGAGGGCAGCACATCTGTGTCCGAGCTGGCAAAGTCTTCATGACGTCAAGCTAGAAAACTGAACACGTAGACTAAAACAGTACACAGACTCCACAGATACCTGAATCGTTGCTGCGGGGCAAAAACTCAGGAACTACCTGTCAATCCCCTTCTGTCAGTCCAAACATGCAAACAAACATCCTAAATTGTCAGAAGAATCTCAACCAACAGAATATTTGAATCATCAAAACAATGTTTTATTGAATCTAACATATTATGTTAGCATATAGAAATCTAAGAGAAACCTTCCTGAATTCTTCCATTTAATCCACAAACACCAGGGTTTCACAGACTCCAGCTGGACCCGTTTGAGCAGCCAAATGAGACGACAACAGTTAAGGACGCTGTCCTACATTTGAATGTTTTCTGGAGAAAAAGTATATGTGTGTTTCTGTGTCAACAAAAAAAAACCTGCAATTAACATCCTTCCTGGAATATCTTAAACAGTTCAAGGATTTGAAGGACCAAAAGTCATAGCTGGAAAAAGCTGAATTTTTTAATAGTTGAATGGTTAAAATAGCTGAAAATTGTAAAAGGAGTTAAGCGGCAAATAATGGTGGAAGATACTATAATGAAGAAAGAGAAACCGGAAAACAATGAATGCTTTATAGCATTCCAACAATTATGTGGTTATTCATAAAAGTCAAATTAATTAATTAAATAGTGTTTACCTGCTTTTTTTGGCAGCAAAAGAGAGTAAAAAGCGGCAGAGTCACAAAGTAGTGTTGGGGAGCCTTTGGAGCAAACCATTGCAACAAGTGAAAGGGGTGGGGCTAAAGTTTATTTTGTTTTTTTTATGATTGTGTCCAGTTAGTTTACCGTAGAATAATAAGTACAAGTCTTTACAAATGTGTAAATATTTATACAGTATTACTATTGAAGGTATTTTGATGATTTCCAGCTTCCTCAGCTGGAACCCCTCCCTCTGGGTCGCCTGCTGTTCAGCCACTGCGGCTCTAGATGGGGACCTGCATCACCGCTTAGCTGTGGTGGAGCGGCCCCCGCCTGTGATGCTGCATTTGGCTGTCTATGCGGCTGTTCACGGAGGGGGGGGTTCCAATTATCAGCGTTTCCTGCATCCTGTTTTTGTGCTCAGCCTATTTCTCATTGTCCTTTGCCATCACTTAGGGGGTGGGAGGTGTGAAAGGAGTGGGGGGCTAGGTACGGGGAGGGGGGCCCTATTTATTTATTTATTTTTATTTTATTTATTTTTAAATCATCAATGCTTGTTTTTATATTTTGTTGTGTTTTACTGTAAAGCACTTTGTGTTATATTTTTATATGAAAAGTGCTTTATAAATAAAGTTTGATTTGATTTATGTATACATTTAACATTTTGGTAAATTGTTGTTCTTTATGAAGTTTCTTGGTACTGAAAAGAAAACCCCAAAGATAAATTAAATAAACTTACATTTATTTAAAAATTTCACAAAATCCAAGTGAGCACTATTAACAGATACCATCAACTCTATTTTGTTTTTATTTATTTTTAAGTTAAAAATAAATATTATAAATATTATCAGATTTTTTTAGCACTTGGCGCATCTCATTTTTAGCCATATTTCCTGTTTTTCAGCTTCCTAACATGCGTCTCTTCTGTCCACATTTAAAGGGGCAAACACTTCTGTTTGCTTCCATCCAGCCTGGGTCGGTGAGAAGCTGTGCGGCTCACTGACCTTTCCGCTGACCGCGCAGCTTCCGGCTGTGAAGGGGCATCAGGTCCTTCCAGTTGAGGAAGTTAGCAAACTCTGTGAAGCTGAGGAGTCCGTCTTTGTCTGCGTCACAGTAGGCCAGGAGCTGATCCACAACCGCTTCCTTCACATCCAGCTGGAACTCACGGAAGACCGCCTTCAGGTCCTCCTTGTCGATCATTTCCTTTCCTTTCTAGTGATTTACAGGTTCACAGAAAAATATAAATAACTAACTTTTGGACAGCAACATTTTTAACAAACCATATCAATCTGGTGTCTATCCTCTGTGCATTCTACTTTTAGATAATAGAACATTAAAGAACACAGGTGAAAAAGGGGTTTTCTGGTGTTCTAAAAGGCGGAACCTGCTCCTGCCTTGTCATAATGTTGGAAGGCCTTCATCAAAGAGGGAAAGTTCTGGAAGTTGAGATTCTTGAGGTGGTGTCTCAGGGCTTGGACCTGACCACTCCAGCTGTCACGACCTCTGGTGTACTGACCCGGCTCTGTGCAGTGGATTATTTCTCCAGCTCCTGTGAAGGAAAGAGCTACATCATGAAGATATTTCAACTATTTTCTTGAATGTGTCTTTTTTTCTCTCAGCAGATCTACCCGTGTAATCTGGTGGCACAACGATTCCAAAGGTGTGATTGGTTGGAAGCGGTGGACTATTTAGTTTTCTGCAAGTAAAAGATATTAATGTAAAAATTGCGTACATTTAACAGAACAGGTCACAAAGGAGGTCAAAACTAAAAATAAATAATTATAAAAAACCTTACATGTTCTCAACTTTTCCAAACTCCAGTGCCAGTTTTTCCTTGGTACCAGATCTCTGCCAAACAGGGTTTGGATTATAAAACCTGTGCAAAATAATCCCATCAGATGGAAGAGGACCGACTTGAACATATGAAGTCAATAGAGCAAATGAAGAACAAACATCACATTGTTTCATTCGTCATGTTATGACTCACTTCTGTGTCTCTCCGAGCCATTTGAGGGTTTTCCCAACTATGCGTCCGTCGTTGAAATGTGGCGTCGGGATCCCAAACCTGCAGTCGTCACTAAAACATCTGGAGTCGTAATTTCTATTGATTCGCCCTCCTGAAATGGACCAAAGGGAAGACATTGGGTTTGGTTCAGTGCAGTCTGACATTCCTCCAACAGACTGAGGAATCTGGATTCTTAAGCATCCTGCTTGGTGCTGCTGCAGAAGCAAAAGTGTCACTCCTTACCAACAAAATAGTCCTTGTTGCTTCTAACGTCAGCTTCATGTCCCTCCTGAGCGTCCGTCTCCATCTCCTCTGCGGTTTTAGAAGGGTTTATGATCTCACGCACATCCAGCCCTGCATCATTCAGCAAAACAACTGTTAAATCTTTTGTTTTCTTCGCTGAAACTTTGACTCGACTACATTTTAAAGCTGCATGTTTTTGACTTCACCTTTAACCGTCTTTGTACCAAATATGGTCGTGCCGTCAAACCAGGAAGGAAGCTGAGCTGGTTGGTCTCGTGAGCGACCCAGCGGAGCTTTCCTTCTGGAAGCGTACACAGACTCCTTGACCTCCAGCATCTTCTCTTGGAAGAGCGTCTTTTGAGGAGGATTCAACAAGCTCTGGTCCTGAAAAACAAAACAAAACAAAAAACATCATTTGTACTTGCATCTTTAAATTTGTATTTAGATTTTTTTCCATATTTGTTGCACTTCTGTCATCTTGTGAGTTTAATATTTCCCTTACCTTATTCAGGTTTCTTTAAACATACTGACGGACCGGCCAACAACAAAAAAAACTTTAATGGATCTAAAATCTAAATAAATAAAAAATATACTCTGCATCTACAGAGATTCAAGAACAGATGAGGAACAAAGTCACAGAGAAATCCATCATGACCCAAACATGGAGGAAACATGGAACAGTGGAGAACGAGAGAGCAACAAGAACACAAGGACAACTCATCCAGGAGGTCATCAGAGGAGCAGAAGACCGTCAAAAGGAGGACTCGGCTAAGATCAGAGCTCATGATCCAACAGTCAGAAAGACACTTTTGAACAAACGCGGATCCACGAGACAGTTCAAGGAGGAGGACGAAACGCAGAGAAACATCTGGATCGTACACAAAACCTCTGGACTAATGTTCTGATGAAACACAAGAGGAACTTTCAAACGTCTCAAACTGAAGAAAAATCACATCAGAGCAAAAACTGAATCTTAAGAAAGTAAAAAGACTCTTGTTTCAAGAAAATTTGTCTTTTTTCAATCGTACAAGAAAAGCAATATTATAAAGTTTTTTCAACAGCAAAATAATCTTAATTTAAGAAAACAAGCCTGATTGACTAGAATATTTTTCTTAAATGAGGAATTCTTGGTAAGACTCTTTTTCATCCCCCATTAGCAGATTTATTTTCTTATTTAAAGAAATTCAGCCAATGCGGTAAGAATGAGTTATTTTTTAAGGGGACTGTTTTTGCAGTGAGCAGTCAAACATGGTGGTGGTAGTGTGATGATGTGGGAATAATAACCATGAATTCTATCAGGAAAAAAAAGTGCTTCAGGAAACCAGGAAATGACCTTTTGCTCTTCGGCAGAACAAGAATGAAGGAAAACCACATCCAAGTGTCAGAAAAACGGCAGTAATGAGTTTTAATGAAAACCTGGATCTAATCTAACTGAAATGATGAGACATGACCTTCGACAACCTTACTCTATCAAATTCTCACGAGAGTCTGCAGTAAAAACAGGCTACAATAAAAGTAAAAGGAAAAATATATTTTGCCAGTTTTTGCAGTTTTAGACATTTCAAAAAAATAAAAAAAGCAACTTTGAATAACGGGATGAAGCTTGACTTTTTGTTATAACTATACAAATTGTTGTTTGTCCCCAAGTTTATTTTTCCTCTGTGCTCATTGTTGGACTTGTACTTGTTTTGATCATTTGTGAGTTCAAATGTTCTTTTACGTCAGGTGTTTTGCGTCTGCATCACTCACAGAAGGGGACGGTTTGGTGGAGACGCCATGAATGAGGCTCCTGGCGACATCTGGGTCACCGGCCTTCCCTCGGTGCACTCTGACAGCTCCCAGCCCAGGATGGATGCTGCTGCGGACCCTCCTCACAGCCGGGGGCGTTGGGGACTGAAAAAGACCAATTTCAGCATCAGTAAAGTTCACCTTTTTGTTAAGATGCATAGCAAAGAGGTGTGCACCATTTTTACATGGGGAGTCCTATCAAAGGTGCTTTCAGAATAAACCTACCCTTGAGTTTTCTTGTAGGCAGCTGGCCACGTGATCTCCTTTAGGTTTCAGTTTTCCTGCCTGTCAATAAAAACAATATTAAATCGGGGGGAGGGGGGTCTTAATTATTTTTTTTCCTTCTTGTCTTCCATTTTATTTTTAGTTAGTTTGTTTAACCACAAACAAAACTTTATAAATATCGGGGTTTTATGAGAGTTAGCCGTTTGGCTAATGTAGCGTTAGCTTAAATTCATCTAAGTTTAACTCACCCTCGGCATGTTTCGGTGAAAAGCGGAGTCAGCCACTTCATAAGTGGAGTGGCTGTCGGTGAAATTCATCTCCACCTTGAAGAAAAAACAACTTATGACGATTTTTTTCAGAGGATCGACCTTCTGAAAGTTTTAATGTCGCTCTCAAAGCACCTGTTTTAACTACCGTTGCTTAGCAACGGGGGTTAGGGTTAGGATGACACAGCGCAAACAAACGGATTTTTTTAAACTTGTACCAGAAAGATTATGGAACATGTCTTTAATTCATTTTTCTCTTCTTTTCTCTCTATTTTTATTTGATAAAGTTTATTTAAACGTTATTAATAAAGTTTATTTCAACTTTATTTAAAACATTATTTTAAAACATGTTTTTTTCTTTTCTTTATCATGTTTCCCATAACCAGAGAATGAATTAAATACATAAAAAAATATGATGGAAAACGTTTAACTATAAAACTTTTTAAACAGTTTGTCTTTATTCCACTTAGAATAATTGTTTTGTCTGTTTTTTAATCAGAAAAAAAGACAAAAAAAATTAGCATGGATTACTTTTTTCACACAAATTAATAAATTTGTCTGAAATTAAAATTAGAATTGTACGACGGAGTTTTAGGGCCAAGGTGAGGAAAAAAAATTCTGGCCAACGTGGCGAGATTAAAGTTGTCATGTCGACTTTAATTTCGCCATGACGAGAAAAATCTCGTCCTCACCGTGGCCCTAAAACTCCGTCGTAGAATTGACACATAAAACCAGCGATCTTTGTGCAAAAACAAAGTTTTTACATACAAGAAAAAGAATAATGTGGAATAAGATTATTTTGCCAAAACCACAAATATCAGCGTCTGGGTTTTTGTTTTGTTTGTTTAGAATAGATGGTATTTCTATGAGCAGAGTGGCTAAAGTTCATTACAAATGTGCCTCTGAGTTGTATCCATCCATCTGTTTACACGCTCTCCCGCCGGCTTACAGCCCCTCACACCCCCAACCTAACGTTAGCGGTGCAGCAAAAGTATCGAGCAATATTGGAGCCATCCAGCCCGTTTTGAACCAAATGCATAAGCTCAGACGAGGAAAACAAAGACATTAACGGGTGTGTTTTTCCGGATATGGAGGCATCGGAATGGAGCAGAGCAGGGAGCTTGTGGCTTCTTCTAGTAGCTTCTACATCACAGGGTTTTTTTTTTCCAATTGCAATTTTTTTTTATCTGCTTCTGATACACAGCATTTGAATAAATACTCAGAATGTCCTCCGTCATTAGGAAAGTGACATAAGAACATGTTAAAAGCACACTTTTAGGGAGTTTAACAGAGATGGGCAAAGGTTTAGCTGTTTGCAGGAAAAAAAAAAGTAAATTCAGCAAAGGGGAAGAATGTGTTTGTTTATTTATTGTTTATGTTGGACTTAGCTCGGGACCATGTAATGAAGCTGGCTTTTGCCAGTCGGGATAAAAGCCTCTTGGACCCGTCCGGTTCGGAATCCCTCGGTCGCGCACCACAGCGGGAACAAACCGTGGCCTCTGATTGGTCGGTGGGCGTGACGCGCAGGCGGATTGTCAGTTCCAGTCATACGATCTGTCATCATCCTCCGTACAATGCGAAAAGGGAAGTTGAAAGAAGTGGGAGACGGAGACCGCGGAGCCTTATAAGAGCCAAACCCGTAGAAGCTGTCTGGATTCCCCCCTACGCGGTTCACGGACACCCCGGTGCAACAAAGATTATCCCGCAGACTCCATTTGCGGCAGATCGGTTGCTCCTGGTTAGTAGGTAAGTAGCTAACATTGGCGTTAGCAAGCTACATGCTACGTAGCGGGCTCCTCCCGGTGAAGCCGAACACTATTATCCGAGGAGCTAACGCTAGCTTGACGAAGCCGAAGGGCCGTTCGTGTGATGATCGGTGGATGATCCGGATGAGTCGACCCTTTTGGGAGCACTAACGGAACATTCGGCTCCTAACATCAGAACCAGGCTGTTCGGTCGGCTGACTGACGGTGGGGCGGATTTTATTTTAGCGTCATGCTACCACTAGCGTTAGCCATCTGTCATTAGCCGTACACACCCTAAAGTGCATCATCCATGTTTTCTCACGCGTTACATAAGTGACACTCCCCGCGGTGTCCCGTTGTGCGTTCCCGTACACGTTACACCGCCGGCGTTACTCGGACTCTTGGTCCAGACTTTGTTTGTCAAGCTGCGAACTAGCCGTGATGCTAATGCTAGCAGTTGTTGCTTTGCTGCATGGACG
Organism: Oryzias sinensis; assembly: GCA_037389245.1. NCBI lineage: Eukaryota > Metazoa > Chordata > Actinopteri > Beloniformes > Adrianichthyidae > Oryzias > Oryzias sinensis. Next base: position 4,203,771 of record CM074491.1, read on the forward strand.
GACGGAGCAGCAGCATAACAGGTCTTTTGTGGTCATCTGTGTGTCGTAACGAGATTTCAACCAAGTCGTCTGCAATTATTTTTGGAATGGTGGGTCTGAAATAGTTTTTTTTTAAAGGAGATTAAAATATAAACATTGTTGTTGTTGTTGTTATTGGTAATGTTATTATAAAGTTGAATTGGGTTCCATGGAGTGTGTCATCATAGGTGTGCCAGAGGTTTTGCACACAGGACATCCCAGTCAGACATCCTCATCTGTCCCCTACCCTCAGAAAACAGCCGTCTGTTGACATTTCATTCTTGTTGGGCTCCTCGTAGCAGGATGTCAGATGTTCTCTGTGGAGCGACATGAATAACCAGCAGAACCAGGCTCACAGGGGGTTCTGGTCTTCAAGTGGACTTTAAAGGGTCAGCTGGTTCGTCTGAGTGTTTTCTTTAGTTCCACTCAGATGAATAAAATCTGGTAAAAAAGACAAAAAAATAATGACCCTGATGACAGAAGCACCTAAACAGATTTTTGTCAGGTGTGGCAGATGAAAAAAAATTGCACTCTGGGCCAAAACGTGGTTCTGACAGACTCAAACAAGTTTTAAATGTAAAGGTTTCCCACTAAAGGTTGGACCACTAATAAAATTCTAAAATTAAATGAATGCAATGTCAGTTTCCATTGAAGCCCCATCATACAGCTGTCCTGAAACAATTTGAGTTTTAATCTGGTGTTTCTAACCGTGAAGAAACACAAACAAGATCACAAATTTACAGTCTTTTTTTTTAATATGTGATTACCGGTACTCACTACTTGCATTTGCATAATGGCTGCACCGGTTTCTTGGGAGGTTTTAACTAAAGTTCACTTGCAGGTCATACTGATTCTGCATGAATGTTAAGTTTTAACTTTTGCTTACTTCAGTTTGTCAAAATCTACTTTCTGTTGCCATCAAATAAACACAAAGGAGTCCCAAGATGTCATGTGACGGGATAAAACCCTGTCAGGAACTTAAGATTATTTTGTGACTACCAAATGAAAATGTTTTAATGATAATTTTTAATTTAAACTAGAAGGAGCTGCATTTCCAGAAGAAAATGCAGGATTGAATGCTATATTGCTAAATGAAAAAGGGTAATAATTGGCACCAAAAAAAAAGAAGAAATGATCAAAGTGGACCATAAATAAAGTGAAAACAGCACAAAAACAAAAAAGATATTGTTGTGAAAAATGCCAGTGCCGGCCGGGTATCGAACCAGCGGCCTTCTGCACCCCATTTATTTCAATGGAGGAAAAAATCCTGGTATATCTTGATAAGTTGAAGGATTTGAAGGACCAAAAGTCAGAGCTGGAAAAAGCTGAAAGAGCTGAACATTTGGATAGTTGAATGGTTCAAACAGCTGATAAATTGTAGGAGGAGTTAAGCGGCAAAAAATGTCTGAAGATACCGTAATGAAGAAGGAGAAACAGGAAAACAATGGTTGAATGCTCTATAACAACCAACCTGTTAGGTTTTATTTTAATCAATTTCCCAATTGTGGGATCTTTTCTATTCTTTCTAACTGCTGGTGAGATTTGGCCTTTCAGAAAACATCTTCTATTTGCTAAACCAGATCAATGAACAAAAGCCACAGCTGATGTTTTCAAGATTACCAGAAATCCTTCTAGATCTGTGCTCTTCCCTTAGGTTCTACAGCTTTCCCTCCGCTTCCACGCTTGGGGGAAGGAAACAGACCAGAGTGACATGGCGAGTAGAGGCGGAGCCACGAGACCCAACGGACCCAATGCGGGCAACAAGATTTGCCAATTCAAACTCGTTCTTCTAGGAGAGTCGGCGGTGGGAAAGTCGAGTCTGGTACTTCGTTTTGTCAAAGGACAGTTTCACGAATTCCAAGAGAGCACAATCGGAGGTAGGTGACCCAAAGGTTAGGCTAGTTTTTTTTGTGGTTCTGTTGCATTAATAAACGGCTGGAACGGAGAAGACATGGGCTTCATCACGGTTTTTGAGACGGTGTGTGAAAATAAACGTGTGACCAGCAGAAGGGGGAGTTCAGTGGTGTTTGTTTTGACCACAGCCTGAAGGGTTAGTGCTGCAGGAAATGACAAACATAGACAGGTACAGCTCAAGAGTCACTCAGTTTCAGGTGTGTGGTGAGTTAACGCCGTCTTTCCTTTGTGTCATCCTACCTGTCAGTCATTGAAACATTCTGATCAGTTTGTGTTTTAGAAAACATCGCTGCAGTCTGTTTTTTTGTGTTTGTCCGTCTGAACACGGGGGTTTTACCTCAGGCCTGTTTTTAGAAATGTGGAACCCGCCGAGCAGAGAATCCCCTGGTTTCCGTCGCTCAATAACTCTGCTGAAAGCGCTTTGCCGCTCACTTGTCAGGTCTTTTTCTGTGTCCCGTGTCCCTGCAGCTGCCTTCCTGACTCAGACGGTATGCTTGGATGACACAACGGTCAAATTTGAAATCTGGGACACGGCCGGTCAGGAGCGCTACCACAGCCTGGCTCCCATGTACTACAGAGGCGCCCAGGCAGCCATCGTGGTCTACGACATCACGAACGAGGTGAGGTCCGCCTCTGCTTCACCTCTGACCGGCGGCGTCGTGGCAGAGCGGGGAGCCGTGGGGGTTTCCGTCTGAAAGCATCTCAGCTGAAAACAGCAGCTTGTTTTAGCCTTTTCACCTCGGCGAGAGATGAGTCATCAAAGTGGTTCCAACACTGAAGCAGCCGTCTTACCTTCAGACGTATTGATGTCGCAGAAAGAAAAGGGTGGAGGGTTTGTTTAGACTTGCATTATGATGGGAAAAGGGATTTTTGCTCCTCATAAATCAGCATTTTTGAGCTAGGCAGCAGCAGTTGCAGCGGTCCTGTTCCTGCTGACGTGCTGCACGTCAACAAAGGTTCAAGATCCTGACATTTGTCAGGACTGAGACGATGGGACGTTCCGACTCTGCAGCTGGCAGAGGAACGGCTCTGAAATGTGAGGAGGTGTGACCCAAACGTCTGCTCGGCTTCACTCTGGATGAAGTCTCTGAAGATCAGCGGCGGGTGGGAGAGCTTCCTGCAGAGTAGCCCCGCCCTCTTTTCAGCTCTTGAAAGAAAACCTGTTGAAGCAAACTGATACTGAAACTGGTAGAAGCAGCGTGGAAATGGGGGGGCGCGGGGGGGGGGGGGGGGGGGGGGGGGGGCATTTGGGCCAGGAATGAGTCTTTTTCTTGTTAACGGCTGCGCGCTGCAGTTAAGAGCTCGCTCGTCCGGCGGCCTGACAGAAACCGGGCGGGACCCGATGACCCCGCCCTCCACTGTTTTTCCTGTTTGCTCCGTTGTGAAACAATCAAATCAATATCCTCTTCACCCCTGTCGGGGCATAGGGCGTCTACTAGGTCTCTCCAGCCTCTCCTGTCCTGGGCCGCGGTTTCTAACTGGCCCCATGATAATCCAAGAGATTTGGCTTCCGCCGCCGTTGTTCTCTGCCATGTTGTTTTGGGCCGTCCTGGATTTCTTTTGCCTTGTGGGTTCCACTTTAGCGCTTGGCGAGTGATACTGTTTTGTGGTTTTCGGAGCGTGTGTCCGAGCCATCCCCACTTTCTCCTTTTGATTTGATTCTCCACTGGCTCCTGTTTGGTTAACTTCCAAAGGCATTCGTTCGTGACTCTGTCTTGCCATCTGATTCTAGTGATGGTCCTGAGACATCTATTGACGAAGGTTTGGAGTCTATGGATTGCGGATTTGGTCGTGCGCCATGTTTCGCATGCGTATATTTCCGTTGTGAAAGCATCATGGGAAAAAAACAGTCCCTGATCGTTAGGATGGAGACTTTAGGTCCAAAATCAGCTCAGTGGAGCTGATTTTTATTGAGCGGGTGTGTTTAAGGCGACCTGATAGAACAACAGCCCTAATCAGTTATTGTTTAGATGAGTTCAGTCCAATAATTCTACTACATCTCCATCAAGGCCTCATGGCCCCATTTGACTGAAATAATCTGCTGTCGTCGTTTCCCTAAAAGCCCCCCCCCCCCCCCTGACCTCTGCTCTGTTTGGCAGGAGTCCTTTGTACGAGCCAAGAATTGGGTTAAAGAGCTTCAGAGACAAGCCAGTCCGAATATTGTAATAGCCTTGGCGGGGAACAAGGCTGATCTGGCGAACAAGAGAGCTCTGGACTTCCAGGTTGGTCCTCTTTAACTCCTTCATCTCCTAAAATCCTGAAAGCTGCAGACCTTCATTCAGACCGCTGCTGTCCTCATGTTTCGCAGGACGCACAGTCGTACGCAGACGACAACAGCTTGCTTTTCATGGAAACGTCCGCAAAGACTTCTATGAACGTGAACGAGATCTTCATGGCTATCGGTGAGTGCTCCAAAAACTCCCATCATGCTTTTCTGCTTTTCCTTCGCTTCAGGTCTTTTCCTCTGAGCTTTGAGTCGAGCGGTCTTTGCTTCAAGAGGTGCAGACGCTCCCTTATTAGGTTGGGGGGTGAGGTGGGGGGCAGTTTGTCACAAGACAGATCGGTGGCCCCGCCCACTTCCTGTGTCAGAGTGCAGGAGCTGAAGGTTGAACAGCATCTGCAGATGCAAATGAAGAATAAAGAAGACATTTTCTGTTGTAAAAATGACGGGAAGATGTTCCAGAATGTCATGAAAAACAACCTAAAGATTAAAAATAAAAAGGAAAATTACAGTTGCAGATACCAAACAGTCTTTTCATGTGGGTGAAGAATATAGTAACAAGGGAAAAGACAGAAGGACAAAGAATAACATTTGTACTTGTGATTTGTTCTTACCAATACTAATGAATCCTTCTAAAGATTCAAATTTCTCCTGTTTGAACTCCAGTTTTTCTGAATAATAAAAGGCTTAAAGTCTGCCAGAATCTTCACATTTATGAATTATTTGAACCTAATCAAGCTGAAATCCAGATTTAGGATTCAGTAAATACACTAAAGTGAAATCATGTGACGTTCTGCTGCTCCCATCCTTTACAAACTCATGTCTGAGCGGCAGAAGAAGCTTCTGGTTCACATTTATAGAGACGTCTCCTCCTCTCTCACAGCTCTGTCAGCCTGTGGACCTCAACGTCAGAGTCATGATTCAATAATGTCGCTGCTCTAAAGCGGAGACTTCTTCTCCACTGAGTGGAAATCCTGGATAATTAAGGATGGGGTCTGGTTTTTCCTTAGACTTAGCAGGAGTTTGAGACGTCCATGTGCAGACGTTCAGCTTCTGACAGATACGTCACTTCAGATTCAGGAAAGAATCTGGGCTTGGGTCTCAGAGACTGAAATGTCCAAACCGTCCTGCATTTAAGAGCCAGTCTGGCTGTCTGGTCCAGTCTCCAGGGACCAGCAGCTTTGATGCTTCTGTCTGCAGGTCAAAAAACAGTTGGTTCATGCGTCTCTGTGGAAACCTGATCCACGGCTCGCTAGGATGTTTTTTAACAGTAGATCTCCGCCGCATATATGAAATCGCTTTGTTTTTACTGAATCTGTAAATATTCCAGGTCTTCATAAGTAAACCTGCGTTTAATCGCACATCTTCTGTGGAGTTCAGAATCCCAGATTCCGGGTCCGTGGAATCACGTTCAACGCTCACGCCAAACACGAGAAGAGTCACGTTCGTTTTTTTGTTTTCTGGGGGGGGGTAAACGTAAAAGGGGGGTGGAAGAAGGAAGGAAGGCAGGAAGGAGTTCTCACCCTTAAGGAGACACTTCCATTATCCTGGTTTCTTTGAAACTTTAAAAAATGTGGATCAACTCTTGGCTGTTGTGTCAACATCATTAGAACAACAGCGTTCTTTAAAGAATGGGTCAGAAACGCAGAGCTTCCTGATTCCTGCAGCACAACTCCAGAAGTCTGAAGCTCGACTTGAACCCGAACTCCAGGCCTCCTGCTGGTTTTCCACAAATCCTGCTGCTGCTGCTTACCTGCGCCAGGTTTGCTTAACTAATAAGGAGCTTCGACATGCTGGCCCTAAAAGGTTTTTTTACCCAAAGCGACAAACGAATGAGGAACAAAAGAGGGCAAAAAGCAAGTCTCAGAGGAAAGGCAGAAGGTTCACAAACTCGGATTGTTTTGGTGGTAAAGTCTCTTATTGTTGGCGCTCCTCTGTGTCCAGATTCTGAGGAAAAACCTGCTTCTCTGTCCCTGCAGCAAAGAAGCTTCCCAAGAACGAGCCGGCAGCTGCCGGAGCCAGCGGCGCCCGGAACCGGGGGGTGGACCTGACAGAGACGGCTCAGCCCGCCAGCCGCCCCTGCTGCAGTAACTAGCCTGGCTCCGCCTCCTCATCACCCGCACACGCGCCCCCTCCACTCCCACCTCTCAGCCGAACAACACAGGTGGACGTCGGGCCCCCCGCCCGGCCGTCAGACCCGATCTTCATCCTCACTCCCCGGGATAGCGAAAGACTCTGTATAGCTTCATTTCTAATACTCTTTTGTTTATGTTCTTTTTTTTTAAAACTTTTTTTAAGAAGTGTATATCAGTATAATGGATGCATGTATCACTACACCGCCTGACGAGAAAACGACACATTTCTATCCTTTGGAAGACCAACCTGTTTGGGAACGACGAGCAAGTGGGAACTCTGTGTGATTTAGCGTCCGGACCCAGGGGGGGAGCGGCCGTCACCTGCAGCAGTTCGGGGGCTTAAACGCTCATTCACGGGGAGAGGAAAAAAACCTAGTTAACCCCCGCCACCACGAGTCCAGACGGGAACGGATTTCTGCTCGTCCCACACGAGAAAACCCAAGATTTTCCCAAAAGTCTGACAGAAAAGAAACAAAAAAAAAGAGCTGACGTGGGGACAAATATTTGCCAAGGTAGTAAAGAGGAAGGGCGAAGACAGTCCAGCATCCTCCTCATCGATGTTAGAACATCACCGTCTGTTCATGTTTCCATTCAGGCCAGAACTCCGCCCCCATCTGTGTTGGCGGTCCGGCTCCTAAAGGGTGGAGGCTAATAGAGCAGATAAATTGGATTACTACTCTTCGTCTCATTTATGTGGAAACAATATATATACTCTAATGTGGTTATGATAGAGTGCAATTTTGTCTTTTCTTTGACTCCAGCTTGCAGAGCTCATGGGCTCTCCAGGAAATGTATCCAGAGATTCCGAACAATTGTACAGTTCAGTCTTTTTTTTTCTTTTCCCCTCTTTTTTATGTCTTCATGCTAAACCTTCGTCACTTTCTGCTCAAATATCAAACAGTGGTGATCTTTTAGGTATGTGTAGTGTTATTAACCGACTCCCTCCGGTGTCTCCTCGTCACTTTCCTCCACGAAGGTCGGTGGGTGTGCTTGGGAGGAACTTCTACCGCGTCACAGTGTTGATCACCTTTTAGTTGTTCGACGAACGCCCCCGGATTTTGATACCACGGACTGTACTGGACATGGTTAACCTCCAGCTGTAAGCAGGTAGCATCATTAACCCAACCGGTGATCTCTTCCAGCTCAATGAATTCTAATGATGTAAAACAGCATTACTAGTGATGGGCTGATCATTTTTGACTGTCTGAAAACATCCAATAAAGAGCTCTGATAAAGACTTTCGGACCGTAGCCTGTCGGTCAGATCTTCCATCCCATGATTTCTGTGATGAACTTCAACAAACCTGTGGCCACAACAGTTTAGGGCCAAAGGTCACATCTGCTTTGGTCTTTATAGCCAGATTTATGAGAACCTAGAAGGTCAACCTCTGACCACAACACTGTTGAGACCTTTACTTTGTGTCGCAGAAGACTGTTCACATCCGCAAACTCAAATCTTTGGTGAGGAATTTTAACATCCCATCATGAAAGGGGGTTCAATAGAAAAGGTCTGACATCTGGAGGATGACGGTTCCCCTAAAAAAACAACATGAAAATGAGGCAAAGAAAGAAATCCAAACCAAGAAACAGCATCAAAACAAAAAATAGTTGAATCAATCAAATCATCTGGAGTACATCTCCAATACACCAACCAAACCTGAACACCATGAGGTTTGAGACATAAAAAGGTTATTTTAGATTCCTAAAAAAAAATAAAACACATCTTCAGTTGTGCACAGCTTCATGTATCCAGTTTTAGTACTTTTTTTTAACTAGTTCCAGATCCTTTTATCAAAATAAAGCAATCTCGTTAAAACCCTTGTGCTATCTTGGATGACCCCCCCCTTCCATTGAGGTGTTCTCCCTACCATGACAAAGGTGGATAAAGGTGGAAAGATTTCATGTAATCCATGGACACCAGTGAAGATCACAAATCATTGAAGAGAAAAGGTTCAGAGCTCTGTCTAGTGGGTCAAGATGACCCCAATCCCAACGTTAAATTGCCTGGGATAGCACAAGGGTTAGCAACTTAGTGTAAGTTGCAGTGACACCCTGCTGTCAGTAGGGGGTGCTGCTGGCCCTGCATTGAGTTGCATGAACACACACGGAGCTTTTACTGAATAAACCTCGGTTTCCATCGTAATGTTGAAGCAGTTCCACACAGAAAGAAGTCTGTAAAATGCACGTTTTAAAATAAAATGTTGCAACAGAACAAATTTTAAAGACCCACTCTGATGAAAATAATGTTTTTGACACGTTATTGTAGCATTTTTCTGATGGCGGAGGACAGAAAAAATCAAGCTTAAAATTGCATTCCTGAACATTTCTGTTTTCAAATCGTGAGTCAGAGCGTAAGCTCGCCGGAGGGCGTAAAAAAAAGAGCGCTCAGCAACGAGGAGGGGAAGAGGGGGTGGGATTGCTCCACCCCACGCCAACAGTTCAGCCCACAGCTCAGGTGAATTTCTGATGAACTCCAGCCACTCTGCAGACACTATGTCCTAGAAAACTGCAGGGGGTTTTGGGTTTTGGCTAAAAACGGCATCATCACAATTAAAACAGCACTGGGAACCCTTTCAAAATATATCAAAAGATGGTCAGAGTGGGATTTTAAGATTAGAGAATATTTGAAATATGAAGCACAGAAACCAAAAGCAGTTTTCAGTTCTGTCCGTCTCACTGTGACACGTACACCTTCAGGTTCCAACAGATGGAACAATCACACGCCTGAAACAGATGACTGTTGGACAGTTAAATCAATTCCTTGCATGGTCCAATCTTTCTCTGCGTTTTCTTCCATCCTTCAGCACCTTTAGAGCTTCTGGACTCATGCCTGAGCATTTGGTTAGACCAGGGGTCCACAACCCAAAATGTTGAAAGAGTCAAATTGGACAAAAAAAACAAAAATGTCTGGAGCCGCAATATATTAAAGGCCCTATTTAAGCCTTATAATGAAGGCAACACATGCAATATGTATCTATATTAGCTATATTAGCCTACTATCAAAATGACTAAGTTGTTACAAACACATAATGAGCATTATTAACAATTAAATGTTTATTTGCCCTGCAGTGCATTCTGCGGAGAACGACGCGTCACATGACTGCTCTGTTGTGCAAGTTTAACTTCATTACAATGTCGATGAATTATGTTTCATTGCTTTGATAAAATTAAAGAAATGTAATAAAGAAATCCGATTTATGATGTCATTTTTATTTTGAGGATTCGAACAAAAAACAACAAAATGGAACGTGTTCGAAACAGACTACAAAGTGACGCAAAACGTCACCCCTGGACAGCCATCGGACTGTGTTTTGTAGCAGGAGATCAGAATATTCGCTTTCAACTTCATCAAGCAATGCACGGAACTGACGGCGGTTCGATTTACATCAGCCACCTGGCTAGCGGTCCGCCGCCCTGCTGGTAGAAACGTGTGTCTCAGACTATGACGCCAATCTTCGTTGACAGAAATGTTGAAATTTAATATTTATTCTACACATTCTTACAGCATTGGAAAACGTTAAGAATGTTTGTGTCTTGTTTTTCCTCCTACAGAAACCATATTAAAACATAAAATATATTTCTCTCCCCCATCTTTTTACATTTTTAAACATTTTTGAAAATGCTCCAGGGAGCCACTAGGGCAGCGCTAAAGAGCCGCATGCGGCTCCTGAGCCGCAGGTTTCTGACCCCTGGGTTAGAGGAACAGATGAAGGAGGAACTTATTTTGGTCAGAATGGATCAAACTTCCTAATTCAGACTTTCTGAAAAAAAAGACACGCTATAGCTCCATTTGGTTAAGTTTCATCTGAAGAAGCCTTTGATTAAATGAATCTTTTCAGCTGGAAGTGTTAAAAGGATCATCATCAAAGTCAGCCGCTGCTCAAAACGTGTCCTGTGGAATTCTTTTGGAGCTCTGATGGCAGCAAACAGAAGTTTTAAACCCATCTGCTGTAGAGAGAACACAACAACTTTAAAGAAGGCCTCAGGTTCAGGTCAGAGGAAGCATTTCTACCCATCAGATCATATTTACAAACTAAAGATAAACTCAAACAAAAACTAAGGACAAATCAAATTTTTTTGGGTTGAATCAAAATAACCAGGAACACAGTCATACAGCCCATGGCCGAAACAGCAGGGAGCCTATCCCCATCACTTTATAGCCAAAACAAGAAAACTGGACAGTTTCCAGTGCATCACTGGAAAACACAGAAACAACCTCAAACTCGCTCCTAAGGGACTGTTCAGAGTCAGCCATCAACCTACGAAGCCTGTCTTTGGACTGTGGGAGAAAGCCGGAGAAAAGCCATGCATGAACAAGGAGAACATGCAAACTCCCCACACGAAGGTCCCAGCTGAGTTGAACCAGCCCCATCATCTTTATACAGGACCCCCCAGCTATTCACAAGAAGAAGTTAATTCAACCACAAAAGATTTGATTGTAAATATATATAAATAAAGACAAAGCTTCAGCTCTGCTCCTATTGGACCAGTTCTGTTTGAATGTATAAGCTTATTAAAAGTGCAGGTTTCAGAGGTAAAAAACTCAAGGTGGGGACAGGAAGAGATAAAAGCGTTTGCTAAAGTACAAATTTGACAAAATGCACCAATTGATGCACCAATTAATGCACCATTAACAGAAATTCATGTATAATGTGGAAGCCTGAACAGAGCAAGGCAGGGAACGGTTGCTTCCTTAAAGTCCATTCATTTCTGAAAATAGACACCTCCAAGGGCGTTATCCCGCTTATACAATAGTCACTTACTAATATGAATAAATATTTCATCAATTATTAGGATTTCATTTTTATTCCTTAGGTTTAAATTGTTTTTTACAACAGGCAAGCCATTTGAAACACAGTGCGTCATCAACGGCAACGACAACCAACACTAAAAAAAGGAGGGGGGGAAAGGGCAATGCCACACATCATGAGTGACATCATCAAGATCATACAGCTGAGGGGGCGGAGGTGACTGAGAGGCTCTTTGATTTACATGATGTCATACATGATATTGCATCATGATGAGAACATGTAGATGTCATGACATGACACCTACATGGTCACCAAAATGTATAGATACTTGACCAAATTTCAGTCAGACAACTCTTGCAGTAAGAAATATTTATTTCACAACCAAATTTTTTTTTACATTCTTTAAGTTGGCATTCACAACTTTTCATTTTGGCATAAGGCTCCGTTCAATTCCATGAGATAATTTTCCATAAAACTTTCGGGTAACAAAACCCCCTTAACGGAGCCCACAGGTGGAAGCCGGGGAGGAGGGAGGGGCGACGAATGAGCGCTGAAGGTAAGAAAGAGAATGAACAACTGCGCACCTGGGCTTAAATAGGACGCTGAGCAGGTGAGTTAATAGACTGAACCCTAGGGGAGTAACCTGTAAACACTGCTGAGTGTGCCTGCCTGAAATGCGACGAGTCGCTCATTAAAGCCTGGCAGTCCTGTGGGTTTTCTCCGAGTGCTTCGGTTTCCCCACATTAACCGTTAGTGATTGGCTAGTGGCTGATAAAAAACATGAGCTGGAAGGCTCATCACACCCCCATAGGTGCAGGACGCTGCTCAGTAGCCTGAAAGCAGTGACAGAGCATGAAAATTTTCCTGAGGTCTAAAATCTGACTTTTCCGACTGACAATGTGTGAGAAAGACTTGGAGGTTGTAAGTAATATTTAGAAACAGAATAGTTAGAAACTCCCTTTACATTTTATTACACTAACTTTTACTTTTTATTACACTGATGGTTTAAACTTGATTCACTATGTATTATCATCTCAAAATTATATTACATTTGCACAACCAAGACTATTGTCTCGTAACATTCCTTCAGCATCCTTCCCTTCATCTTTGTGTGTGCTGGTGTATGCGTCCTGGCAGATGTCTGTGATAACCTCCGAGAGATCTGACACTTTAAGCTCTCTGACTTTCGAACATCTAGCCTGCAACAACCTGGGGGTGGATTTTTCACACCACTATCCATCGGATGATGTTCTGAATATGCAAATGCAGGGCTTATATACCAAGCCCATTTTCCTGTTTTCTTTGTTCAGACTTTGTCCAGACTTTGATGCAGCAACTCTGTTCATCTGTCTGTAACCCTCCATGCAAATTTGTGCCTCTTGTGTGGAGTAAATCTTCACTGAATCTAAGTTTAGTCTCTGAGTCATTATTCATTCATTTCTGTGTGTAAGAAACTGACAGGGTACGAACCAGCCTAATTTAATTATCTAACCGTCCTGTTTAGAATCTCCAGTTTCCTCACAGAGGTCGTCTAGGATCTTTGATAAGCAAAAGTTAGGCAGCCCTGATTTAAAAAAAAAATCTATCTATATAAATGCATAAATTATATATATTATAAAAAATATAAAAATAAAATAAAAGCATACATATACAATTATATAATCATACAATAAATATTATATGCTCCGCAAACTGAAGAGGGCCAGAGCTCCTCCCCCCATCATGCAGACCTTCTACAGGGGCGCCATCGAGAGCATCCTGACCAGCTGCATCACCGTGTGGTACGGAGCCTGCACCGCGTCCCGCCGGAAGACTCTGCAGCACATTGTGAGAACAGCTGAGAAGATCGTTGGTGTCCCTCTTACTGGCCTCTCGGACATTTACCGCTCCCGCCTCACCGCAAAGCCATCAGGATTGCAGGGGACCCCTCACACCCATCCCAGAGACACTTCACCCTGCTGCCATCAGGGAGGAGGCTGCAAAGTCTGCAGGCCAGAACCAGCAGACTACAAGACAGTTTCCTCCATCAGGCGATAAGGACACTCAACTCCCTCCCTGCCCTCCCCCCTCTGGCCCCTCCACTCCATCCTACAAGCTCAAAGACTGCCACCACTTACTCATCCACTTACTGTTCTCAGCACTGATGTCACTCTAAACTGCCACTTTAACCATGCCACTGTTCTTTAGCACTGTTTAGATTACTGTTATTCCTCTTACTATTACTGTCTTTTTATCTATTTTTTTAAGTTGTTTATTTATTATTTTATATGCTGCTTGCACTGTGTGGTGAGAGAAAAGCAATTTCATCTGTGCTGTATGTCTTTATGGATGCAGTACCTTTGACAATAGAGCTGACTTTGACTTTGACTATATATATGAACTATATTAAAAATATGTAATAATAATAATGTATCATATAATAATAATAATAATAATAATAATAATAATAATAATAATAATAGTAATAATAAAACGAATAAATTATATAATAATACCTTAATTATAACATTAAAATAAAATTAAAAACAATATAAAATCAGTCACCATAATGTATAGATACTTGACCAAATTAAAGCCAGGAAGTCCTGTGGGTTTTCTCCGATCACTTCGGTCTCCCCACAAAAATTGTTAGTGATTGGCTTGTGAGTGATAAATATCCCCTCCCTGAATCGCCACCTTATCGTGTGTTTGCGTGCCTGAATGATCCCAGGAGCCGGGTGGTGTTCCACCTCAAACTGGTCCTGGGAGACGGGCCAGACCAAGGGCGATTCAAACAAAAACCTTTCCATTACTAGATACACTTACTTCCCCCAATAAGAGTTATGAGTGCCCCACCCTGGACTAGTTAGTTCTTGTCTGGTGGCTTTGAATTGCTTCGGGGCAGCAGGCAGCAAGCATGTTATCCTGAAGGCCCCCCAAAGAAAATGAACTTTTTCTGTAGTTCCTCATGGGGCTCTGGTTGCTAGTTAGTGACAGATGTGGGGGCAGGACGAGCGACGGTGGGACACTGGCTTTATCCACCTTTGGTTAGACGCTTCACACTGGATCACTCAATCGTCTGTCTCCACTGAGTCCCCAATCCCAAAAATCTTTTTGGGGCAGATGAGGCCTTCCCACTGCAGGGAAATTCGATGTTGTCATTCACTGGGCGCCTCCTTCCGCGCTAGAGGTCCGTCTTTAACTACGACCTATCCCCAACCCGGCTGCTTGTGCCCTCTGGATGCTCTCTGCACAGGGGGGCTGTATTGGCGCCTGACTTAAGGTCCAGAGCAGAGTGTGAAGTTCTCGTGTTCTGCACAGCTTCATTAGGTCCAAAGCACGGCAGAAACCTGCAGGTATGACGCTGTGGTAACTGAAGACGAGCCGCTGCACTGGATCAAACAGGTTGCTGCTAACAGAGAGGCTCCCCAGCTGAGATACTTCTTCATGATCCACTTTCCTGCAGAGGGAGCAGACCCATGGCAGCTCCAGAATCCTGTTTTCTCTCCTCCAAGGACCGACCCACAATGGTTCTTTTGAGAGCCACCCACACAACTATAAGAGCTTGATTCTCTCTTTTTCCTCCTGTTAACTTATAAGGCCTTACATGGAATGGCCCCGTCCTATATTAAGGACCTCATAGTCCCTAACCATCCAATGAGAACACTTCGCTCGCAAAATGCAGCACTGCTTGTGGTTCCTAGAATTAGGAAAAGTACGGTTGGAGGTAGAGCGTTTAGCCACCAAGCCCCTGTCTTATGGAATAAACTCCCAGCTCATGGAAGAGAGGCCGACTCAGTTTCCACATTTAAAGTTAGACTGAAAACATTCTTCTTTGGACAGGCTTATTGTCAGACTAGTTAGTATTCAGAGATTATTTAACTTAATGTTAATTTGTTTAAATTAAACTTAATAACAATAACAATTTGTTTTAAAAGGCTGCTAGAAGTTGAAGCTGGGGTAACTATGGTGCACTGGGGTTCTGTCCTCTTTTCTCATCTACTTCTACCCTCCTTCTCTTCTCTATTCTTAATCATTATTCATCATTTAGTTCTCCATGCCTCTGTTTGGTACAGTGCGATTCATGTATTGTCCCTCTTTCCCTCTCCCCTTCTGGGGAGTGGGAGTGCTTCCAGACTCCAGTTGTTTCATCCGTGCTCCAGTTCTTGACCGAGTACCTTGTCTCTGCTCCTGCTCCAACACCTGGCTGTGGTTCCTGTCTCCGGCTCGACTCGCGCCCCTGACTGTCCCCCCAACCACAGCTGGATGAAGCTCGTCTGCTGGACTTTATATATGTAGTTGCAGAGTTAGATAAGTTAATTCTTCTCTAAGAGTTCTGGTAAATCGCCTGTCCGTCCTGGGGGAGGATCCCTCCTTCATGTGGGCACCCCTGAGGTTTCTTCGTTCTTCCCGGAATGCGTTTTTTTTGGGAGTTTTTCCTTACCGCGAAGGGGGGTCTAAGGGCAGGGATGCCAGTTTAGCTTAGTCAGTTTGTTAGTTCATTTTAGTATTTTCCTATTGAACTCTTTGTATTCGTGATCCTTTTGAGTTCATGTTTTACTTTTTCAATTACCGATACCAAGCCCATTGAGACGACTGTTGTAGTGAATATGGGCTTTACAAATAAAACTGAATTGAATTGAATACCATGAAACAAAACAAATTTACAGAAATTAATTCATTCATAATTTTTACATGTTTTTGATGTATGTTAAAAGACAAATTTTAATCATGATTTTCAGCTCATTTTAGGTGAGCTTACATAAAATGAAAAGTACAATATAATAAAATAACCAAATTGCTCTTTTTTTTTTTAACCAGAAAATAAGTGTTTTATCAAAATGACACTGGGTGCTTACATCCTCCAAAAGTAAAGCCCATGCAGCTTTTCTGACAGAGTCTGGCTCTTTCAGGTGTTTCCCATGATCGTCTACATCCAAACCACTAAAGACAAATCAAACTGCTCTCCGATAACAGGTTCTCATTGTGGAAGGTTGTTTTTTTAACCTCCTCTGAAGAGCTTCGTCCTTTAAATACCACTTACAGATATAAATCTGGGAGCTTACGGACAGATGGATTTTTTTGATTGGCAGACATCCGCCTCTCGGCTCTTACAGGAGTCCGCCAATTTATTTGTCAAGGCAAAAACTGTGTATTGCATCCCAGGAAAAGTCTTCTAACGTGCATGTAGTTATTGACGTTTCCCTGGCAACACAAACATTCTCATAAAACACTTGTGTGGTCAATGAAAGATGGAATTACAAGTCTTTGATCAAAATCCAGCAGTAAAATAAACTCAGGAGGTCATTAATCTGTAAAAAGCGTTAGCTGGACTGTGTGTTTAGTCCCGTTCATCACGGCTGAATCCCAAAGATAACTGATCCCAACGAGGCCGTGGACCCTCCGGCCAAGCTGCTCTGGTGGAAAATGCTTAGAGGCACATTTGAAATGACAGAAGCTGAAAACAAGACTCATTTGTGGAGTAAGCTGGTCCTTCAACAGGGCAATAAATAGTGTCAACACTGAGCCTTCAAAAAAACAAAACATTGCCTTTGTGGCCTAGATTGGGCGGTTTCTTATTTTTGAAGCAGGGAGAGGGATTTATTTTCACAAATTTAAGCTAATCGCTGCACACGCTGATGGATGTGTTCCAGGGTTTGTCAGCAGCCAAAAACATTTTTTCACAAAAAGTTATATTTTTAAGGGGTTCAATAAAGGTGAGGGAAATCAGCCACAGAGAAACATTGATGTGTCAAAAGGATTTAGAGCTCTTTAAATGTTCAGCTGTTTGTTACATTTCTGGCTGATTTTGAAATGGAGTCAGTTCATTTTTCCTCCATAAATCTGCAAAGAACTTATTTTTCATATCCCCTATGAATGGTTCTTTTATTTTGGCGAGACTTTCATTTGGAGGCTGATTTACTGGGGTTCATCAGCGTTCAGGGGCTTCCTTCAAGGCTGCTGGGATCTGTCATACGAAAAGGTTT
The DNA here is from genome assembly GCA_037389245.1 of Oryzias sinensis. Lineage (NCBI taxonomy): Eukaryota > Metazoa > Chordata > Actinopteri > Beloniformes > Adrianichthyidae > Oryzias > Oryzias sinensis. The sequence goes on from CM074491.1 coordinate 4,220,775, forward strand.
CCCGTGTTTTCATGTACCATCAGACTGATCCAACTGCAGCTGATGATGACGATGGACCCTCTTCATCACACCGCTACGCCTTCCTACCAGATAAATGTAAAGAAAATACTCACAATCGATCTTGAGGGGACGAACGTCCCTAAAACGTCTGGAAATGTTTTTGTGAGTCAGAAAGGGTTGAAAAATAAAATCCGTCTTTGACGACCTTTGGAGACCTTAAATCAAATATTTAAAAAAAAGTTTGCTTTTTTTTTTCATGCAAAATTTTCCCACGAATGTTTGTGAAGACAAAATGAGAAATGCTCCAGGTAAAAACATGAATTATTAGCTATTTTTATCTGGATTTTTCCCATAAGCTCCCTAGTATTTTACCCTTATATCATGCAGAATCTAGAAATGTGCACTGTTTGTTAGGTTCCCACTAAATCATGGCTGTTTTGACGTTTAGAGATATAGATATATCTAGGGCAGCGGTGGCTCATGCAGTTGACTTTGTTTCTGTTTTCATTGGACATTTTAACCTGATTCAGATCCTGGTTAATGGCTGCTGCTTGTTGTATGTTCGGCTAACTCTTTACATTATTGATGGCTTCTCAGCTGCTTCATTTTTCTTGTTCTAGTTGATTCATTTTCTGTTTTGATTTCTTTTTTGGTTCTGTCTTTTCGTAAATCCCATCATTTTCTGTCACACAGATGCCTGTGTGTCCCAACAGAAGCGCGATGGTGTTCAAGCGGCTGCATTTCCCCGCTCAGCTCCATGTGAGGGCAGCAGAGCACCACCCCGGTCCCGCCAAGTCTTTAGGGAAAAATCACGGCTGCGACCCATAAACAAGCTCCAGCCTGCAAAGTGCATTTGACTAAAAGCAAATCAATTTGACGATACGTTCAAAATTGGAATAATTAGTGGGACCACATCAGAAGAGCCAGTGATGCGAGCATTACAGCGTGTTGCAAGCGAAAAAAAAATTCAAATCCGTTTGTGCCATTCCTCTGGGAAATCACCACATTACTCACTGACCGCGTTTCAATACGAAATAATACTTTGTGTTGTCATCTGACAACTTTGATGCACCTAGTCACCGTGGTTACGACGCCGCCCATCACAGGGCTTTTACTTTCAAAACAAACTCCTAGATGTATTAATGACCATAGTTAAACTTTTATGAACTGTCCACGATGAAAACACTTTTTCATCACATCATTTCTTAGAGGAAAATAAGGAAAAGCAGTTCAGCTTTTGCTGCCGTTGACAGGGGTCGCCTGTCCTGGCTTTCAACGGGGTTAACCCCAACACATCACCATGGTGACAGCTTTATCATTTCAACAGCTCCGCCGCAGGTTAGCCGCTGACCGAAGATGCGTCTGCAAAACCACAACTTCTTCTGCTTCAGGCTGAAACATATTTCATCTTCCTACCGCCTGCAGGCTGGGGGGGGGTAACATCTGCTCAGACACTCATGACTGTGGGGATGAAGCCCATCTAACACTTCATTTCACTGCAGTGCTGCACTAAGATGATGCAGTGTTACATGTTACAACACAAAAAAACAACACTGCCTTTAGCTATAATGAAATTATTTTGGCCCATTGGATGCGTGTCTTTTTGCTCAACGTGGTGTTTGTTTAAACTTTATTCAGAATTCTCTGAAGTGCTTTGAGTTTATTTGTATTTTACAAGATTAAAAATGGGGTTTTGCCAGATTTTACATTTAAAATATAGGTAATTTAATGCATTTTCAAATAAATTTATTATAAATCATTAAATTTTATACTAGAAAAAGCTAAAACATGATGGCTGGGGTGTTTTTCCCTCATTTCCAGGATTTAGCCATTGTGCATTCTCAAAAAATTGCAGTGCAGCCGACACTTTCCGTGTGCAAAGTCAGCTCATATAGTTTTTTTTTATTTTAGAAAAGTTTAGCAAAGATTTCAAAGAAAGTCAAAATGTGTTTCTACTTAGAAAATCCTCCACATCAGTCATGCTTGCCAGAGATCCTCACAAGTCCCTTTTGTCAAGTCCAAGTCCACTTTAAATTCTTTGCATTAAGTTTCAACTCATAGTTAAAATGCACATTTCATTTGTTGGACATGAATTCAGGCAGTTGGTGTTTTAACATTTTTCAAAGAAAAAGCTCTTGCGGATAAAAAAATCCAAATAAACAAATTAACATTGTTTACAAGTAACTCATGTCTCTGAGCAAATCCAATGAAAATTATGTTTTTGGTGTTTTGAACATGTATTTGTAGCAGTTTTCTCATCACGGAAGACATAAAATACAAGAATTTATTATTAAATTAATAATTTTTCATTCAAATTGTTGTGAATCAGGAGCAGATGAAAAAAACGGCGTTTGGAAAAGCTCGTATTTGTGACGTAGAACATACGCTGGGCGGGCCAAAAGCTTCTTGCTCCGCTCAATGAGAGAGCTGTCATCAACAGGAAGGGGAAGGCGAGGTGGGCTAGTTGTGTGACAACAACAGGCCGAAAAAACAATGGTATGACATTTTGATAACATTTTCCATCCATCCATCCATCTTCCTCCGCTTATCCGGGACCGGGTCGCGGGGGCAGCAGACTGAGCAGAGATGCCCAGACTTCCCTCACCCCAGCCACTTCCTCCAGCTCCTCTGGGGGGACCCCGAGACGTTCCCAAGCCAGCTGAGAGACGTAGTCTCTCCAGCGTGTCCTGGGTCTTCCCCGGGGCCTCCGCCCAGTGGGACATGCCCGGAACACCTCTCCAGGGAGGCGTCCGGGAGGCATCCGAACTAGATGCCCGAGCCACCTCAACTGGCTCCTTTCGATGTGGAGGAGAAGCGGTTCTACTCCGAGCTCTCCGCGGGTGACCGAGCTTCTCACCCTATCTCTAAGGGAGCGCCCAGCCACCCTGCGGAGGAAGCTCATTTCAGCCGCTTGTATTCGGGACCTCGTTCTTTCGGTCATGACCCATAGCTCATGACCATAGGTGAGTACTGGAACGTAGATCGACCGGTAAATTGAGAGCTTTGCTTTTTGGCTCAGCTCCCTCTTCACCACGACGGACCGATAGAGCGACCGCATAACTACGGACGCTGCTCCGATCCGCCTGTCAATCTCACGTTCCGATCTTCCCTCACTCGTGAACAAGACCCCAAGGTATTTAAACTCCTCCACCTGGGGCAAGGACACTCCACCGACCGAGAGATGGCAAACTACCTTTCTCCGGTCAAGGACCATGGCCTCAGATTTAGCCGTGCTGACCCTCATCCCAGCCGCTTCACACTCGGCCGCAAACCGCCCCAATGCATGCTGGAGGTCCCGGTTCGATGAAGCCAACAGGACAACATCATCTGCAAAAAGCAGAGAGGAAATCCTGTGGTCCCCAAACCAGATCCCTTCCGGCCCCTGGCTGCGCCTAGAAATTCTGTCCATAAAGACTATGAACAGAACCGGTGATAGAGGGCAGCCCTGCCGGAGTCCAACGTGGACCGGGAACAGGTCTGACTTACTGCCGGCTATGCGGACCAAGCTCCTACTCCGGTCATACAGAGACCGGACAGCCCTCAGTAAGGCTCCCCGGACCCCATACTCCCAGAGCACCCCCCACAGGATGCCACGGGGGACGCGGTCGAACGCCTTCTCCAAATCCACAAAACACATATGGACTGGATGAGCGAACTCCCACAAACCCTCCAGCACCCTAGATAGGGTGTAGAGCTGGTCCACTGTTCCACGACCAGGACGGAAACCGCACTGTTGTTCCTGAATCCGAGGTTCGACTATCGGACGGACTCTCCTCTCCAGTACCCTGGCATAGACTTTCCCAGGGAGGCTGAGGAGTGTAATTCCCCTATGGTTGGAACACACCCTCCGGTCCCCCTTCTTAAAGAGGGGAACCACCACCCCTGTCTGCCAGTCCAGTGGTACGGTTCCCGACCGCCACGCGATGCTGCAGAGACGTGTCAGCCAAGACACTCCCACAGCATCCAGAGACTTGAGGTGCTCAGGGCGGACTTCATCCACCCCCGGGGCCTTGCCACCGAGGAGCTCGTTGACTACCTCAGTGATTTCAGCCCGGGTAATGGACAGCCTCACCCCAAAATCCTCATTCTCCACTTCTTCAAAAGAAGGCGTGTCAGTGGGATTGAGGAGATCCTCGAAGTACTCCTTCCACCGACCGACAATGTCCCCAGTCGAAGTCAACAGCTCCCCACCTGCACTGAAAACGGTGCCTGTGGAGAACTGCTTTCCCCTCCTGAGTCGTCGGATGGTTTGCCAGAATTTCTTCGAGGCCAACCGATAGTCCTTCTCCATGGCCTCACCGAACTCCTCCCAGGACCGAGTTTTCGCCTCCGCAACAGTCCGGGCCGCAGCTCGCTTAGACTGCCGGTACCTGTCAGCTGCCTCTGGAGTCCCGCAGGCCAGCCAGGCCTGGTAGGACTCCTTCTTCAGCTTGACGGCATCCCTTACTTCCGGTGTCCACCACCGGGTTCTGGGGTTACCGCCGCGACAGGCACCAGAGACCTTGCGACCACAGCTCCGAGCTGATAACATTTTGAAAAACAAAACTTCTAGAAAACACAATGACATCCAGTTTCGCTTCAAGTCAATCAACTTTCATGGGCAATGACAGAGAAACGTCATCATCCAATCAGTAGTCTCTTACCATCCCTGGTTTCTGTGTTTAGATTTTTAACATTTCATTTTGATTTCTGTAAATTTGTTTCGCTTTCCGAATTTCTTTTTATTGTTATTTTTTTACAAAATCGGAAAAGGTAGTACGGTGGGACAGTGTTGATTGTATGATGACGTTTGTCCATCCTTTCAACTGAGAGTTAACTGACTTGAAGAGATACTGGATCTAATCATCCAATCGGTGATGTTCCATAGTTTTTACCTTATCTGGTTTGTAATTGCTTATAACATTTCATTTGGTTTTCTGAAAATTTCGTCTGTTTTCTGATATTTTTGTTTCGTTTTGTTTTTGATTTTTTACATTTCTTTTGTTTTTTAAAACGCAATGCTTTTTTTAAATATTCGTTTAATTGTTGTTGTGATCATTAAGCTTAACACTTTGTGTTATATTTTTATATGAAAAGTGCTTTATAAATAAAGTTTGATTTGATTTGATTTGATTAAAATGTTTTAGCGTCAAGTTATTTGTTGATGTACCGTAATTTGGACTTCCGTAATGTATAGGGGTGTGTATTGACAGCAGTCTGGTGATCCGATACGTTTCCTGATATTGTACCGGAACACATTTTCTTTCTTTCTTTTTTAAAGATGACTCAAAAAAACCTAAATTTTAATACATCTTACATTGTAGTGAAATTGTAAAATTCAGTTTATTCACTGATGACAATTCAATTCAATTCAATTCAATTTTATTTGTATAGCCCAAAATCACAACAACAGTCGTCTCGATGGGCTTCGAAGTAAAACATGAACTCAAAAGGATCATGAATACAAAGAGTTCAATAGGAAAATACAAAAATGAACTAACAAACTGACTAAGCTATACTGGCATCCCTGCCCTTGGACCCCCCTTCGCGGTAAGGAAAAACTCCCAAAAAAACCGGATTCCGGAAAAAACGAAGAAACCTCAGGGGTGCCCACATGAAGGAGGGATCCTCCCCCAGGACGGACAGGCGATGTACCAGAACTCTTAGAGAAGAATTAACTTATCTAAATCTACAACTACATATATAAAGTCCAGCAGACGAGCTTCATCCAGTCGTGGTTGTGGGGACAGTCAAAGGCGCGAGTCGAGCTGGAGACAGGAACCACAGCCAGGAGCAGGAGCAGAGACGAGGTACTCGGTCAGGTACAGAGCAGAGACGAGCCAGAGACAGGAACCACAGCCAGGTGTAGGAGTGGAGCAAAGGCGAGGTAGACGGTCAGGAACTGGAGCACGGATGAGCCAATTGGAGTCTGGAAGCACTCCCACTCCCCAAGAGGGGAGAGGAAAAGAGGGACAATACATGAATCGCACTGTACCAGACAGAGGCATGGAGAACTAAATGATAAATGATGATCAGGAATGGAGGAGAGGAAGGGTAGAAGTAGAAAAGAAAAGAAGACAGAACCCCAGTGCACCATAGTTACCCCAGCTTCAACTTCTAGCAGCCTTTTAAAAGAAATAGTTAAGTTTAATTTAAACACATTAACATTAAGTTAAATAATCTCTGAATACTAACTAGTCTAACAATAAGCCTGTCCAAAGAGGAATGTTTTCAGTCTAACTTTAAATGTAGAAACTGAGTCGGCCTCTCTTACATGAGCTGGGAGTTTATTCCATAAGACAGGGGCTTGGTGGCTAAACGCTCTACCTCCAACCGTACTTTTACTAATTCTAGGAACCACAAGCAGTCCTGCATTTTGCGAGCGAAGTGTTCTCATTGGATGGTAAGGGACTATGAGGTCCTTAATATAGGACGGGGCCATTCCATGTAAGGCCTTATAAGTTAACAGGAGGATCTTGAACTTGATTCTGGAATCAACTGGGAGCCAATGGAGCGAAACTAACACAGGAGTGATGTGATCTCTTCTGCTAGTTCCAGCTAACAATCTAGCTGCTGCGTTCTGAACAAGCTGGAGACTTCTTAAGGAACTCCTAGGACACGCTGCTAACAAGGAGTTACAGTAATCCAGCCTCGACGTAACAAATGCATGAATGAGTTTTTCAGCATCACTCTTAGAAAGTATATTTCTGATCTTAGCAATATTCCGCAGATGGAAAAAGGCAGTTCTACACGCCTGAGATATGTGAGCCTTAAATGATAAATCCTGGTCAAATAAAACCCCAAGGTTTCTAACTGTGGAATTGGGGGCTATACTTATGCCATCCAGGGAGACTATCTGAGCAGACAGAGCGTCTCTGAGGTTTTTAGGTCCAAGTATAATGACCTCAGTTTTTTCTGGGTTCAAGAGGAGGTAATTAATTGTCATCCAGGTCTTGATGCAAGCGTTCAGTTTCTCTATCTGGTCATTCTGGTCAGGCTTCATGGATAAATACAACTGCGTATCGTCGGCATAACAATGAAAATTAATGCTGTGTTTCCTGATTATGTTTCCTAGGGGTAGCATATAAAGCGTAAACAGGATCGGTCCCAAGACTGAGCCCTGTGGGACTCCATAGTTGACTCGAGTGCACTGAGAGGAATGTCCATTTACATTAACGAACTGATACCTATCGGACAGATAGGATTTAAACCACTGGAGAGCAGATCCTCTGATCCCTATGTCCTGCTCTAGTCTATGGAGTAAAATACTGTGGTCGATAGTGTCAAAGGCTGCACTGAGGTCCAACAGGACAAGAATAGAAAGTAGACCCTTTTCTGAGGCCAATAACAAGTCATTAGAGACTCTAACTAGTGCAGTTTCCGTACTGTGGTGGGGTCTAAACCCCGACTGAAAGTCTTCAAAGAGGCAGTTGTCCTGTAGGTGGCAGTAAAGCTGCTTAACTACAACTCTTTCTAGGATTTTAGAAATAAAGGGCAGGTTTGATATCGGTCTATAGTTGGCCAACACGCTAGGATCCAAACTGGGCTTTTTCAGAAGAGGTTTAACAACTGCATATTTAAAAGACTGTGGCACGTAACCCGTTTCCAGAGAGGCATTTATCATTGTTAATATGGGATCATTGATTAGGGGAAAAGTTTCTTTAAAAAGTCTAGTGGGAATTGGGTCTAACAGACACGTTGAGGATTTGGAGGACGTAATAATTGATGTTATTTCCGCTTGATCCACAGCAGTAAAGCAGTCCAATGTTACAGAAGTTTCTATGGATGCCTCCATTTCTACCACTTCAGCCTGTTCTGGGCTGATTGTAGGAATAACTTGATTTAACTTATGTCTAATATTTGAGATTTTACTATCGAAAAATGTAAGAAAATCATCAGAGCTGAGAGAAACAGGAACATGTGGTTCTACTGAGCTCTGACTGCGAGTTAATTTAGCAATAGTGCTAAAAAGAAATCTTGGATTGTTTCCATTCTCTGATATTAAGGTTGAATAGTACTGGCTTCTAGCTCTACGCAGAGCTTTTTTATAATTTAATAGGCTATGTTTCCAGATATCCAGAGACTGCTCTGAACCGGAGCGGCGCCATTCTCTTTCCAACTTACGGGTTTCTTGTTTAAGAGAACGAGTTTCAGCGTTAAACCACGGTGTTTATGTTAAGCACTGCAACTGTATCTTATATACAAGTTGCTTTAAGATATTTAAGATATTTTTGGTATCTTAAAATCTAAAAAGGGAACAGTCAACATTGTCTGATAACCACAACAAAATATATTTCAGTGTAAGAAAAATAATAAAATGAATGGGCCTTAACCAATAAGGTTCTAAAGGTTTGATTGAGGAAATAAAGTGCTGTTTACTTTCAACATTGATGTAGTTTCTCCAGTACTTTTAAACAGTTCAGTACGGAGCACGTGTCCTGACATTAAAAAACGAAAGAATGATCAATTTATTATAGTCTCAATGAATATAAGAAAAATATCATAAGATTTATGATAACTAGACTTGATTCTTCGCCATCATAGAGATGCGGAAGTTACCGCTGAAAGCATCTTTTGCGGCCGGACAGAAAGAATATCCGTGTTCATGAATGACTTGTGGCGTGAATAATTATTGCGTTCGCATGAATGAATTATTTTGAGGGAACGAAATAGTATTTCGAGGGAACAGAATATTATCTTGTGGGAACGGAATATTATTTAGTGCGAACAAGATATTAATCTGTGGGAACAAGATATAGTTTAGTTTTTTAATGTCAGGACACGAGCTCCGTAGTTCAGGAGTCTGAATGGTGCTTCTCAAAATAAGGAGAAAAACACTAATACTTCCCAGAAACAATACAGTGATGATGATGATGAGGCAGCATAACAGGATGAAGAAGAGCACTTTAATGTAGCTAAGATGCTTTACTTCCATGACAGTCTGCTCTGCAGCTGCAGCCCCACTTTGTCACGCGTGGAATAAACACGGATTTCCCCGCTCATCGCCACGACGTTGGGCTTTTTTCAGAGCGTTGTACACATCCCTCTGATCCATCAGGTCGCTGGACTAGAATCTATTGCTGTGAGGTTCTGCAGAACTTTGGCCCGCTTTGCCAACGGCATTTAGGCTCCGTATTAGCCGCTGTGCAGCTGCAGAGCTTCACTTGTTCTAATCAGAGCCGCTAAAAAGTACCGCAATCCGCGTTTTTGTTGAATACTCGCAGCAGATTGGAATGGAGATTTGGTTCGGTACCCATAAGTGAAACCTAAATAGTTCATGTCTCATAACAACAAAAGTCTCTTCTCGTAGTTGTTTTGTGCGTGTACAGCTGCTGAAAGAGGCTCCGTGTTCTCTGCTGCCAACTAGTGGTTGGAGGTTTAAATGGAAAACAAGAGTAAGACGCAGAAGGACGCTCTTGAATAATTAAATAAATATCGTCCTGACAGCATTTTGAATCAATACAAATTAACTATCCTGAAATATATCGCCGAATCGTTTTTCTTTCAACACCCCTAGTAATGTAGCCTAACTTATGAGCAGCTGTCCCACGGTGTGCTAATGGCTAAGTTAGCATGTACCCTGCCTATCTGCAGGCATATCAAGCTTGCAACTTTGTTAAGATGTGTAACTTAGTTTTTATCCTACTATTTTTCAATGTAGTTCAATGTAAATAGAACAATGACAGACATTTTATTTCAAAATGGAATTTTAAAAAATTGATTATGTAGAGTAAATCTTCATGCAATTAAGATTTGTTTACTTGTTTAGTTGTTGCAAGTGTTGTTAGAAAGCATCATACGCTGGTTTTTATCAAATGCACCTCATCTGGTGAAAATCAGTGCAGTTTTTCTTGCAGCAGCGCCGTGAAAAAAGCTTCAGTCTGAAGGGTGGAGGGAAGCTCTCCACCAGCTGAACAGACAGAAAAAAGCTCCCTAAGCTTTAGAAAAAGATACCATCACTTTCTGAGATGAGTTTCTTTCACTCTGCAAGATCATATTTAAGAGATTGGGATCTTCCAGCCTCCTCCCCCTTGCATGGTGGTAATCGCTCGATACTGTATTTCCAGCCCCCTTAATTTACACTTTGGGGCAAATGAAATGTGCTAATGTCTCCTGCTAGGAGCTCTTTTGGTTTGCTGAGGCGAAATAGACCAGCGTACATATATTAACATTATTCTGCAGGCTGATACATGAGCGAGTCACTGCCTTTACCCGTCTTCCAAATTTATGACACACCTCAAAGGTGTTCCTGCATGGCTGGGCGCTTAGACTCCCTCACTGAGAGTTTATGGCTCCGTTGTCTTCATCAGGGTCAAAGATTCACATTCACTCGACTGAACTGATCCAACGGATAACCAGGTGATCTGTAATGAATGTGCCTGATTACAGTAGGTCTGGACACGACCTCTGCAGGACCAGACACCCCCCCCCCCCAGGTTTTATCTGACCTTTGACGATTGACTGTATTTGAGAACTGGAGTGTAGTTTAAGGTATTCAAGGGATGTACTTACCAGTCAGATGCCTTATAAAAGTAGGTGAAGCCTGCTGGCACCACATCCAATGTTCCATACATTTGACAGATTTTGTGGAAGGCGTAATTTTGTGCAGACAATCATACATTAGAAGCGTATTTTCTACGTCACAAATGCGATCTTTTTTAATCTGCATTTTTTTGTCTGCTCCTGATTGACAGATGTGGCTTTTTTTTTCTTAGTTTTCTTCATATATGTTGTCCTCCTTCAGAAAAATGCCACAAGAACAAGTTAAAAATTCAAAAAAACAAAGTTTTCTCCAGAGTGGTTCTTTCAGCCCTCGTAGAAAAGTAAGTTCAATACTAGAAAGAGCTGCATTTCAAGAAGAAAATGCAGAGTTAAAAGCTATTGCTGAATAAATAATAAAACTTAAAGGGTAATGATTGGCAAAAAAAAAGAAATGATCAAAGTTGACCATAAATAAAGTGAAAACAGCACAATAACAAAAAGATATTTTTGTGAAAAATGGAAATGGAAACCATGGAGACCAACATGGATATCAATATGATTATGATTATGACGGTGGACCTCAAGTTGGGAAACATGTTAATTTGCTGACTACTTCAGAGTTGTTTATTTATTAGTTTTCCTGTCCAGTGGAGCAGTTCAGGTCACAAAGATCTGGTCAAGCTTCTCGATCAATAAATGGAGTCATTCTCGTCTCTGTTTTACATCCCCACCAGCAAATATATTAATAATCAAACCAAACAAATCCTTTAGGATCTGCTGCATCCTCTGAAATCCTCCACCTTTCATCACAATCAACGACTCACACATGCACAACTGCCAACACTTACTTATGGAAGCTTTTTAAAAACACACATTTGTTCGTGTTTTTTCCTACTTTTTAAATTGGACATCTTTTCCTGCAGGAGGCTTTGAGTTTGTGAAATAACTGCTGAACTCATTTTTGGCTTGTAGCCGGAAGATAACAGATAATACATGTATGTGTTTTATTTACAAACCTGAGACATGAGGAAGAATCCTTATTGAAACAAAATCCACAAAGAACCAATGGTTTGACAGAGTCAAAGGAGAGAGACATCCAGATGGGGAGACCTTGTCTCAACAATGGAGGGGTCCTAACACATTTCCCTTCTCTAACGTTCATATCTGTAGTCATTTCTTTCCCCAGCAGAGAAGGATCCCATTCACACTCTGTTTAGGTGCTGCAGGTCTTCGGGTTGTCCAGGTCTGTAGAGGGTCGTAGAGAGGAGCACCTTAAGGTCAGCACAGGTGTGTCTTGCAGTTCTCTTGACTTCAATGGACGTCATGAAAATGGAACGGAGCATAGTCGTGTGTGGTAGGTGTATCGTGAAGTATTCCTAAGACAAATGGACCCTGATATTTCATGAGGATAGTATGCGTGTCCCGCAGACGCCTGGCGACCGCCCATAAGGGCAGTTGGGAGTAAGGCTTTACGTGAAATCTAGTTGGTGAACTTGACGCCAAGGCCTCGATGGATTCAGAGCAGAGATGCATCCTCTGTCAGCCTCTAAAGACCAGAGTCTCATTTCCTGCCATGTAAAACTTTAAAACGTCTTTTTTCCAGGTAATTTCAAAAACTCAAAGGTGTTTTGTGAACCTGTGACAGCGCCCCTCCCCCTCTTGTCATTTCTCAAGAACTTCCCAAAGAAGCGAGTGGCAGAAACCTTCGGCGCACGACCCGGCCTGCATCCAGGCTTTGTGCAAACGTCTGGATGAAGAGATCCGTCAGAGCCCTGATGGACTGGAATGTTAATCAAGCCATTTGTCATGTTGTTGAGTCAAAGGCTGTCTGTGCACGTGCAGGGCCGGGCGGCGTGGACGGGCCCAGCGCCAACCAGGGAGTTGTCGGGGCCCCCTTGAATCTAAAAATGTAAACCATGAACCCGAAACACAATGAGCTTCTTTCTTGTGGCTGTGGCGAAGAGGTTGATGAAAGTGACAGAGGAATTTGGCGAGCGCGCTCAGTCCAGCTGTGCCAGACAGGTACCGTGGTTATGAATCAACTTCCTGCAGCAGGAATAACTGGGAGGGGGTCCGTGAGATGAAATCATATGTTTTTTGATTCCACTGAATGTTTTACTTCAAGTTCACCTCCATCAATCCTGCAGCCGTGTCTCGTTCTGCTTTCCCCAAAGTTCCTCGAGCCACGTCCCCCCTCCTCCCATCATCCCAAAGTTTTGTTTCCCGCCTGAACGGGCAGCTGCGGGTTTCACGGCGCCTTCCTGTCAGCTGATCAATCGCTGCGGTTTGTTGTGGGAAGCAGATAAGTCGGCGGAGTGACGCTTTCATCCTGTTGTTCTCTTTCATTATGGAAATGTCGCTGGCATCAGAGGGAGGAGCGTTTTGATCCTCCAAATGTCACACGGTAATGAATGGAGATCCGGGGAAAGAGTTGTAGGATCATAATGAGCTTCTGCCTACAGCTTCATCAGCCTGATGATAATGACATTCAGGTTTTGCACATTAAAAACTAATGAAAAGAAAAATCTCATTTCATTTTTTGCACGGGCTCTCATCCCCTTAAGCCCACCTCAGCAGTCAGACTCGCAGAACGCGACGATCCGATCACTCTTTGGCGTGTGGGCGGGAACAGACATCCCCTTTGAACTTTTTGGGCTCCCCACCTTCAGGAGGTTGGGTGTGGATCAAATGCGTCTCTCTTTTTTCCTAAAAACTGCCTCTGGGGATTCGCGGCATCACCTCCCAGGTGGGAAAGGAGCCTGAGCTCCTTCGTCAGACGTGAAAGAGTCACAGATCTCAGGTGGAGGTGTTCAACTTCTCTGATGTGCAGTTTTCAGAGGTTCAGGTGTGGAACTGTTTGAATTCAGGACGTTAGGCTCCTGCTGCCTTCAGGTCAGGAAGGTGTTCATCTGTCAGGCATCTTTCTCATACAAAGATCCTGGAAGGGGTTCACTCCGGTGTTTTAATAAGGACGAGGAAACAATAGTTAGACGCTCAAAACATATTCAATTATTATCTGATTTATTAGTGACCAAGTTAAAGCTGCTGCCTTTTACTCCACAACAGCAGTCATGAGATTATGAATGATTAGGTTAAGATGCTTACGTTGTCCGAACACCTGGAGCACAGCTGCAGTTTTGATTGTTTCGACACTGTTAACATTTCTGTAGACTAGTTACAAATGTTTCCAGAGTCTCTGATTTTTGTGTAAAAAAAGAAAAAAATAGAATTGGTTTTCGTTAAGGGTGTAACAATTCATTGGAACAACGATTTGATCCGATTCTCTGACCTCAAACGGATCCAGGTCGTCTTTAAAACTTCCAGCAGTGAGAAATTCCTGCTACTGAACAGGTGAAGTTCTCCAGATTCTTTGGATTTCTTCAAGTGTGAATGAAATCTGTGTCCAAACCAACAAGTAAACTAGAATGAATGTCAAATCCATTCACATGTTAGTTTCCTAAAGTTCACCACTGTTGTTTTTCCACATCCAAAGAATCCAAAGGGAACATTCTTAGAACATTCTAGACACTGGATGGTCACATGACTTCATTCAAAGTCTGTCCACACATTGGACTGGAATCATCCGTGTTATCGACATCATGTTTGTTGTCTGCTGTGCAAACCTACCGTGTCTCAGTCCAAATGTACTTTCCAATGTGGATTATAATCGATTTATGTTATTTCCATACGATTATTAATTGGTGTAGGCCAGATCAACGTCAGAACTAGAAATTAAACGGAGACGACAAAATGACAGAATCTTCTTCATTCCAAAGGGGAGAGTATAATATTTGGCAGTTAACCTAATTTGTTTGTTGTTCCTTATTTAATAGTAAAACGTTATCATTTTTTAAAGCCAAATTAATTAGTAAAAGAATAACTACAAACATTGTATTAAGTGTAAAAATGCTTTTGTTGTATTTCTTTTGAAGACAAATAAATTACCAGCTTGTATACTTGATATGTTTCTGTGGCTTCAAACATATTTTCCCAAACCAAACAAAAGGTTTTCCCTAAATTCACTCATGAAAGTTGAGCCGCAGAAGTGGTTTTTCTTTTTTAAATACGTCTTCACTGCTGGAGGCCGGAGTTGTGTATAAAACTCATTAAAATCAATGTAGGTACTCCTTTGAACGAACGGAAAGGAAAGTTAATATTTGTTCATTTACATTTTCTGCAGTTTTTTCGACCTAAAACATGGATCCTATTGATATTCAGGTCAGTTCACCCCACATGGCCCAAAATTAGAATTTCTTGTCTATCTTATAACTGTTGCTCTAAAAGTGTGAACAGATAAAGTGTTTCATTAGAAAGTAAACTCAAAAAGTGTCTGATGTCACCGTAAACAGGCACACTCACCTGTGATGATGATGAGAAGACGCACCTGAGTCTATCATGGCTTCTTCTTCTGTGGTTTGTTGGCAGTTGGCAGGCAGCTTGTTGGTGTGTTGCTGCCACCAACCAGTCTGGAGTGCTGATCAGGACCCCCCCCCCCCAACTCTTTTTTTTTTACAAACCTTTATTTACTCAGGAAATGTCCCATTTAGAATCTCTTCTCCAAGGGGGTCCTGGCTAGGGGGAAGCAATAAATTACATTCACAATAAAAGTGTAAACATTTAAAACGTAAAATACATAAAAATGAGAGCTTATGTGAAACAGGTACAGTTTAAAGTGACTTTCTCCTCCAAACTCAGCCTGGATTTAAAAATATTCAGGGTAATTTTATTTCATTTCCAGCTTTTTTGTATGTGGAGGGGGCAGAAAAGACAAAAGCCTTTTTTCCCAGTTCTGTACCCGCACATGGAACAGCGAGCAACTCTTCCTCCACCCTTCCTCAGTGCCAGTCTAACATGTCATGGGGTGAGTCCTATCTAGTGCTAGATTATTTAGTGCCCCGGATTCTAAAAGCAATTCGGACGCCACGGACACTACTTTTTTTTTATTTCTTTCAAATGGCGGACATGGAGTCACCAAATTCACAAAATGAAAATGTAATCTAGTAGTAGTCTTCTACAACGACTACTTATCAATCCACTGTGTTCTGATAATGAAAACGTTGATAGTTTATTAAAAGAAAAACATTTACATTTAAACATATGTTCGCAAAAAATGTTCAGATGCAATGCATTGTGGTTTTTATTCGCCAATCTAGTGAGCATTGATGCACGCTGGCTTTTCTTAGGGGAAAAATTTTATAGGGCACTCGATTTTGGAATTGTAGAGTCAGATTGCTCAAAATTGCCCAAATAGTGTTCTATGTAGGGACTAGTGAAGGAATTCTGACCCAACCGCTGTATTTATTTTTTTCTTCTTCTTGGGTTTCATTTGATGCATGCTTAAGGTGCGTGCCTGCTGTCTACTGTGCAGTAGTGTTGGTCGGGGTGGGGGACTAATTTAAAAAAAAAAAGAAAGAAAAACTAGATTCAGTCTTTAAATTAAGGGTATCGTCCCTTTTACCTAAACTAGCTTTTAAAATACATACTGTTGGACAATAATTCTTCAAATCAAACCTATTTGGAAATAATACAATAAAAAAATATCATATTTTTTTAACTTTCAAAGTATCTCCCTGTGCGTCTTTTGTTATCTAAAGGTTTTGAAGACAGAAACGTCAGGCTTCACACCGACTTTCTCTGACTTCATCTATGAATAAATTCTCACCGTTTTGACTCAGAGGCTCACAAACACTCCGATCGCCACACGTGTGAATAATTCACAGCTCGGGTCACATCAAACTGCGGCGCGTCGGCTAAATCTGTCCTCTCTGGAAAGCTCACGTTTTACCTCTAATTAGTCATGAAAGCCGCTTTGACGGCTCCCAGCTGCAAGCGTGACCTCAGTCGGGCGACTCACAGACCAATCAGGGTTTGGAGAGGTTCGAGCATCGACTGCTGATAAGTTTCACACAACATGTGTCACCAGGAGATCAGGCAAATGGTGCTGTGGCCAATCGCAGCAGGCAGGTAAGAATCCACCTGTCCGCTCCAGGCTCCACACTCATGGATGAAAGCTCTTCACTCCGCCCCACAGGAGGGAACCACAGAACGGAGAACGCTCAAACACTAGGATGCCTGCGCTGACTTCCAATAAAAACTTCAGACCCGTGACGGTTTTTACTTTGTGAGGTTTTTACTACCAACAAAAACCTGATGCCGGCTGAAAAATCTGCAGGTTTCTGTTAGGAGGAAGCCGAAACCCAAGAACATCAGGAAGACCTTCACTTTTTACAGCTCCGAATAAGCAATATAAATCTAAATAATAAGTACATTTGTCTACTTTTTTTGCCTCGTTTGTTGTAGGCACACTAAGGTACTCATTTTATCCATTTGTCTTATTATACTTAACATTGAGGAGCTTTAATTTGACAAGTCCTCCATCATTCTATTGGTTCTGACAAATCCAGTGTCAATTATTGGGATTATTCCTTAAATTCATAAGACACTCCTCAGTTTTTGCTTCCTGCTTTTTTCAAACGAGCTGCACGATCTCCTCACTCTGGCTGGTGTCATTTGTCTCACAGTCAGTTAAAGTAGTAAAAAAAAGACCTATCATGATTTTCACGTGTTTCAAGCTAACACCGTGTTCGTTAGTAGATGGAGAATTCCCAATTTATACTTCCTTATTCTTCTTTGTGTTTTTTCACAATTTCAAATTTTCACAGATGTGATGAACCGCGTCAAGACCACGGAAGCAGTTGTGTAAAAGATAAACTCAGTTATAAAATACAAAAGCTGATCGCTTAACAAAACAGTCTAAGCTAAACTGGGCATCCCTGTCCTTAAACCTTCCGTCTCAGTGAGGAAAGGTCCTAAAATTAAACCAGATGAAGAAAGACTAGCTGATGCGTTCATGGTCATGTCAGCTGGGCGGTAAAAGCATAATTTCATGCTATTTCAAGAAAAAATGTCATTCATTCGATGGTCTCCTGTTAATAAAATGTTGCCACTATTATAGTGTTTTAATCTATGCAAATGTCTTACAGCACACGTGCTTGTTGCGTGTTTGCGCCTGTGTGAAAGTGAAGAGCGGATGCAGTAACAAATTAAGACTTTTATTTGAAATTGTTCACCTTTAACACACCGACATTTAACACAGACGAGGCTTTGTGGTCCTTCTGACGGTCAGTGATGATGTGCATCAACTGGGATGGCTTTGAACGGATGAAAACGCACACACACACATGCACACACACACACACACACACCCACACACACACACATTGATATGAAGGAATGGGCGAAAAAAAAAGAGAGACACACATTACAGCACACTTACATCTAACACAGTCTGGCCATCTAATGTAGACTTGAACAGAGGAGGAGCTTAAAGTGCTTCCAGGAACAGAGGGGGCGTGGCTTGTGTTCAGAAGCTTTTGTTGGAATCCTGACTGCATGGAGGAGTCCAGCGTTGCCGCTTCGAAGCAGCAGCTTCCGATCGAACAAACTTCCGATCTTTTTGTTTAGAGCCCCGAAACCCATGCTTGTTCGTTTGTGACATCACAGAGACAGACTCCGCCCCCTCCTGGTCCTGACCAGGATGAAGCAGGTGGAGAAGGAACAGATGGCTGAAGTCCACAAATGCAACTGTAGCTTTACAAAAGCACATCCCCACCATGTTCAGCACAAACGGCACCTTAAATCTGGACATAATTACACTGCATAGTTCACAGGGTTGGTTTTGTACATTATTGCAGAATGGTGTGGGTTCGAGTCCGGGTGGCACAGACAGCGCGTGGAGTCCGGCGATCATATTAGAGGGGGGCGGTGGTCCAAACCGAGTGAAGAACTTCAAATGCTTAGTGCATAGAGCGGGGGACCCACACGCCTTCAGTAAGGAGCGAAGAGGACAGGCGGATGGGACGTCCTGACAGGCCCGGGGGCCGGGCGAAGCAGCGCAGCCGGAAGGGTCTGCGTCTGGAACAGGCTGGGGGCGGGCGTGGGATTGGGGGCGGGGTTTGTGCGCTGTGCGAAAGAGTTTCCGAGGGCGGCGGCCACTGCTGCGAGCTGAGCCGGAAGGATCTGGGCGGTCAGGGGCCGACAGGGACGCTCCTTCCCCAAAATCAGCTTGATCTGCTGGAGAGAGAGAGAGAGACAGTCAATTCAGAGGAGGAGCCGGGGCGGCGTGCAGATCCAACGTGCAGCCGGGCGGCGTCTGCCACAAACTCTGTTTTTGAGTGTAATGGAGCAGAAAGATGTCAATAAATATCACATGAATGAATGAGAAGCCTCTATAGAAAAACAAATCCTGTTTTCTCTTTTCTAGTTCAACTCTCCGAACAGAAAGAGGATTTGTTGGGGGGAGGGGGGGGGACTGAGGACAACAGAATAAACTGCAGATCCCAGTGGCATGAACAGCCATCCGTCATTCCAGAGCTGAAAATGTGCACAGCTGATGATAAAACTAAAGAAACTAAAGCTGGTGTCACCGGAAGAGCCCAGGAAACAAGGAAATGCTGCTGAAGCCACATTTTATTCTTCATAAAAACCCAATAAAAAGTCTTTAAATAGATATTTTTAGTGTCATTTTGAATGGTTCGAGTAATGCGGCTTCCCTCGGTCAGACATGCGACCTCACTAGGTTGGGGAATATAGACCACGATGCATTTTTGCAAAAAACGTGTATTTAAATGAAGTTAAGGTTTCCATCATGTCTAAAGCCTCAGTCCCAACTGCGCTTGCGGGTGGACATGCACGACAGGCCGTAGTGGGACGCCGGCGCGTCGTATATCTTTTTTTTAAACCCCCCCCCCCAAACCCTGTGGGCTGTACGAGCAGCCCGTTAGCGCTGTCCACGTGATAAGTGTGCGCTCCTTGCTGCAGCCTGGCTGTTGGAAACCACAGTGTAGTGTGTGAGGACGTCCCACGGGACGCTTAGGTACCACGTGCACACCCTGTGCGTGCATTCGGTGAGGGGCCAGTACTGACACCTTACTAACGACTGGAATAGTACGTTCCACTTTCATGAAAAAGTAAATCAGGGAATCTCGGTTACCCCCCCCTGACTGATTCCTACGTGGACCTGCGTCTCCATCCTCCTGCTGTTTATGACGTTTGTTCTGGATTCAACCTCAAAGATCTGTGATCAATGACTCACAACCTTCTTCCTGTCTCAAATTGTTCTTCCTTTTCTCATATTTAGGGGAGGCAGGGACAGGACTGGGTGTCTTTCAAGCAGCGGTCATAAAAATGAGAGCATGGAAGCTGAGAGCTGCCCCCCCACAGAGAGCTGAGGGGGTCACGGAGCTAAATGAGATGGTAAACCAGAGCCAGACGCTCCACTATATGCCAGAAAATAATCGGGAAAGCTGTGTTCTGCTTTTGTGTTCTGCCCATCTAGATTAGCAGAATAAATCATTTAATAAAACAAACGTGTTTTTGTTTCTGTGATGAAGAACCTGCAGAGCCACAACACAAACTTCTAGGACACAAAAGCCTGACAGGGTGAGAGGTCACCAAAGGGATCTGTATTAATCTTCTGCATCAGTGAAGGAAAAGCGTCGCTCTCACAGCCCCAGAACGGCGGCGGCGGCGGCGGTTGTCACGGGTTATCAATCACAGAGTCAGGCATCAAAACCCAACGGGGAGCATTCCTTACTCCGCATTCATCAGAGACGCTCCCCTCCGTTAACTCGGTCAATGATGGGTTTCAGGAAAAAGTAATTTCCCCCTCACTGCTAACCCTTCTGCTCGGCAAACAGCAAGTGTGATGAATGCCACTTTATTCTGCCTTTTGGAGGATGAAACTCTCCTTTATCTTTTTCATGAAGCGTCTCTTGGATCCTCCAATCATCCGACAGAACTCTTTCAAACATTCACGCCGAAAGCGGATCGCTCTACTTCCAGGCAGTGTGACACAGCCGCTAGCTACGTCGTTTTGCATGGACAGGTGGAAAAAGTGAGGAAAGTTGTGGTCTTTACGTGAAATTTTCACATATCATGAATGAACCACGTTAAAAACCCCATAAGAAGTAGGAATAAACCACGGATAGAACACAAGAATATTGCGCTGTTTATATGCAATTTATTAATGATTTGTGCGTCAATCACGTCATTTGAATGTGATATGTGTGGCGTATATGCCATATAAAAGTTATCAGGGTTACATGCGTATATAGTCCGTTAGATCTACTTGGAAAAGTCGTGGAAAGCCACAAATTTGCATCTTTCAAAAATCATCAAAATCGTTTACGTAATAATTGCATATAAACTACGATTAATGTGCGTAAACTGCATAGTTCACAACTGACCAAAGATTCTGAACAGCTCAAATCCATGTAAAGACCCGTAAAACGGACTTTTGCACACATTGACGAACCCAAGAAGCGCTTATGAATTATGTATTTTACATATGTGGAAAATACGCAAAACATAAGTATTGGACATGGAACACGGCCTTTAACCCTTGTGCTATCTTAGATGCCCCCCCTTCCATTGACGTGTTCTTCCTACCATGACAAAGGTGGATAAAGGTGGAAAGATTTCATGTAATCCATGGACACCAGTGAAGATCACAAATGATTGAAGAAAAAAGGTTCAGAGCACTGTGGGTCTAAATGACCCAACTCCCAACGTTAAAGTGCCTAGGATAGAACAAGGGTTACGCATGTTTTAACAGTCATTCATTTTGCAGTCTCAGTTTTACGGCTCTTCCTGCCATTTGGAATAAGTCGACATTTACAATCCCCTCTGAGCAGCAATCGATTCAGGGCTTTGGTCCCTCCACACCACCCTGGATCAGCAAACCTTTCCCTGCAGTCATTTCTGCCGATAAAATATCCGCTTTTTTGTGCTCTCTGCACAGATTTTTAAGAAAAGCAGAAATGAGAGAAACCTACAACCAGGATCAGAAATATCAGGTTGGCTGAGGAGGAGAGGAGTCTCAAACATGAGTGAGTCAGCGTGGCTGTTGTGTTGACACCAGGCGGTGCTGCTGATGGCTGAGGAGTGTGCCGACTCACCGGCTGCTTGCTCTGGCCTTTCTGCGGTTTGCTGTAGGGGCTGTACTTGGGTTTGGCCGGTTTACCCGCCGCTCGGTCTTTGTGCCGCCTGCTGCTGATGTGCTGAAAGCCAGAGAGACGAGATCGGAGTGAGGCATGGCGCTTCTGTGAAACCCTCAACAGAAAAAGTCGTCTTTGTTTTCCTTTGCACGAGCAGTTTTTAACACGACCCTCTCGGATGTACAACACGACTCAAAAACCCAAAAGTTGACACCACTCAGTGAGTTAATCTGCTTTTCCACCTTTTTGAGTGGTTGATTTTGTAACCAAGGCAACAAAAGACTTAAAACATCTTCAGAACTGTCTAGGTTCGTTAAAAGTCACAGGAAAAAACAGAATGAAAGACTTTCTGACAGAAAATTTGTTGAAACAGCCTCCATTCCCACTTTAATCTGATCCTCAAAACTTTTTTTTTCCGTTTGTCGCATTTTCACCTTATCACCTTCTGTGTGTGTGTGTGTGTGGGGGGGGGGGGGGTAACCCATGATTCTCAAATGACACGTAGACTAAAAACCTGAATTTTCTCTGAATTTTGGATTAATTGCACTAAATGCAGTTTCACCCTGAGCTTCTGTCCCCTCTGTGTTCAGTGAGGAGCCTGAAGGTTCTCGTCAAGTTCCACCAAGACTATATCAGAGAACTGGACCGAGCGAACGTGACCTGCTTCTGCCTCCAACAGTTTTTTATGATGTGGAGCAGACAATTCCCAGCCTAATCCCTTACTACTAAAAAAAGATCTAGTGCGGGACTTTCTAGTGCCCTGTATTTTAAAAGCAATTCGGACGCCATGCTCACCGTTTTTTTATTCTTTTTTCAAAAGGCGAATATGACGTCATCCATTTTTACGAAAGGAAAATCTCGTTGATTTGAGCATTTTGCGACGGTCATTTATAAATCCACTGAGTTCTTAAGAGGAAAACGTTGATGGTTTATTTAAAAAATACATTAAAATTTACACTTGTTTCTTTTTTCAAAAACTGTTTAAACGCAATATATTGCTGTTTTTATTCGCCAATCTAGTGGGCATCGATGCACACTGGATTTTAGCAGAGACTTCTGGGAAATTTTTTGAATTGTAGATTCAGACCGCTCTACAAAAGGGAGAACGCGCTATATAGTGAGTAGTGAAGGAATTCAGACATGGTAACCAGTGATTGGTCCAAGTCAGTCTCTATGGCAACCACTCTTGCCAATCAGTAGCGAGCTTGTCGGAAGGCCACCCCCCCCACTTCTTCTTGAATAAAACGCCACAGGAAATCTGTCAAACGTTTTGAACGCTGGACGTGGGGGCCGACAGGCTCCGCCTATTTTTAATAGAGGCATCTGATTGGTCAGCTTTAAACGCGAACAACAGAAGAAAATATCATGAAAAAAAATAGATGTTGGCTTTTTGGAAGAAAAAAAGAAAGATTTGTTTTGGATTTTTTTTTTATAAAGAATATAAAGTTAATGTCTTTGACCTTAAGACCCACTCTGATCATCTGTTGAGTTTTTCCGTCTGCTCCTGATTCACAACGCTTTGAATGAAGAAATATTCAGTCAAATGAAAAATTTTAGATCAATTGTCTTTATCTCTGTCCTCAGAAAAGAACATGTTTAAAAACATCCTTTTTCATTAGAGTGGGTCTTTAAAAATCAAACAACATAAATGGACGAATGGAAACACCTGCAGAGCTTCCTGCTTCAGGATCCAAATAATCCAAAACTCCACTTTGACTCTAAATCAGGGGTCTGCAACCCAAGGCTCCAGAGCCACTCCTTTATTCCTGCATGGTTCTTTGGCTTTGAAGGAAGAAAGCAAAATAAATTGAATAATTATTATAATAATAATGATTTAGTTTATTAAGGTTTAATCTTAGAATAAGCACATATTATTACTGTTCAAGGGCAAGGTTAATAAAGTATATAATTATAATGATAGAATGATATAATTAGAATTAGTCATGATGATAAGTTTGACTTTCTTCAATTTGAGTAAATTTCAATAGAAACAGGATGTATCTTATTTTGAAAGGAACCCATTTGTGTTACTATCAAGAAAAAGATGTTACCCATGGAATAAATATATAACACTTTTATAGTTCAAGTATTGAACATTTGAAAGCTACATTTCATACATGAATGCTCACCAAAACATAAATAGTGTATTTTGGTAAAAGGTAAAGTTGGAATTTGCGGCTCTCGCTGGATTTTGGTCCGTAAAAAAAACAAGGTTGCAGACCCCTGCTGTAGAGAAAACTCAAAAGATTTTGTCCAGACAAGGATTTGCCCCCCAGAAAGGACGTGTGACGGTTCATAATTGATGCCATCTGGCGGTTTTTGTGGAACATAAATAAGAAGAAGAAGAAAAAAAACAAGAAGTGGATTTCCACAAATGTGAGGTCCATTCTGCATCTTCTGTTTGACATCTCTGTAGAAACATCATCATATTCTCTGGGATGTTTTACTGCATCAAACTGGAGCATCAGATCTACAAGTGATGAGTCGTGTATTAATAAAACAGACTAATGACGTCACATTATCAATTATCAAGCTTTGGACCACGGAGAGGAACTGTGTGGTCTTCAGTTGAAGGAAAGCTAACGGCGTGCCGCTTGCCTTCAAGTCCTTAAACGGTTTGTGAACAGCTTCCCATCGATGCCTCTGATTTCTGCAGCATCCTGTCCTCACGGATAACCGAGCATCCCGCAATTCCCGTTAAGGTGGCTTTAATTAAGACCCACTTTTACAGGAAAGGGGTCTTTTATGTCAAAATGTCAGCTTAACAACACAATTTGTTACGCCTAAGAAAGGGTGCTGTATATATGTTCATGTTTAATCTCAGAAACAGAAAATCCCCTGAAGCAGCTCCCAAGTTACCATGGCGATGTACCCCAGAATAAGATTCGGATATCAGGATGGCTAGAAAAAAAAATGCCTTCAAGTGCCATGAAGAGGTTTAAAAGCGGCACATCGGGGCTTTCTACTGTGAAAATGACATTTTTTAACAATCCACGCGTCCCACCCTTTGCAGAACTTAGGCAAAGAAAAATGTGGACTTATTGTTTGGAAAAATGAGAAATAATGTACCACAAACAGTTCAGGGCTTTCTTTTTTTAAATCCTCCAACTCCAGAAACGATGAAGACTCTGCTTTGACTTTTCCACGTTGGAAAGTGGAAGCTCAATTTTCCCCATTTGTCATGAAAGCATCACTATTAGCAAACTCTGTTCTGCACGGATCGATGAAAATCTACCGGCACCTCTTTGTGGGTTGAAGCTGCGAGTCTGCAATGTTCCAGCGGTGACCTAGTTTGCAGTCCAGACGCCAGCGGTGATCAACAGCTCTTCATTCTGCTGCTCAGACCCGCTGATGGATCGCAGAACCGAGGCCAAGCTGACTCTTAGATGCACAAATCCAAACGTGTATTCATACAGTCACGCAAACAGAGATGTTTCAAAAACAATTAAGGACATAAATGCACTCGTTTAGCTTACTCCCTCGCAAAAAAAATGATGACATCACAGCGTTAGACACTCTGGGCTCCGAAAAAAAAAGTTAAAATCCACTAATAAAACCAAAACTGTTTGGATTCTCCAAAAGAAGTTTTGAAATCACCCTAAATTGATACGTCTCTGTATGAAAGTATAACTGCTGGTTGTATTGTTTTTTGCATTATTCTTGCTTTGATTGCTTGAAATTTTTCCATTTAAAATCAAATAAAAAAAATCTGAAAATTCTCATGGGGGGGCCACTAGACCTACAGCTGGGTGGCTTTTTTGAAACACACCACCGGCTTTGTCCTCAACCTCAACCGAAGTTTAATCAACCTTTGACCTCAGGAAGACGCCGCCACCTTGAATTCTCCGCCATTCAAATAAACAAATAAATAAATCAATCACCTTTGGTAACTTCTACAAATGTCACCTCGCCGAGCATCATTGGGAAGTTACTTGAGAAAAAATGTTGGAATTAGGAGATGTAGACTCTAAATGGCGTACGCGTGGCGAGCTGGCAAAAGTGGCGTCTCCCAGTTACGCGCACATTTTTCAACGGAATATTGTTAAAATGTAATAGTAGAATGAAGAGATATGACACTCGGTATGAACATTTTAAGAATGTGGTTAGCAAAATCTTCCGTTGCCAAGGAAATCCCCCAAAAAGTGGTTGCTATGGAGATTTTTTTTAAAATGGCAGCCTTCATTTGGATTTACTATAATACATTTACTCAGTAAAAGAAGAAATACCAACCTTGGACAATCGACAGATTGTGGACCCTTTTTATTTTTTTTTCCTTACAGCATTACCTTATTATAAAAAAAAAATAAAAAAAAAAAAAATTAAAAAAGTAAAACAAATGATTAATCACTTATTGAAAATTGTTAAATTGATTGACTTTTGATGATATTACTTCACTAGCTCCTAAAATTGATAAAATTATTCAAAAATCTTTCCTAATGTAGCATAATTTTGCACATGTTTTTAACTTTTGATACTTGATGAAATTTTGCTATGATAACTCCTGAAACAGTGTTGTGTCTATTTTACTGATACAGTTTTATGTTTTAAAGCATATGAATGACTTTTAAAAGTAACATAATTTGCATATATTTCAGATGCTGCATTTGCCATGTTGATTTCTAAAGTTATTTTTTGACGTAGTACTTAAGTAATTTCATCTTTGGCACGTGCTTTATTGATACCTTATGATTCTTAATTCTGTCTGATAAAACCTAGGAACCGGATATTGATAAATCATGTAATAAAATGGTTTTAGTATAACGCGGTGGGATTATATAAGTTCGCTTCTTTCCACTCCCTTTCAAGCAATTTTTATTAATTATTTCTAATTAGCCTAAGTTTGATTAGTTACTGTATGAATGTATAACTGATGATTATATTGCTTTTGTGTGTATTACTCCTATTTGATTGCTTGAAATAAACCATTTCAAATCAAATCAAATCAAAGTTATCTTTGTCAGCATCTTTATACAGCAACCTAATACACAAACTAGCAAATACTTGTATTTTTATGCTAATTATCAGTTTTGCAAAAAGTGGGTTAAAAAAAAGGGGTAAAAAGATGATGTTGGAGACCAGAAATAAGAAAAACAAAGATTTATACAAGACCAAAAAAATGAAGAATTCAATAAAAGTTTTTGGCTGAAGGGTCAAAACAGCCGCTTTGGCTCTTACTTATGAAAGGCTTCTGAAGCAGCCGAGGAGTCAGGATAAACAAACTTTGTTGCATCGACACACATTCAGAGATGTTCTCCAACCTCCAGCCGGTAAATAATTCAGCGAGGATGCATGTCGACACGTTTCTGCCGGAGTCTCTTCTGAGCAGAAACGAAAACCAAACCGTAAAAAAAAAAAGGAAGTTATGGATGAAACCCTGAGGAGGTTTTAGAGGAGCGGCTCTGAGGTTTTTGTGAAAGACACCCTGAAAATGATGTGCGTTTACAAGAGAGGAGGATTTATGGACCCCCACCCCCTGCAGGTGCTAGCATGCACAGTCAATTCAACCAGGAGTTCACCTGCAGCCAGTTGTTCTGACCAGCTTCCTTCCCTTCATCCTTGCAACAACAAATTCTCCTTTTTCCCGTTTGAAAGTTCCCGTTCTCGACGCTGACGGCGGACAAATCTGCACTCAATCTCCCAACGACCCCCCCGGCAGCTCATTCCTATCTGACGGACACCACCCATGCTTAACAAACGTGGCTGCAGGCGGACGCTGAGCTACGGTGGAGCTGCAGGAACAGGCAGGTTTTACTGTAACCAGGTTGGTATTTCATTGTGTTCTGATGCTTTGCTGGGGGGGTGGAAAGTTCCAGACGGAGCTGGCTGATCTGTACCTTTAACCCTGGGGAGGGGGGGCAATAGGATTTAGACAGGAAAAAAACGAGTGTGTTTTCAAGTCCAGACTGCAGCAGGAACCAAAAGTTAATGTTTTGGAAATGAGGTCCAGATGAGGATGTATTTGAGGACAACATCATCACCAAAACAGACTTTATAAGCCTAAAAAAACAAAAGTTATAATAATAATAATTATAATTCTGAATGTGTTATTTAACATATTCTAAATATTCTAATACTATAGGACATAGAAAAGTTCTAGTTTACGTGAAGAGGAAGTGAAAACACCAGAGGTCATTTTACTCAGACATTTTTCCAAATTATTTCAAGTTTTTTTTGGAAAGTTTGAGGTTTTTTTTTACATTTTTATTCTCAATAAACAAACAGATGTTCACCTTATAACTGCATGATTTATCTATAGATAATTTCAATAAATGTTTTTTTTTTATGAGTACTCCCTGAAGCTGTGATGTTTGTGCACGTACATGCACGCCCACACACATGCCTCCTGCGTGTCTAAAGCTCAATCAACCATAAAAGACGCAAATTAATATATTTAAAGAAAAAAAGAGCTGTCAGCCAATCATCATCCTTGGTGTGAAGTACATCACTTGACTGACATTCATATATATATATATATATATATATATATATATATATATTGGCTATGGATACCGACTCAGAAATGGGGCCAACATCAGTCACCTCCTCTACATGGATGACATCAAGCTATATGCTAAGTCTTGGCTGTTCCTAGCACTGCGCTTTTCTGGATTAAAGGATGTCTGAGATCTTTCCAGGGTATCTCTTCAACCCTCCTCCAGCTTGAGAGTTCTGCGAGTGCTCCAATTACCACAGGCACCTGTCACCTTCATTTTTCAGGCTTTCTCCAGTTCTTCTCTGAGTCCCTGGTATTTCTCCAGTTTCTCATGTTTACCTTCTTCCTGATGTTCCCTTCGCTTGGCACCACCACGTAACCTCTGTTCTTTATCCACCACTACAATGTCTGGTTGGTTCGCCATTACCACATCCTATAGTCTGAATCTGGAAGTCCCACAGGATTTTTTGCCCTTTCATTCTCTACCCACCTTCCAGAGGTGTTTCCCATTGACCTTAGAGGGTTTCAGTCCATATTCTGCACATGTTTCTGTATATTATTCCAGCCACTTGATTGTGGCGCTCACGCGCCATCTTTACCTGCCAGCATCTTACACCCCTGCAGTTATGTGCTGGATTGTTTTCCCGTGCCTCTTTGCTGATCTACACCTTGGGTCTTGTCTGGTGTGAGTAGATCTGAACTCTATAAGCTCTCTGGTGCTTAGGGCTTGTTCTGAGCTGCCAGGATGAGTGCCTCAGTGCTGTCCTGTGAAACCCAGCCTCTCTAGCCGATAGTACAGGACTTCTTGATATCCAGCCACTTCGGTGCATGGTCCGATGGTACATCCCCATGCAGGAGTTTGTCCTCCATGAGATCATGCTCCAGCACTGTATCCTCTGCTCTCCGACTGCCTGGAGACATTCACTGAGCACACACAATAGGTTAGAGACAGGCTTGATGTACTCATGCATCTTGGATGTTTCATCCTGGATAGTGGCTTCTCGCTCACTAGTCCTCGGCCTCCTTCCTTGCGGCTAGCATACAGTCTCAGGGTGCTGGATTTGGGGTGGAACCCTCCATGCATGGTGAGGAGCTTTCGTGTCTTAACATCCGTGGTCTGTACCTCTTCCTTTGGCCATCTTATTATTCCTGCAGGGTATCTGATAACTGGCCCCAGTCTTGTGCTGTTTATTGCAGGTCTTATTTTTGCCATTGAAGGCTGGCTTCTCCAGGACTTGCCTTACCCCGTTGGAGTATTTGGCTGTTGCAGCTTTCCTTGTTGCCTGCTCCAGGTTGCATTTTCGCTGGAATTCGAGGTACTTGTAACTGTCTCGATGTCTGCTATTGTTCGCTTCTGGGGTAGAGACCCCTTCTGTGTGGACTACCTTGCCTCTCACCTGTCACCATCCGGCTGCATTTCTCGAGGCCAATGACATCCCAATGTCAGTACTGTAGATCCTGGTGGTGTGGATCAGGGAGTCAATGTCACGCTCGCTCTTAGCATATAGCTTGATGTCATCCATGTAGAGGAGGTGACTGATGTCGGCCCCATTTCTAATTAAGTATCCATAGCCAGTCTTGATTATTTGACTGAGGGGTTCAGACCTATGCAGAACAGCCAGTGGGAGCAAGAACATCACCTTGGTATATCCATTTGATGGACACTTGTGCCATTATTTAGTAACTAAGGGTGGTTTCACAGCTTCGTGAGTTTGCTATGAAGGCTCTTAGAGTCCTGTTTATGTTGTACAGCTCAAGCATTCAGTGATCCACGATAGTAACATTGGAGTCATAGGCTTTCTTGTAATCAATCCAGGCTGTGCTGGATTTGAAGATATTGGTGACACAGTCTTGAGCAACTGTTCTGTCAACCACAGGTTGGTGTTTTGCTCCTCTGGAGTCTCACCACCCATCACCTTTCTGTGTGTTACTCATGAATTGATCCATGTGCCCTATTATTTATCTTGGTTGCAATGATGCCTGACATGAGCTTCCATGTTGTGGAGAAGACAGGTTATTGTGATGGTTTGGATGGGTTTGCACAGAAGTCCTTCTGGATCCAGGATCGTTAGATCCTTCTGTTGGCCATTAGGGATAGGTCCATCTCTTAGCAGCTGGTTCATTTTTGGCGCTGGCTCGTGAGTGCTATGAAACTATTTAGCCAGTAGGCATGTATCATGTCAGGGCCGGGTGTATCATTCTTCATCACCTGAAGAGACTCTTTCTTGGATGTCTGCCGCGGTGATGGTTACTGGATTCTGTTCAGGGATTGCTGTTCTTCTCTCAGAGACCAGCCACTGGGCATTGCTGTTATGTGCTGTCTCTTTCTCACCTGCTTCGTGCCAGGCTGGGTTTCCCGCCTTGGTGGGGTCTGCTTTCGGCTGTTTGACCCTGCCACTGAAGTACACTTTACTTGAGTTGAGTTCACGAACAGCCTGTTATTTTATCCGTCTGGCTTCATTGTCTCTTATTCTGTGCCTCTGGCGGCTGCTCAGGCTAGGGGTGTGTTGGCAGTTTCCAGTGCTTCAGTATGGGCTCCTGGCTGTATCTCTTGAAGTGCCTTTCTGTTTGTGCCTCTTTGAGCACTCTGTCAGCTTCTCATCCTTCCAGAATTGCCTTGATTTTGGCCTCTAACCGTTAGCTTCCATGGTGGTGTGTTTTCTCCCATAGTTGCCTCTTATAACCAAGCATCTGGGATCACTGCTGCTGAAGTGTAAGCCAGTTCATTAGTTTCTGTGATAGTTGTGGTAATTGCCTCAATACTTCATTCTGGGGCTTTCAGGCGGTACACATCTTTCTTCCCGTTGTAGCTGGTGTCGAGGTTGCCAAGTGTTCATTCTAGACATGATCTTGTCTTTCAAGTTCCAGTTGCTGCCTACGCTCAGTGTAACTGTGAGTGGGTGGGGCTGTGTACCCAATCTCCAGGGGTGGGAAGTGTAAGTATGGCCACATATCTCTGACCTGTTGTTCTAGCTCTCGAGTATTGCCATTGTATTTATGTGGACTCTAAGAGCCTTCATAGGAAACTCAATGAAGCTGTGGAAAACCAC
Source organism: Oryzias sinensis (assembly GCA_037389245.1). Classification (NCBI taxonomy): domain Eukaryota; kingdom Metazoa; phylum Chordata; class Actinopteri; order Beloniformes; family Adrianichthyidae; genus Oryzias; species Oryzias sinensis. Next base: position 4,251,716 of record CM074491.1, read on the forward strand.
CCTTGAAGCCAATGGGAAGCCACTTGCACAAGTGTCCATCAAATGTGGGATATACCAAGGTGATGCTCTGTCCCCACTGCTGTTCTGCATAGGTCTGAACCCCCTCAGCCAAAAAAATCAACAAGACTGGCTATGGATACCGACTCAGAAATGGGGCCAACATCAGTCACCTCCTCTACATGGATGACATCAAGCTATATGCTAAGAGCGAGCGTGACATTGACTCCCTGATCCACACCACCAGGATCTACAGTACTGACATTTGGGATATCATTCAGGCTCGAGAAATGCAGCCGGAAGGTGACAAAGAGAGGCAAGGTAGTCCACACAGGAGGGGTCTCACTCCCAGAAGGAACAATAGAAGCGCTAGAAGCCACTATCCAGGATGAAACATCCAAGATGCATGAGTACATCAAGCTCAAGGCCCCACCTGACAGTGTGCTCAGTGAATGTCTCAGGCAATGGAGAGCAGAGGATACAGTGCTGGAGGACAGATCCTCATGGGAGGACAAACCCCTGCATGGGATGTACCACCGGACCATAACTGAAGTGGCTGATATCAAGAAGTCCTACCAATGGCTAGAAAGGGCTGGCCTACAGGACAGCACTGAAGCACTCATCCAGGCAGCTCAGGAACAAGCCCTGAGCACCAGGTTACTGTCAGAACAGTAACTAACTGTACTTTCAGGAAGAGGAGACTGTGAACAAATTTCAGGTTTGTCATTTTTCGTGCAACAGTTTTGATTGAGAAGCCCCGATTAACTTCAGCACCATGGCGTTTCCATCTGCAGCGCGTTAACCCTGCTTCAAACGGTATGTTAGGGAAGCACAATCCTGAAGGTGTGAAGCAGCTTTCCACACAAAACGAACAAAATCAAAGTGAGCTTAAGACGGTAATTCACCCAAACTTTAACGGGACAAATGAAAAACGTTCCAATTACTCTGCCAAGGTGAATTATGACAGAAAACTTACAATTACAATCAGCTTTCTTTGTTAAACCAACACACACTAATTACTGTTTGACGTGTCATCGAGGCTTTTCTGCACAAAACACAACAAAACTGCTTTTTTTTCAGTCAAGAGGAGGTTATTGTAATCAAGAGCTCTGGCAGTTATAAAAGACACTCAAGCAAACAGACAATGAAAAGAAAGAGCAATGCTGATGGAAAACGCTTTTCAGCGTAATGCTTCTTTCCACTCCTGCTGCAGATTTCTGCTTTTCAACGACACAGTCAGGGATTCAGACGTTCCTGCAGGATGGATGCAAACAAACACTTCTTTCACACATCCTTCAATAAACCCAGAAAGGAAGGCTTCATTTTAGTACTTTAATGTTAAGAAATGTCATCTTCTAACGATTTTATTGATTGAAATCACTTACCTTATGTCTAAGCTTTTCTGAATAAACTTGACATAAATGGTGAACCTTTAGTCTTACGCCTTTAATGACAATTAACTGTTTATGGTTTATCATTACAAATACTAAACAGGAGCAATTCTGTAACTATATTTTCAATTCCACATGTTCAGTTGCTTTTTCAGAATAAAATTCATCTAAAATCTGCCTTTTCTCATTTATCTGTCACTTTTCGGTTCTAACTCTGCAGCACTACAGCTCTTCCTGGAGAACCAGTGCTCATTCAAACCTAATGAAGTGGAACCATGAAGGGCAGTGGGAGGAGCTTACTTTCACTTTTTGTTTCATGACTTTCTGACTGACCAGTTTTCGTTTTGGAACCAACTTTTCATGTTTTTTCTTTCTTTGGTGTTTTGGAAATGTGCCGAACTGCAATTGAAAAATGATGCTTCGACAGCTGAAACCGACCCACAGCATGTGAGGAAGGACGGATCGTGTGGTCACATGACCTTCTGGTTTACAAAGGAATGGCTGGTTTGTCACAATTTTAGGACAAAATTGGAGAAACTCATCCTAGGGATGGAAAAAAAATGAAAAACTTGGTCATTTTAGAGCTGAACATTTGACAGACACCTGTCAATCAAACCCAAGTTTGATTCTAATTTCAATCCCGAAAAATGATGCGCATCAGAGGAAAAAAAACGTCTGTGCAGCTGCTAAAACCTTTTGGAAAGAGCCTGTAAATGTGTGCATTTGACGCTTCGATTCTTGCTAGAGGAGTTTTTTCTCTCCTCTGTTGTCTCGTACACACTGAATTTCTAAGCATTTTCCTTTTAGTGCCATCTGTTGGTTACACAACTTTTTTTTTCTGATTTCCTGTTTGATGTTCAGATTATTCTGTCTGCCTTCGATGTGCACAGAGCTTAAGTTGCTCAGCTCACCTGCTGCTCATTCTGATCAGCAGTCAGACCATTTTTAAAAAATGAATTCTTATTTTTTTATTTTCACACTTCCTTTTGCAATTGGCCGATCGATTGCGACCACACAGAATAACGCCCGGCATTCTGTGTGGTCATGGGGTTTAAGGTCTTTGCTCTGGTCTCCATTACTTACAAAACTGATCAGACTTTCCAGACTTCTAGTGAAAGATCACAGCTGTGTTTTTGCAGACGTGAAGCGGCGAACAGCAGATCTGAGTCAAACTTTGTGACTTTGTTCTATATACTTATGATAAACATAAAGGAGGAAGCTCATTTGTTCCCTCCTAACCTGCCAGAGCAGATTTAGATGATTCATGTTCACGCTCAGATGTTTTCAATCAAATGTCACGTCAAGCCGTTTCAGAGCACAACATGTGCGTTTGGGTGTCAGTCAGGAAAAAACAGGATTTGCATAAAGTGCGTGGTTGTGCTCTGATTTATGCTTTTGCTCCGTGTCCTCCTCCTGCTGCGCTCCGACTGCACGCACGAGGGAGGTGAGCTGGAATCCAACGGCCCTCAAAAGCACCGTGCAGAGCGTTTACCTCCGCGAGTGTGATTTAGAAATTATGCCGACGCCTTTTTGGGGTTGATGAAGAATTGAAGTGACTGACGAGTAAAAGGTGGTTTCAGTCTCGGAAGCCAAAATGATTGAAGCGATTCGTTGCTTTTTAAAAACGGTGACATTTAAGCAAGATAAGGCGGTAAAATGTCATATTAGCATCATTTTGATTAAACCAGATCCTAACTGGTTTCTGATCTTTTTAAATTTCACTGATGAGCACAAAGGCTCAGTGGGGGGGCGAAAGCTCACCTGTTTCAGCTGAGTCTCTGAATTGACATGCACGTCACACGTCTCACAATAGAAGGTTTTGTTCTGCAGGCCTGTTGATGACTTGGAGGAGGAAGCTAATTTGCTCTTGAGTCCCGCTCGAGGAAAAGACTTGATGGAGCCCACACCGCTGCGAGCCTCCAGCATGGTCTTGTGCTTCGTACCTGCAGGTTCAAACAGGAAAAAGCTCTGTCAAAAGATGATTACCAGCCTGGAGATGCAGTCGGAGGAGAGGAGGAGGAGGAGGAGGGAGTGTGGAACCATGAAAAACAGGATCATGAGCTCTGAAGTGTGTGGGTGAGCATCAAAAGGTCACATCTAAATTCAAAAAGGCAGTTCAGAACAAAGAGTTTGATCAGGATTTTTGATCTTTTCTTATCTCATCATTCTGTTTGTTTAGTATTTGTCTTTTGGCTACCCCCTATAGGGGGCGCCACAGTGAAGTATCCTCTCCTCTGCATCCTCCTCTCTTTACATCCATGAACCTCCTCTTTGGTCATCCTCTCTTTCCTGGTAACTCCAGCCTCAGCATCCTTTCACCCACATCATCACTGTCCCTCCTCTCCACGTCTCCAGAACATCTACCAGGATCTGTTCCTCTGACAGATTCAGTCCTGATCCATCCTGGTCTCTCCCAAAGAGAACCTCAACATCTTCATCTCTGCCACCACCAGCTCCGCCTCCCGTCTCTGAAACAGCAACATGGCTGCTCATACCACACCTTTCCTGTCATCTCGATGACACTCTTCGGTCACACACCTCTCCACCTGCGTGAGCTCCTAAAAGCCTCCACCTCTGCTCCCCATGACCTCACCGTTCCACTGGAGTTGCTCTCATTCACGCACAGATTCTCAGTTTTGCTGCAGCTGACCTTTCCTCAGCAAACCTCCACCTCTCTCACCACTTATCACAATGTCATCTGCAAACATCATGATCCACAGAGATTCCTGTCTAACTTCATCTGTCAGTCAGTCCGTCACCACATCCTTGGTGTAGTCTTACCTCCGCCTCGATCTCTTCCGTCACACCAGAATCTCACTTCCATCCCACACCTCTCATGTTCGCCCTCTGCCACTGCTGACTTCCTCCTTCTCCAACAAGTCATTTTTTTTGGCGTTATCGTACATAAAAAACAAAAGCCTTTCGAAATTGACCTATTTCACAAAACTGCAATGGAAACACTTTTTCCAAATTAAATGGGTCACATGACCAACAACCCGATGGCAAAGCGCTTCTTGGTAGGAACTGGCGGCCATGGGCGCTGCACAGTGTGCGTCACCAGAGTTCCCACAGAGTTCCCACAGCAGCATATAGCGTCACACAGCTCATCAGAAGTTCCACATCCAACATGTGGAAATGTTGGATGAAGCCATTTTCCCAAAATAGGAACCACAGACAGTCCTACATTTTGCGAACAAAGTGTTCTGTTTGGGTGGTAGGGGTCTATGAGGTCTTTAATGTAGGACGGGGCCATTCCATAGCCCGGAAAAATTGAATTGAATCCTTTGATAGATGATGATGATGAGCGCTAGTGCCGTGGCAGAAATGTGAATGTATCTGCTGTCAATCAAAGTATTGTTCACATCCGTTGCCGTGGTTTGTTTATTTGCATAATTATGATTTAATGGAAACAGTGTAATTGCGACATTGTGTTTTTGTGAAATTGTGTGCATATGTGGAATGGAAACGCAGCTACCGTTGTTCCCTATTTCAGGACTTGTTGAGGTTTGGATTTACCTGAACGTATGGAAAAGCACAGTTCTCACAGTGTGTCCATTGTTCTTCTACTCATTCATATTTGGTGATGGTAACCACTGATGTAGCCACAGCTGCCCTGGGGCAGACTGACGGAGGTGTAGCTGCCGGTTGCACCTACAGCCCCTCTGCCCATCACCGGGACATTCATTCAGAGTAGGACGGTATGCAGGGAGGGTGAAGTGTCTTGCCCAAGGACACAATGAAGGTTGACAGTTGGGAGCAGGGATTGAACCGCCGACCCTTCGACCATTAGACGATCGGTTCAACCACCTGAGCCACTGTTGGTGCTATCTGGTCAGGCGGGGCATTCAACAGAATTTCCATGCGATTCTCTGCATGTCTGCTCTGGTTTTGGCGACAAAACAGTTTATTTTTAACATTCAGTTCCTAGTTTTACCTTTGAGGTCAGTAAATCTTTGAAAAGTCCTTTTCTTGCTTTTTATATGTCCACATGCTGACATTTCCAAAGGCCTCTGGTGGTTAAATCATTTCCTGCCGTCCTCTTGAAGGTTGTCTGTGTGTGTGTGTGTGTGTGTGGGGGGGGGTATAATGATCAATCCCATCCAGACTTTTATCAGCATCATATTCAATAGTCCGACTGATGGACTGCATCAGGGCCTTTGGCAGACTGAATTTACTGTTCTGTCATTGCAGCATGAATGCAGCAAACTGCCGTCTCCCCTGAAACAACCCATTTCCAGGACCGCCGGTGCGATTTCTTCACCCAGACAAAAGGAGAAACAATAGACTAACGGGATTCCTAATGGGAAAAGGGTTTTATCTGATTCAAAACTCCAAAAAACGCCTGAAAAAACATCACCTGACATGTCAGAGGAGCTCAAGTGTTGTGAGATGGAGAGCATCATTAAAATGGGGAAAAGCTCCACGTTCCAACTGAAACAGTCTGTCATAAAACAGAACTCCAAGCAAATGTAAAAACGACTTCACCTAGTTTTTATTTTCCAGCTTTTTCCTCACTAATGGGTCGAAGATCTGAAAATGCAGTTCCAACTCTCTCTGTGAAGGCGTCGCAATCAATTGAAGTCAACCATCGAACAAAAGGCTCAGACTCCTTTTTATTGGAAACAGATTTTCCAAAGACGCTGCTGTGAGAAGAAAAGACGGAATGAAGCGCCTAAGAAATGAGACGTCACTCTATCAAACTTTCCCCTCACATCCTGGGTGTGTGCTTTGCAGACGCCTGACAATACCTTATTAGCGTTTTTCACCAAGTTTCCATTGAAACCGACTTGTTTCTGACTTGTTTCAGGCGGTCATTAAATCTCAATGGTGATGAGGAGGAACAAAAAAGCGGAAAAGAGGACAGTTTTCCCTCAAAACACTCATTCATTAAGAAACTCTTCATCACAAAAGCTCCTTGAGGGGGGCCAGTAAACAGCCTGAGGTAAGTGGAGCCCCACAGGTAAACAGGCTCCTCCCACAGCAGATCCAGGTTGTCTGGTCATTGTGCTGTCTTACCACTGTTGTGCGCCTCCAGCTGGGACGCCGAGTTGACCGCCACTTTGCAGAGCGAGCAGTAGAGGAGGCGGCGAGCCTTCTCCTCCTCTGTCTCCGTGTCCGTCTCGGGCTCGGCCTCCTGGTCGGCGTCCGGTTCTGACGGGGAGCCCAGCTTTGACGGCTTCTCGTCTCCCGCCGAGTTGGTCTCTGGCGCCGGCGTGACACTCTGGTCTTTGGGCGAGGAGGCAGCAGACGGCGACGGCGGCGCTGCCAGGGGCCGTGCAGGCCTCTCCGTGGGGGACGCTGGCCGTGCACAGATGCCATCTGTGAGGAAACACGCCAAACACGCCGCTCTCAACATCATTTAAGGAGGATCACTGTCCAGCATGAGCGGGAAAACGCTTTGATTATTATTATTTCATTTGCTCCTCAGAACATCCAAACCAACATGGCCCCGAAGTGAACAAAAACCTGCCAAATTGGCAAAAACCTCACAACAGGAAAAGTTTTGCAAACATCCCATTATGTTGCCACGGCAACGGTGGAAAGTTGGGAGTAAATAGAGCTATGAAATGATTTCAGCACAGGATTAAACTGAAACTGCAATAAAAACATCAAACTGTTTTGCTGTTTTACTTACGGTTCTGCTGGAAGGTCAGGAAGATCATCTGAAGATCATGTTTCATGATTACATTTATAAATTCAGGATTAGGGATTAGACAAAAATTAGGGACAAATTCAGAACTCATTTCTGAAAAACTTGACTTTTCTCTGTTTTGTTGTGAAAGTCGCTCTGCCTCGTCTCACGCTGGTGTGTCAGGATTTTAGTCAACCTGTTTATCACAAAATATTTGATCTTTTTGTTCATCTTTAACCTTATGAGGCTAAACTTGTATTTTTCTGATCTTTTATTTCATTTTCAGTTGATGTCAGAGGAGTGTTTCTTCTTCGTAGCTTTTCCTCATTAAATTCTAAAAGTAAATATTTTTCTGTTTTTCTGTTTGCTTACATTTTAGCTTGGCTTTTATTCGGCTAAACTTTTATCAAGCTTCTTTAATCGATTGTCTTAATAAGTTGATTTTTTAACTCATATTTGTAACAAAAATGACAGTTGTTGAGCTTTGAACTATTTTTTAGGCTTAAAAAGTAGTTAAAGTTATAAAATAGTTTAAGTTAAAGTTGAATATGTAACCAAATGTTTATCTTTTCTAAATAACTTTATTTATGAGTTTATCTGACAGGGACATTGCAGCATAAACGCCTCTTGAAGTTAGCTAAAAGGCTAATTTCCCTGAACAGGAGGTGCATGTGTCTCCCTGAAAACAAAGTACAACAAAATACATGAAGATAAATAAGAATTAGAGTTTATAATGACACTTTAAAAGGCCAAAAATTAGAATCTAAATATAAATGAGGAAAAGGAATAAAATAGGAGGGAAAAACATATAAATATAACAGAGCAATAATAATTGACAAACATTGCAAATATATTAAAAGAAAAAGAAAAAACAAACCATTGGTAAAAATCTGTGGACCTTAATGGCGGCACGGCTCCGTAGAAGAAGGTCATAGGTCATTATGTGTGGTGACATGTCTGATGAGCCTGTTTTTAAGATGTTTGTTATTCCAGATTCGAATCCACTTAACTGTGAAGTTACTTTAAAGAAAAAACACCCTGTTTTTCTCAGCTTTCCTGTTTAAGAATTTCAGAATTTTTTTTTCCTCCTTACAAAAGCTGCTTTGCTGCTCTTGGTTTGTGAGGCCTAAAAGAGGTTTTTCTTTTGTTTACCGGTAAACGAATGTTCTGTTCCATCGTCATTCTTTTTAAAAAAGGCTTTGTGTAAGTTGTTCCCCGAAAACCTAAAAGAGGGACACAAAAATGTGTTTTTAGTGAATGTTTTCTCCTCTTATGAGGTTAGATATTAGTCCATGTTCAGTGAAAAAGATGAGTTTTTATGTCTTCTGTGATGTTTTACATAATTTATTCCCATTTTCTCCAAATGTACCAGGTGGAACCCCTCTTTCTTGGAGTGAAATCAGATGTTTGCCGTGTTTTATTGAGATGCACGGCTCCCCAGCGCCGGCATGAGAGATCTCATCAACGCGTGAGAGCAGCCGCTGCGTCCAGAGAGAACAACGTCTGGTATTCTTGGGAACAAAAGGCAACAGTGGATCAATAGATTTGACTCATGAAACAACACCGCATGGCAGACCATCCAATACGGAGAGGGCTGCTGCCACATTTACGAAAACGAAATTTTGCCTCGCCGGCACCACCTGATCGATGCTGATGCCTCCGAGTTCTGCGCACTCCCCCCCCTCACGGGATGAGGAGCGGCCGGCGGCGCCAGCAAATCAATACTGAATTATGTCATGCTATTTTTGCGGAGCATTCTATACAGTCCTTATTTATCCCAGTGCAGGTGTCAGTTAGATTGATCAAAACATAGAGGATGACTTCAGTTAGGGGTGAAGGCATTCACACCGGCCGCGGTGAAAAGCTCCTTCAGCGACAGACACGGACACCCGAGGTGTAGAAATGAGTGCAGGTCTTTGAATCCGCCTCATCAGATGGCGCAACTCATCTGTATGACCAGGTTATCAACATTTGCACACATGTGTGCAATTACTTCTGTATCCATTTACGTATTTGTTTTTTTGATCTGATATCTGATAAGCCACAACTCTGCAATCACTTGTTTTGTTCTTCGGGCTGCCATGACGAATGAATCCCTGTGAGATAAATAAAGTTCTGTTCAGTTTGATTGGATTGGATTGGACCGGACTAGACCAGACTTGACTGGACCAAAGATGACTGGCCACTCGACTCGACTCAACTAAACTCGAGTTTAATTGAATTGAATTCAAACGTCAGTGTAAACGCCCGTAGACCCGCGTTTCCAGCTTCCACATTCAAAACCTTTGCATCTACGCGCACGTTTTTTTAAGGCCGCTCTCGGACTCCACATACAAACCGAGCGTTCACTGATTTAACTCCAGGTTAAACAAGGCTAAACTTCTGACTGCTTGAACGTCAAACAGCTGAACTTTGACCAATCAGGTACTCGGATTTGGAGAGGAAGCGTCGTTTTCCAAAACGCCTGGTTAAAAGTGATCCAGAAGGAGAAACTAATAATTGCAAGGTTTTTTTTTGCCCGGCTGGAAAATGATGACACTAAGTCTTTCATCTATTGGACTAGAGCTGTGGAAAGATTTGTGAGATTTTTACTGCTTTGATTTGTGCCATGCATCTTCCAACTGTGGCGGTCAAGCGCTGGTAAACAGGAAGAAGACGCCCCTCCCTGACGCTCTGGTGTGAACACCACGGGGTGAACGCGCAGCACATATCTGGTGTGAAAGCAACATAAGAGAAGAAGACAGGAATCAGAGGGGAAAGGAGCAGCTCCTGTTTTCATTTTCAGAAAAAGAAACGGTTTCCGTGGAAACGCCTTTGATGAAATCCACAGAGAGTTTGGTCACTTAAGGTTAAGGTCCCATTATCTGGAAATTTGTTCTCCGCATTTGAGCCATCCCCTGGGGGAGCGGTGAGCTGCAGACACAGCCGCAGGAACCATTTGGAGATTCAACCCCCCAATCCAACACCTCAATGCTGAGTGTCAAGCAGGGAGGCATTGGGTCCCATTTTTTGGGCCTTTGGTATGACTCTACCTGGATTTGAACTCACGACCTTCCAGTCACAGGGTGGACACTCTACCACAAGGTCACTGAGCTGGTCACTTCTGCTGAATGTCTTCTTCAAACACTGCAGATGTGAGTGAATAAATGCACCATCAACCCTTTCAAGGTGTGTTAGCATACATTAACGCCCTGAAAGCCTATTCAGACACATTTAAACTCACGACAAAGTCTATTTTACACCTGAGTGAGTCCAAATGTAAAGATTTGCAGCACAAATATGAATGTTTTGAAAACAAAATCCTGCAGAGGAGAATAAAGCAGCTGGAAGGCGAGAGAATGCATGAAGACGTGTGAGTGCGCAGACAGAATACAAAACCCTGAACCCAATCAAAGTGTTTAAAATGAGTGTTCACCTGACATGACTCCTGCACTGTTCAGAAAATTCTCCACGGCTGTCAAAGCTATCAGGAAAAAACCCCTCTGCAGACGCGCGTGACATGCAAACCCTGCGGCGTGATCTGTCTCATAGATGCCCGTCTAATTTTCAAGGATACCTCCCTAAAAACAATGTCGGTATTTTCACAGGAAACTCGTGCTGAGCAATATAAGAACGACCTTCAAAATGATATCAAAATTCACACATATAAGAGTAATAATCTTACAATGGTGTGGGTTTGTCATTTATAATCCATTTATCAGTGCATTTACTCATCAGAACTTTGTGTCTATTTGTAGTTTTTGTAGACTGAAAAAGTACTTTTTTTCCAAAAGAAAAAAGTTTAAAAAATCAGTTATTTTCTTTCAAGAAAGTCTTCCTAAATCTTGACAATCTGAAGAAAAAGTGTCACTCAACCATCCCTTCATTCCTCTAATTCAGCCTTTTTAATGTTCCGGTTTTACTTTAATTTTTCCTACATTTTAATGTCAGTAACAGAAATGGGCGGGCCAAAGTCTCCCTGCTCCGCCCCTTTCTGATGCATCCACCTGCAGACAAATAGATTCATGAACGTCTTTGTTTTCTTTGTTTTAGCTGGAATCTGGATCAGAACTGTTCAGCTGGATAGCTCTGATATTGCTCGCCATTTGCTGAAGTGCCGTGGAGCACCTGTGAGCGATTATTCTCTGTGGATGTTCCAACAGGATGAATTTAGTTTTTAGTTCCAACGAGCCGTTTGGAAACGTTTTTTATGGTTTCGTTTTAGAGATGTGAAGGCGGCGGTTGATCAGGTTTCTCTTCCTTACAACAGCCTTATAGCTTGTTTTGATTAACCTGCTGAGTCCACAAGAATTGTAATTAATCAGTGATCCGTTTAAGAAGCGTCCGACCTTGTGACTAATGTTATGATGAAATCAGCCACCTCTCTGCTGCCCGCACTTGCCCACCACCCACTCCCGGGTTGCTGGCGTTTGCCAAGCGTCAAAACAACCTGGAATTCCAGAGATTGGCTCGCTCAGTCCTGCCATGCGGCTGGACAAGCGCCGGGCTGCCATCAGACCTGCTTCTCTGGCGGCTTTACAGCCGAATAGAATGACCGAGAACAGCTGTTTATGTATCTATTGAAGTCTATGGGATTTGAGCTTCTTGGAGCTCAGCAGGTACTTTAAACCATTGAGCGGAGGAGTCACTCTAGTCCAGTTCTACGTATAAGAAATATTATCTGTATATTGACCCAACATATAAACTGGAAGCCCAAAAAAGTTAAAAAAGTTAAAAAAAAAAGACTAAAGAACCTCAATTTACCAAGTTTTAAAATAAAAATAAAAAGAACCAGAAGTCTGACAAAACTATGGAACAAGTAAAACTTCAGTTCACCAAGTGATGATGATCTTTGTTTCCGGCACCTGCATAAAGATCAACAAGACACAAGCTGCTGTTATTTCTGCCCTTCTTCATGGCCAGTTATATTTGTCTGATGCCCGCTTAGCTCCATCATTCATAACTCATTTTAATTCCTTTAATCAGCCTGTTGCTTTTTAGTGAAACAGGAATCATCTGGATTAATGAGGATCCCCAAAAAACGTTTTAGGTAGAAATGATTTTTCCACTGTGCTCTCTGGGGCTGCAGCTCGCTGCCGCTGTCGTGGCGTTGTCTCTGTCCGTAGGGTGCACCCTGGTATGGTGTACTTCCTGATTAATATGCCAGCACATGATTGCTTTGCCAGTGCCGTGGAGCACCCAGAGCGATTATTCTCTGTGATGTTCCAACAGGATGAATTTTATTTTGGGTTCCACCGCTGCTGAAACGTTTATGGTTTCGCTTTTAGAGATGTGAAGTGTTATTGTGCTTTCTTCCTACAACAGCCTTATAGCTTATAGTTTTGATTAACGCTGAGTCCACAAGAATTTTGAATTAATCAGTGATCTGCCAAGAAGGCCCCACCCAGGACGCCACGTTAAGGATAAATCAGCTGTCTCCTTCGTCAGTTCGCACTTGCCCACCACTCACCCCTGGTTGCTGGCGCGCTTGCCAAGCGCCAAAACAACCTGAATTCCTGAGACGGCTCTCGTCAGTCCTGCCATAAGGCTGGACAAGCCACACCAGACTCCAAGCTTCAGCAGCTTTACAGCCGAGGTAAGACGTAAAGAGGGGGTGGCGGGCCCCAGGAGTGCAAAACAGAGGCTTGAGGACTGTAAGCCAGCTTTTTCTTCTTCTGACAAAAGTACATTTCTTTGGCTTTTAAAGAAACTTCTGTTTTCAGAAACGGGTTATTTCTATTGGAATAATTTGCATTTTGTTATATTTTTGTCTTAAAGGGCCTATATTGGCGCTTGTTCTTTATAGTAAAACAATATCGATGTATCTGATCATAAAAGTATTTGGCACACAAAAGAACACAATTTTATTAATATTAGTTCTTTGCCTATTCTTTTTTCAAACACGGAGGTAAGACGACTAATCTCTGAGGTTCGCCTTTCTTTGATGTCATTTCCATTTCATGACATCAACCTAGAGGCAGCCTTGGCAATGTCACTGCGTTTTCCCGCGAAAACAAACAACATCCCAACTTTTGCAAAGATGGATGTGCAGATTGTGCAAATAAAATGAAAGCGTTTAGCCGATCATCGCTAGCGTGGAGGTGATTAGAGATTTTATTATATTTTTATACTTTGTAATGTATTTACTTGACCTTGTATGTTCTGGATTTCTTCCTGTGTTTGCTTGGTAAAGTGAATGGAAGTGAAAGAGGGCTTCATGTTGTCTCGCTTCCAGTTGAGTGTTTGCGGAGTAGAGACACCTGTGGATTGCAGACGTGATCGAAGAAATACTGTAAAGTTACGCTAACTTTGGGGGTTGCTGTTTATAGTGAGATATAAACATAATACACTTAAAAGCTGCATAAAAGTTAGCTCTCAAGTTGATGTTTTTGGCATCAACAAGGTGCATCATTTATGAAAATATCACATCCGCTCGTTCCAGAGGAACTTGATGGAAAAAAAATAAAGTCTGAAGGTTTTTGAAAAAATGTTTGGCTTTCTGAACTATAGTAAAGTTAAAATCATATGGATCGCTTGATTAAAAAAAATAAATAAAACAACATCAGGAGGCTTGTTGAGTTTTCAGCGAAACCAGCTGTTCCGATGCAGAGAAAAGCAGTTTTCCGGTGTAAAGTGACGGTTGGGATTCTGTTGGAATTACGTTAAGTGTTTCAACGGTTGCAGAGTTACGGAAATTCAAAGAACGTGTCAATCCGTGTCATAGGCAACAGATCCAGGCTTAAATAAAGGGTTAAAGATCTGAATTTGCGAATAGGAGTAAAAAGAAAAGGAGAAAAAATGTAACAAAAGGTACCTTGTAACCTGTTTTATGTAGCATGTTCATCCTTTCTTTCACTCTCACAGAGATATCAATGCTGAAACTGCTAGAACGCGTCCTTCTCTTCCACTCTGATGGGAAACATCATGCCTTGATCTAAACCAGGAAGTCTGAGGGTTTTTGGCCAAACGTCTAACTTTTTGATCTATTAGAAAGTGGAATTCATATGAATCACCTCAAAAAACATCAGAGGCTTTATCTGTCTGACAGCTTTCCAGCCTGTGATGTTTGCTGATCCATCATCCAAGCATCTTTTTCTTCATCACCGCTTTGATGAACATGAAGTCAACTCAAGGTTACAGAAGAAGAGCCTCTAACTTCACAATCAAATAAAAGCTGCCTTTATCAGGACAAAACTAGCAGTCTTTATCTGTGATGGCGGATTTTATCGAGACAGTGGTTATACAATACAGAGTATTCATTGTCTAGTGTTACAAGGATGTTAAGCATAAAGTTATTCAAACAGTGTCTCACGTTGATTATTACATTTAGAAAAACCTGTTTTATGGACCTTTATTTTAAATTTTATCTGTCGCACGTAAAAGTCGTAGACGAGGCTGAAGTTGGCGCTCACTTTTTAGCTCTCCACTTTGACAGTTCCGTGAAATTAAAACTCTTTTCTCCAATTTAATGTTTTACATGCAATATATTTTACCAATAAAGTTTACAGCAATGAATAAATTTTACAAAGATGAAGATAAACTTACCTGGCCAAAACTTTTAGTTAAGACAATAATTGGAGAAAAATTGACTACTAACTTTCAGCTTTCAGTATATACAGACTGGTCTGTGAAAAGGATTTAAACTCGCTCTGTGTCTCTAAAAGGTTGGAGACCACTGATCCAGAACAGGAAAGAGTGTCTCCATTTGTTTTATATGTTTAGACTCAAGTCTGACTGTTCTTTGCTGTAACCTAAACTACACTCAGCTGCAGATCCAACTTTTCTATTATTTTCCTGATTTTTGGCCTCGAGTTGCTCCAACATTTTGACCCATTTCGTACAACATCTTGTCCTCACTTTGACCCTCTTGAAAGCTTCCAATAACCTTCCTGTTGGTTCCTTTCTTCTGTGTTTTATTGTGAAATTCTCTTTTTTTCTTTTCTCCTCATTTACAAAAGATCTATCTTGAAGGTCGTGACCTTTTGATGTCATAATTATAAAACATAAATAAAACTTCACCGTCATCCGTCGGGCGTGGTTCCAGGTTCGCACTCAGTGCTTGCCCTTGTGTCGGCTGAACTCCATCGGGTCGTTGTGCTACCATTTGTTGCCAGAAGCAGGTGTTAAAGTCTACTTTGGCCGGCCTTTGTGCTATTCTGGAAGCCTTTCAGTAATCCACATCCCCAGCCAGCGTGACCTAACGGGCTCTGAAAGGCCCAGTTAAGGACTCAATCCCCTCTCATTAATGCAGGTAATGACTGCGATCAATCTGAAGATGGTGCGGCTGAGCGGAGCCCGGGCGGCGGCGGGGCAGCCGTGGAGGAAATAAAGGGGTAGAAATCGAGGTCAAGCGAATGAAAGGGCGGAAGTACAAATAAAAGATGAGGTGAAAAAAATCAAAAGGTAAACTTGGAGAGTGAAAGAAAGAAAAAAAACATCTGGAGAAACAGATAACAGGAAGGCTGGTAATCGAAAAGGAGACAATTAAAACGGTATTGAGAGGGTGGGAGTGTTGGAGGAAACAAAGGCGGGACAGAAGCAGGTCGTGTCACGTTCCCAGAGTCCTTTGAGACTAAACACGACTTCCTTTCCTCCATTTGTACTTCACCTTGTCCTGATTCTCCCCAGATCCATCCTGCAGCGATAAGACCATGCTCAGAAATCCTTCCACTCTGCTTAAGCTTTCAGGCAATCACACAAGTCCCCAGAGACCCGATTACCTTCCTGAATGAAGCCGGATTAATTTTTAATTAAAATAATTGGGCTTTATTACACTCCGTCACAACTTAAAGGGCAGAAATCCCTCATGGCTCCAGAGTTCTGTCAAATTTCATTCAACATCTGATTCCCTTTCTTCCTCCGGGCTGTCACGTTTCATCACATGAGAGGAGTCACGGCCGGCCTTTCCTGAACAGAGAACACTGATGGGGTGAAAACTTCCTCTAACAAACAAGCTAAAGATGAAGGAGAAAGCAGGCTCCAGTGGTCATTGACAATCTAATGATCCGCGAGCTCATTTCTGTCGGATCGGCTTCCATCGAGACTTGACTTCCATCCAAACCCTGGCAACAGAGCTTTAGCAGCAGGTGTGCAGCCTTTCCGGCTCTCATCAGGCTCCACGTCAAGGACAGGCCAAGGTGACTCAGGCACTGGATAGACGGTATTTCTTTTTCAAAGGTGGAGGACGCGTGAGCCGAGGTGCGAGCTGGAGGCTTTCCCTGTGAGCGACGGGGTCCTGAGCCGCCTTTCTGCCTCCCTGCAGCAGCTCTGCTTCATCGCATAGCTGCTGTCAGCGCTGGCTTGCAGCCTCTTGGGACAATCTGCTCTTGGACAGCACATTACATATCAGGCGCTGACTGGAACCGAGAGATGGTGCAGGCTGTGCTGTGGGCATTTTTTCTGCTGCAGTGCGAGGACACACACACACACACACACTCTAACCTAACAGGCTGCCGGTGAGTCATCCGGTTAATATACACCACCTCGCTGTGTCCAGCTGCTCAGCCACCCCAGGAACATCCATGTTTAATGATGACATAGGAAAAAGTCCTGCAACACTTTAAATATGCACCTTTACCCTGCAGCTTGAGCTTCAGCTCACCTTATGTTACCTGCAAGCTTTCGGTCTTTCAGGTAAATATCTTCACCTCTAATCCTGATCTTGTGCTAGACCGCCATTTCTGCAGATTATCCAGTACAATTACAGCCCATGTTTCAGAATATCTGAACCCAACTGTTTAGAATCAAGGTAGCTGGAGCAGCGAACACAGAATCACCTGCAGAGGAAGAGCAGGTCTGAAAGGACGTACACGCCGGGCATGTGACGCACAAAACACATTCGGTCCATGGCGTTCACACTGGACAAGCAGGGAAGGGCTTCTTGCTCCTTTTCTGCTGTTTACTAATGGAAGTTGTAAGAGTGAAATGTTGAAGCAGTGCAAACCCCACATCTCTTTACTCCAGACTTTTTCTTTCTTAGCTCTATTCCAATAACAGAAAGACTTGGTGTCATAGAATTCCATTCAGACACAAACCAAAGTTATTAACCTCTTCCTCATGATCAATTTTCAAACATTTGGCACTTCCGTGAATTAAAAGTCAATACGTCGCTACCAAATCCGAGTCCTCAGTGGGTGGAAGATGAATCTGTTTTAGCATTCAACAGTTATGCATTTCACACATAGAGCCTAAAAAATGCTTGTAGAAACAATCATAGCAAAAAGTGAAGTAAAAGAGTTTAGAACGCTAAAGCCCAAAACGTCCATATAGACGCGTGTAAACAGTAAAACCCTGTTAAAGGCAGGATCAAAAAGGGCCAAAGGACCCGTACAAGGTCGCAGACCCGTGACCAAGCATTCATATCTATGTGCATGCTGCAGGTGACAGGTCGTAGTGAACACTCGTACAACACGTAAGGGTAAGTAAGTGTGATGTAGGCGAGATGCAGGCGTGTTGTACGGACTTTCTATTTTTTCAACCCCCAAAATCCTGCGCAAGGAGCCCGTTATTTAGTTTGTGTGGACGTCCAGCGGGAATCTATCGTATCACGTGCACACCCTATGTGTTCAGTAAGGAGCCAGAACTCGAGTGTGGCGTAAAGGAGACCGTACGACATAGTCACCTGTACGTCATTAGTGCGTGCAGCTTCCATTAGCACTAATGGTACGTTCCATTATCCTCAAGGGTCCTGGGTGGGCTCCTCTCTATGACCCTCCACCCAAAAACCCACAGAAACCGGACGGGTCGACCCTCCGTCGCATTCATGAGATGTTTTTCTGATTCTGCAGGTGAAAAAGTGCTGCTCTTCAACAGCGTCACTGTAAAGCTAGACTGAGCGCCGTGTTCAGAACGAAGAGCCGTGAACGAAGGCGGTGCATCAAACCCACACATCAGCAGAAAAGGACAGAGGTAGCTCCACGCCCCGTTGAACATTCAGGACTTGGAGACGACAAAAAAAATGGATGTTTCCACACAAGAAAACAAAAAGTCAGACTTTATCGTCAATAGAGTTCAGCAACGATTTTTATTCTGGTTCTATAGACACAAAATGCTGGACAAATCTCTGGCTCTGGAGTCCAGCTGCGTCTGCAGACAGGAGCGGTCGATGGAGCTCTGCTGCTCATTGTCTGGAAGTTTGGAAGAGGAAAACTCAAAGTTTTGTCAGAACTTTGTGCATCTGGAGACACAAAAGGGTTCTCTGGACGTACGTTTTGCGTTGGTCAAACAGTCCGTAGTCTCTGATTCAAGCAATGACGATCCTGTGTTCTTAATAGAAAAGACTTGACTGAGGTTATCTTCTTCACCACGACCAGAAAAAAAAAATCGGTCTGAATCTGCAGCAGCTTGTAGAAAACCAGCTTATCTGTATTTCACACGTATGTTATGATAATAAAAAATGCTTTTTCACTGAAGACATTCCAGTTTTTTTAATGTTTTGACTCCATTTTGGCAGGATGAAGTCTGCAGCTCTGACAGACACAAACAAACCCCCATAATAGAAGCTTAGACCCCCCCAGATTTCTTCTCACGCATATCCCTGTGTCTGGCTGCAGAAAGGCCTCACATGCACACGCAAACTCCACCTAGGACCACAGCAGAGTTCAAACCCCGACCTCTCGCTGTGACTAGACGACGTGTTAATTCACTTATGAAGGCATCACCGTGGACGCCTGCCTGAGGAGATTCTGTTAGCTGAACACAATTAAAAACCCAAAGCCAGTTGTTGGTTTCTAAAGCATAATGGGTCACAGACATGCATCGCTCCAAATGAAGAAGGAAAAAAAAAAGATTTGTGCTGAGTTATGGCAATTTCCACTTAAGGAAAAGATCATTTAATTACCAAACGGAAAGAAAAAAAAGTCAAATTGTGTCACAGCAGAAGAGTCGGCCTGGGAAATCAAACACGTCTGTAAAAACTTTCCCTGTTGTTAGAAGAACAACAACGGCTGCAGGAAAAACGCCTAACAGGCACGGCGCTTTCACGTGAGCAGCACCAACAGGGGGTCCTTGTGTGGTGCGCAGGGTTGGAGGGGGGTTGAAAACATTAGAGAACGCAAACCACATACATGCCTGTGTCTCACCTGCATCACCCTTACTCACCCTTACACGCTGCTTTACCTGTTTAGTACGACCTGTCGTCTACGGTGGCTGAGACCCCCCCATCAAAGCAAAAAAAACAGTAACTGTGCAAACAAAACAAGAAAACCGACAAATAAAAAGAAACGCCACTGCAAGAAAAAAAGCCAACTTCACATTCATCCAAATAACTGTTGCTGTCCACACCTTGGATTATTGTTAGCATGATTAATAAAGACAAAAGCAACAGCAACAGCCGCAGTAATAAGCTGGGACACTGCTTTTGGGCTAATCTGTTGTAAAGAGAAAGATGGCCGCCTTTGTGCTCTTCGAGCATCCGCTACGTCAGCTACGCTGACGTGTCATCACCAAACAGCTGACTTCAGCTCACGGATTCGGAACACGGACCTTCTGAGAGCGGCGTCTGCATGATTTTATGCACCTGAGACCAGGAGAGGGATCAGACTCCAACACATGAATGATTGCTTTTGGCAACAGAAGATTTTGATATTTGCTGAACTCGTTTTTGGAAAAAGTGAGTTTCCCTTCCATCGCATTTGAAGAACTCACATTGAGTGCTGGAAAACCACCAGCCGTGACGGAGCGACCACTTCTCCCTTTCCTAACGAGGCCATAAAAGATCAGATAAAATAAAGAAACTGCCAGAATCTACATGAACACTGGAACAACATGTGAATTAAAAAAAAGGAAAGAAAAAATCATTTTTGTCTTTTCTATTCAAGCAAAGATTTTTCATGAAATGCTCTTCATTTCTTGTTATAATATTTCTATAGATTTGCATTTTTGTTACCAAAACACTAATTTATTTTCCAATTCAATACATTTTTAGGATTTCTTTAAACACCAAAAAAATTTTTTATGTTTTCTTTCATGAAATTGTATTTTTTAAAAAAATTTTTAATTAAATTTTCTTCTTAACCATAAAAATGTTTTCGGTAATTCTAATTTGATTTTTTTCCATCATGTATTACTATTCTCAAACAATCATAATTTGTCACCGAAAATAATAAAATAGCTGCATTTACAAACTTATATTTATATATTTATTATTATATATTTTGTTTCCAGCAGCTTTAAATAAATGAACAGGAACTGAATGGATCTGGATTTAATTTCTGGAGGTTTTTTTGACAAATTCACATGTCAAGCAGGAAACTTTATTTCAACATTTATAAGATTTTCTTTTCTATTTCCATGTCTTTTTCCATTTCATATCTTACCTGCTTGATATTTTTGAGTCTTTATATTGGGTTTGTGGCGGTTTGTGTTTTACAGTATATATAAATATATTTTTTTCCATTTTTGAATTTGGGAGTTTTTGTTTTACTTTCAGATTTTTTTCAGTTTGAAAAATGCTTTTATTTTCTAAATTACTAAAAGTCGATTATAAATAAAGTGAGATTGGATTTAATATTCACAGATGCAGAGCGATGGAAGCAGCAATACTTAAAAACTATTTTCCTTCAGGTCATCCTGCTTTACATGTTTGATCTTTGGAGCTCCATTCAAAGTAACAGCGTTAAGTAATTTAAATAGGTGCCATTTTTTTATCTATTTATAATGTTGTTACTTTAAAAAAGTTTTGTTTCCAGTTTTTTATGTTACTTTGAATTAAACTGTTCAAACTGAATTTACTGCCTGTTCCCTGTTTTGAATAAAATTAACTTTTTTTTTAAATTAACAATAATTAACTAGTTATTTTCACTATTTAGTATTATTTTTAAGACAGCTGTTTTCAGTTTTGAAATGTCGTTATTTTTGAATGTTTCTTGGAATTGATCAGATTTAAAGTAATTATATTGTTCAATCCAAAAGCATCACCAGAACCAGAGTTTGACAAACAGTAACTTTTTTTTTTCAAGAAACGTAAATAGTTACTTTCCCAGGTAACTCTCTACTTTTATTTAGAGTAATTCAGTTACCAAGTTAGCTATTTCTGGATAAAGTATGGAGCAAATAATTGTAATAAAGTTCTTAACTTTTGTCTTTAACACGTTAAATTAGAATTTTCCTTTATAACTAATAGAAGTGTATTTCTTTCCCCCTCTAGGATGTGAAGTAAAGTTCGGATCTGCTTTCTATCCTGTCCTGTGAGTCAATCTGCAGCAGTTTTAAAATCTGATCATCCATTTATCACAAACGCCGCTCTCTAAAGGGAAGGCGGGGAAAAGGCGTTTTTTCCGTCCATCGGTTCTGAATTTTCATATTTCCCATCATAAATAAACATCAAAACGGAGCAATCAGGTTGCATTGTTCTCATTGCTGGAACCTGATTGCATTTCCATGTTTCCACTGAAAATTTCCGAGCTTCAAAGCAAGCGCAGCCCCGCCTCCCCGCTGTTTCCACCGACTCCAACCGCACCAATTACTCGTCCCCGTCCTCAGCTTTTCATTCCGGCACTCTGTGGCCCTGATGTACCATCAAATACTCCATCCGTACAGATAATGCAGCATTTATCCACCTCTACAATTAATTCCACTGACATCTGAGCGCATTAATATTCATTAGCCTGTGCGGCGCGTGACAAACCGCCGCCCCCTGAGTGCTGCAGAACGTCCTAGAGAAGTGATCTGCTGGTTTTTAGCAGAACCAAACTATTAGTGCTGCTCGTCTTTGTGGTTTCAGAGGAATCATCTGGAGTTTCTTCTGATCAAGATTGAGGGTCTTAGCCCTCATCTTTAAATGATTTTGAGAATTTCTTCTTCGGATCAAACTGATTCTGACCACTCAAGGAGACAGATGGACGCCGCTGCAAAACAAACAGCATCTGGTTCCTGTCAGGTTCTGGAAGCCTCCGCTGGCTCTTGGTCCACTTTTGAAACCCCGTCACATGCAGTAAAACAGCTTAATGTCCTGTTTGGAAAACGCTCTGCTCAGATAATTGGATTCAAACGTCGTCTGGAGCCAATAAGATCCACGTCAAGGCAGAGTCAGCACAAACCACAAATGTTTGAACGGTGGACGGAGAACGGCACAAAGTGAAGCGGGAGCAGAGGGATCTGACAAACTCCTGTCAGTGGAGGAGAAACTGGAAGTGACTGCGCTGGAGGAAACGTCCGACAGCTCCAGCCGTTTCTACAAACCCCTTCCACCGCAGAACACGGAAACCCTCGCTGCCTCCAGCTGCTTCACACGTCAGACTCCATCACTTCCTTCTGTTTCAGAGGGCTGAATATCATCCCACCAACCCACTCAAAAGACAACAGGAAACAGAAATAATGTCCATCTTTCAAACCCGTTTTATTCCTTTCGGGGTCATGGGGCGCCAACTCGAGGGCGGAGGCAGGGGACACCCTGGACAGGTCGCCAGTCTGTCCACAACCACACCCATGCTTACTCACATTCACACCTAGGGACACTTTAGAGTAACCGGCTAACCTATGAAGCATGTTTTAAGATGGTGGGGGGAAGCAGGAGAAAATCCACGCATGGACGGGCAAGAACATGCAAACTCAAATTAATTTAATATCTATAGCACCTTTCATGCAATAAAATAATTAAATAAACCCCGCACAATAAAATACACCAAAACAAACACAATTAAAAGAAAAATGACTAAAGAAAAACGCTAAAGAGGAGAGAGCCCAGAAGGCGCCGTCTGCCCTGTCCTCCTGTTGGCCGGGGTGTCAGCATGGACACAAACACCCCGGCTAAGGGGGAGAAAACACTCGTCTAACTTGGCTAAAAGACATGAAACAAATAAATATGTGTTAAAAAATTATAAAATAGAGTAAAAATTCTAGATTTAACAAATAAAACGATGAAAACTGCACACAGAAAGCCCCCCCCATTAGTGTTCTGGTTCAGATCCCCCAGACGGGACTTGAACTGTGGGCCTTCTTCCTGTGAAGCAAGAAGGCTAACCGCTGCTCCACAGAAAAAAAAACCCATTATATATCACCCAGAAATAATGTTTTGTTTTTTAAAGTAAAGGCAGAGCAATAACTGCAATAATTTTCTTTACCTTCACCGTCATAAAATCATCATTTTCCTTTTCGATAATAATTTTTCCAGGTTTTAAAGTCAGGTGCTCTAAAGTTGTTTAGTCATCATTTTTTCTTTCATCCTACTATTTTATTTTTTGTGTTGTCAATTTTTGGGAGAAGACCACAAGAACATATTTTGACAGTTTTTAAGCCACTTTCTAACTAGAACTACAAAATAAACCTGTAATTTGCTCAAATTAGATGATCTGGCTACCTGGTACTTTTTTATCCACAATTTTTAGATTCCGAAATAAAAACAATCTAAAAGAAACGCTAAAACATAAAAAAATATTTCAAGCATTTAACATGAAACAACCAGCGGTCCCTTCCTGCAACTCAAACTTAAGAGGGCCGTGCTTTTGCTGCAGCTCCAAAACTCTGGAGCAATCGTCCAATTCATGTTGGGGCGTCTACATCAATGCCTGTTTTAAAGTCCTCCCTAAGTAAACGACTTTTTTAATTCGGCTTTTAATACTCAGTAGAGACGCTGCCTCTCTTCCTTTCATATCACCACATTTTTATTGATTCTCTTTAATGAAATGTTTGTGGTGTGTTTCGTTTCAGCTGTGATCCGTTTGTCAAAAGCACATAAATCTTAAAATTATAATCCTGGACTTATTTTCCTTGGAAGGTTTGAAATTTAAGAGCTTAAACAGGAGAGAAAAGTGTGAAAATGTTAAGTCTGTCTGAGAAAAATGGATAAAGTGTGTGGTAAGGAATTCTACAGCCTTAAAACGTGTAATTGTTGTAAATAAAATAAAGATGACTACTTTGCTGAATGTTTTGTTATAACGATGCCATTCTGCACACATATTAATGAGATAATTTAACAATTGACAATTGAATATCTGTTTCCTTGTTTGACTTGTGTCTAATTTGATAAAGTTGCTCTCAACCATAAAACAGATACGCCTGAAGAGGCGGTAAAACTGTAGAAGCATTGTAAGGTCTGTTCACCTTTTGTCTGTAGATTTACAAAAGCTCGTCTGAACTTTGTGCCGTTTTCGTCGCAGCATCGGATCAGAAGAACATTTGCATTCAGATCATAAATGCCGCGTCTGTGCTCCTCCATGATCCCACAAACAAACATCCTCCTGATGGGCCGCTGTGCGCTCAGATTTAAATGTCTCATCAGGTCAGCAGCTGGACCAACAGGCAAACATCTCAACCAATTTTAGAGGACCAGGAGGGAGGGCTGCGGGGTCAAAGGTTACACCAACAGAAGGCAAAGTGTTGAAAAACGCAAACCTTTTTTGTGGACGCCGTTGGGGATCTGCGAGGCGCTGGTGCCCTTGGAGATTTCCTGGTTGGTGGTTTCCTTGGTGATGGCGGAGCCCTTGAGTTTACTCTTCGGGGTTTCCAGGGCTTTTAGCCTCTTGGCATGTTTGGTACCTTTGTAGTGGGCCAAAGCCTGGCTCTGTGAAGAAACAAAGAGGCTTGGATGCATTAGATGAAAGGCAGCCGGACGGAGCACAAACACTAACGAAAGAGGGTCACACTTTCAATTAAAAAGCTTCTTACCGAGTTTTTCTTTTAGCTTCTTGATTCTTACCGAATGATTAATACACACAGCTAACAGCTGCTTGGTCATTTTGTTTTAATATACAGAGAAAATAACTGAATTCTGAAATCAATTTCCAAGCAGTCGTTCATCAAAATAAGTGGATATTTTAAAAAATCAGTTTCCTTTTTAGTCCCTGACAGTTTGACTGCAGAATACATTTCTGCAGGAGAGACCAAAGCAGCAAAGTTTGAACAACTTGCTGCAGAAAATCTGGAAAAAAATACTTGTTTTTAGCTGACTCGATCATTGTTTTGTTGGAACATTTGAATGTTTTTGTCTTCGTGTTTGTTCATTTGTGGCTGCAGCTGCTTTCATATCAGGTTGTTGGGCTTGTCTATTCAAAGATGAAAGAGCGTCGCTGCTGCTTGGAGACCGTGAAGAGTCTGGAAATAAAACTACAACATCTCAAAACCCAAGACATCACGACGAGAAGATAGTTCTTCTGATGACTGCTCAAAGAGAAATGGTCTGAAGACCTTTAGAGGTCTGATCTTCTTCTTAGAGTCCATTCATTTGTAGCTCCATCACAAATGGAGAGTCAGGTTTCTGACAGATCCAGAAGAGAACATCAACAGGACTAAGCAGAAATCCTGTTCTTTGACATTTGGGCACAAAATGAGGATGTCAGTTAGAATTTGCTGTGGAGCTCCAGTATCTGATCATCAGTCGGATGAATGAATCGAGACGCTAAAAGGAAAACGTTTAAACTCCTCCGGCATCCTGGATTTGTGCTCCGACTGCTCCAACTTCAAAAACTGCAGTTTCTTTTATCCTTTAGAATCACATTACAAGTGTGCTGTAGAAGGATTCTCTATTTTGACTTCTAGACTTATATCATGTCTCAATCACTGATGAAAATGTGGGTTAATGCAAACACCAAATCCAGTGTTTTGGCGTGCTGGTCCCAAGTGCAGTCGGGAAGGACGTCCAACGTAAAACCAAAGTCAAACCCATCGTATGTATGAAACAGAGAGGATGAGAGATGATGACGATTCTGAAGCTGGAAGATGAAGGTGTGACTGTGGAGGTGTCAGTGGTTATGACCCCCCCAGGTGGGTTAGGAGCTACAGAAGAGCTGGAGAAATTCTGGAGGGAGATGGATAAGGAGATCCTGGGTGTCCATGGAGAGGAAAGAGTGAAGACTTTAATAAGCAAGAGGAAGTGACGGAGAAGGATAGATGGAGAAAGGGGCGGAGCCAAAACCGGCTTTGGGAGATCGGGAGGAGAGGGTTGGATGGAGGCGGTTGCTGTGGCGACCCTAAAGGGGAGCAGCAGAGAGAGGACTGATGATGGTGCGGGCCGTGCATTACAGTAGAAATGTTTCTAATGCTTCGGCTGCTTTAGATGTTGACTTTTGTCATATTAACTTTAAGATGTTAAAAAGTAAAAATGCTACTTTTCTGGTTAGATTTGCAGATGTATGTTAAAGTGACCACTCAGTTTATTACTTTAGAAAGCAAACTTGCTTTAGTTGGAACTTTTAGAACTTCAGATTGTCTCAATAAATAGGTGATTTGCCATTTTGCAGGTTTTTATCTTTCATTCGATTGTCTTTTTTCTTCTTCAATAATAGGAGTTTTGACATTTCGTCTTTTTGTTTTGATCTGATGAATCAATAACTGGGAGTGAGTGGCGATAAACCACAGAGTGACCCGTGAAGTTTAATTTCCAAAAAGGGCCTTTAGGTTGACAGTCCGAACACGTAGAGCCGCCAAGATTCACCTTCATAAGGGACTCAGCCAAACGCAGACGCATGCAAAGACTTTGAGCTGCCCTTGTTTACCGCTGCACATTTCCCAGCATCCTTCGCCTGCGGCAGAAAGGATGGCATCAGGAGAAATGCAATTCCCCCCTGGAATAAATAAGTCCGCCGACGTCATGCCAGCAGAAGACATTTGTAAGCATTTTCATTCACGAACGGCGTCGGAACAAAGAGGCTCTTGGTGGAGTCTCTGTGTTATAAATTGAATTTAAATTTGCTGTAATAACCCCATGATCCTCACAGAAATTGCTTTTATTTTTTTACAGCATTTCCCTGAAGGGTTTCAAATTCGCGCCCGACACCGCTTGTGAACTTTGGATGATGAGAAACAGAAATCTGACAAGTTAATAAAAAAAACGACGAAAAAAGTTGCCATAAATCTGAGATCAGTCTTTTCGCTGGCGCGGATTGCGAAACCGCTGGACCGCCTTAAACATCGCCTCTCATTCCAGAGAGCGTTTTTGGATGAAACATCACTTTTTCAAACAGACTGCACATCTTGTTCTGGCATGAAACTATTCATCTCAGCTCTCATTCATCACCCTGCAGGTGCCCCAGACATAACTTACAGTTTGTCATGAGACTTCTGTAATGTAGATGGGTGTTTAATGCAATCCTTGCAATAATTTATCTTTCATTAGAGCAGTGAAGTGGAAGAACTGCCTGGATTCCAGGTCTGCCACATGCATTATTAAAACTAAACGGGGAATCATTTGTTTTCCTTGTAGGTGAAGACAGAAGAGTCGCTCTGAGGGACGCTGGGAAGTCAAAGTGTGAGAGGTCCTTGTGTTGTCGTGCTGAAACGTTCATCCTTCACCTGTGAGACTGTTGGAATGATGCCCACCTTCACCTGTTCACCTGAGGCCTTCACCTAACCCCGCCCTCTTGCTGTGACGCTGCTGCTGAATGAGCCTAATGTGAACGATGCAGAACCAGGCGGCGCTGAGGCATGAAGAGACTCCATTTTCTCCTGTCTAATTAAGGTAGCAGAACTGCAGAGGTGTCAAACTCCTGACTCTGCTCCTCCTCAATGATGAAGAACATGTGTCATGTGATCAGGGTGGGCAGGACTCTGCAGTGTGTTAAGCTCCCAAAAATAACAGACATTATATTGACTACAAGCAGCCTGGACCCACTTGTCCACCTGAAGATGAACGACCTGAAGGTTCCTGGATGTCATTTCAGGTATGAACCTGCTGAAACGCGTTCAGTCATTTAAAGTCAAGACAACTTGCAAAGGGAAATGTGACACTCTCCATTAAGGCTAAGAGACATGTGCCGGAGGGGGAGGGGGCATTTCCACCATGTGTGCCTTGCTTCCTTTTGGGGGGAGGAGCTTAAAATCGATGACATCCAATCAACACCAAACTATGTGCCCCCTAAATAATCATCTACCATGTGTCAATGCTGCAAAGACGCCATCATTGTTCATTCTTCAACTACCATCAACTCTCGTTGATGGCTTCAAGAAGCTTTGCACTGGAGTGACCCAACTGGATGAAAGGCTTCACTGCTTCATAAAGCTTCGTCTGTCCATCACTACATTGCTGAACCTTTATACTCCACTATCTTTGAAAGCATCAGGAACTGGTTGTGTAGGACCAAATTGTACATTTTGTGGTACAAGAAACACATTTTTGGGTAGATGTACCTTAGGATGTCCTCTTTCAGAAAAGCATGTAAGCCAAGAGAAAAATCCTAAGTGGCCGCCATTTTTTAAAATTTTAAAATTTCGTCCGTTCGTCCGTCCGTCCGTCCGGTCCGGTCCGGTCCGTCCGTCCGTCTATATATGTATGATTTTTTTTAAATTTGAATTGTCTTGTGGCTAATATACATTTCTGAAAGTGGAGATCCTGAGGTGCATCCTTGTCTTATTTGGTATAACTTGTTCCACTAAACTCATTGGCTCTGTGGTAGAGAGTCTACCCTGAGACTGAAAGACCATTAGTCCAAATCCATGTTTGAGTCATACCATACCCCATGCCATGACCAAAACCAAGGCATAAAAGTGACAAACCAAACCCCAGGGGCAAGATGCTCACAGAATGTGTGGAACATGTCCGGAAAGGAGGAAACAAAACCAACCCCTAAAGGAACAAAAATAAGTTCTACAGAATATGACATGACTCCTATGTGGCTCTTCTCATCAGGACACTCATGGATGGATTTTTACCACCAAAATAACAAGAAAGAACCTGAGGAGAATCTGTAGGTGGAACAAACTAACAGGAACCAGGTTTTTTGCACCTCACTGAGGTCTGTGTTTGACCTGAGCTGGTAGTTCCTGATAGCTCTCCATTGGAACATCACTGAAAAGTCTGACAAGAAGCAGAAATCTTCGTGTAAATATAGTTAGAATGAACGTATTGCCAAAATATTTATTCCTTTTCCAATGCATCCCTATTATAATTCATAAAAAGTTTTTTAAAAAAATCGATTCTCTTATCTCATCATTTATTTGGAATAAAAAAACACCCAGAATTAAAAAAGTTTTTTTGCAAAGACCAAAATTCTTGGGAGGATTAGGACTACCCAGCTTTAGTCTGTATTATTGGTCCTGTAATATTTGATGTATGTCCTTCTGGGACGGAAAAACCAAACCTGACTGGGAACGGTTGGAAAACCAAGCTTTCTTCCCAAACACAGCAAAGTCACTGCTATATTGTACATCAGATCTTTCTAAATTTAAATGCCAGAACCCAGTTGTATCTCAGTCCCTAAAAATTTGGTCCCATATAAGAAAACATTTTAAATGGAATTTTTGTTCAGTACAAATGCCGTTGACCAACAATCAAGCTTATAA
The DNA here is from genome assembly GCA_037389245.1 of Oryzias sinensis. Taxonomy (NCBI): domain Eukaryota; kingdom Metazoa; phylum Chordata; class Actinopteri; order Beloniformes; family Adrianichthyidae; genus Oryzias; species Oryzias sinensis. The sequence continues at coordinate 4,280,927 of CM074491.1, forward strand.
ATTACTATCACATGATACATATAAACAATGGGGATCTAAAGGGATCCACTTAGTAGCAGATTTGTTCATAAATAAGACTTTCTCTACATTTGACCAATTAAAACAAAAATATAATCTTGATAACAAAGACTTTTTCAAATATTTACAGATTCGCGACCTTATTAGGGCAATCTTTCCCAGCTTTCCAAGTCAACCAGAAGAAAATGTCATGGATAAGATTTTACTTAATGACCCATTGAAAAAGGGCTCAATTTCTATAATATATCATAACCTTTTTAACATTGAATGTATCGCTACATTGGATCATCTGAAAGAAGCCTGGAGTTTGGACTTGAAAACAACAATTACGGAAGAACAGTGGATAAAAGCACAGCAACGAGTTCACTCCTCATCCATATGCAGCAGACGTGGTTTAATCCAGTTCAAAATCCTTCATAGACTTCACTTGTCCAGGAAAAAACTATCAAGAATGTTCTCAGGAGTGGACCCTTCATGTGAACGTTGTGGACACGCTTCTGCCTCACTGTCCCACACATTCTGGGACTGCAACAAAATCATTCCTTATTGGACCAAAATATTTGGAATGTTGTCTCTAATATTTAAGGTTAAGTTAGCATTGGACCCTATAACAGGATTATTTGGAGTACCAACTACTGGAATTTGCTTAAACAGTAAATAAAAAATTGTCTTGAACTATGTTACCCTATTGGCTAGACGTCTAATCCTACTTAATTGGAAAAGCAAATTTCCCCCAACATATCTTCATTTGATAAGAAACATAATGCAATACTTAAATTTAGAAAAGATTAAATTAAAACAGCAAGAAAACCTTTTTTTATGAAACATGGCAACCATTTATTGACTATTTCAACAGTATATAGACAAGTCAACCGCCCATTTAAACACACAATAGTAAAATAGCAGGGTTTTTTTCTCATTTTTTCTTTTTTTTCCTTCTCTATCTTTTTTTTTTTTTTTTTTTGTTATGATATTGTACTGTCTGTATCGTTTGCTGAAAAAAAGAATTAAAAAAAAAAAAAAAAAAAAGAAGCAGAAATCTGAAGATACTGTACATGTAAAACTCTGCAACTTGATCGCCATTTTGAAAGCTTCACTGTGACTTAACATTTATCTCCTTAAACTTTTGTATTTTTATTTATAGAGTTCCATTATTCTGTGCCCCCGTCTCTGCTTATCTTTTCTTATTTATGGAGATGTCCCCACATTTTACAGGAGTGTCAAGTTTATGCAGCGTTTTTCTGCAAAACCATAAATCTTTATGGCCCAGATTCTCACGGTCACAAGGATGCAAATTACAGGCAGAGATGTCTTCAAGGACAGAAAAGGAAAGTGGGGTGATGCAGAGTTGACGCGCTTGCATCAGGAGGAGCAGGAGGTTCCCGCAAAGCGCTTTGCTCCAAAGAACCACACGACTCACAGATCCAACAACAGTCCACCCCTGCTGGCTGTTTTAGTCCACTTTTCTCATGTAAGAGCAGAGCTGGACTCCTTCTGAGTCCCTTCCGAGCTCCTAATAAATTGCGGCCGATGTTTGAGTCAAATTTAAATGATCATATTATTAAAATGCGTGTCTCAGTGCCAGCAGCCGGCAGCCTGCACCCGCTTTCCGTCACAGTTATTTATATTTTCTGTGAATAAGCATTCCATCACAATCTCATTATTCCTGCGGATTGTGGCTGCAGGGTTGACTTAAAACTGAGGAGTTATTGTAGGCGTGGGGTGCAGATTAAGGATAAAATGTTTCGCGCAAAAAAGAGGACACTTTAAAAAAAATATTTTTGCATCAAACAGCCTCTTATGTTTGGTGAAAGGTAAACAAGCTCTGCAAGCAGATTTACATTGTTATTCCATCTTTGATTTTGACTCTCAATGACAACAAAGCTGATCTTGAAAAGAAGGGGAAATAAAAGGAAATTTAGAAGGAATGTAGAAAAATAGTTTTCTAAAAGAATCAAAGCTAAAGCTCCTGTGGCTTTAAAAAGAAGAAAACATTTTTTGAATAACAACATAAAAGGGTTTAATAGTTTCAAGTTGTTATCAGGTTGTTTTCCTTTACAACCTCAGAGTAAATGATTATTTCATATATAGATATGAGAAATATGTGCAATTGTCTTGGGTCTCTACCTTTTTCTTAACCAGAGTTTTTGCTTTGAAATGTAAAATAGAGAAAGGAAGCAGTCAGTTTTGATAGTTTTCTAACTGAAACTGTTAATTTGTAAAAACAATTTTATATTGATAAAATTTAATTAAAGTTATAATGTTGTTTTCAAGCGCGATAATTTCTTTGTATTGTTTCTTTTTAAAGCATTTTTTATTTTGTCATCTTCACCGACCCAAACATTCTGCAGCAACAATACAGAGACGGCAGCAAGACTCAAAACCAGGTTTTTTTGGGATGCTCTGACCTTAATGTCTTGTCCCACAGCTACTGCAAGCATTTAGCATATTTTACATGGAGGAAAATGTGTGGCCTTAACATGAAATGACTGTTTCATTCATGATACATTTACAGATGTATCACGAATGAACCCCGATAAACCACGGAAAAAGTGAGAATAAAACACGCACAGAACACATGAATCAACATAGAACATGAATCGTGTGTGATTATTGCGCTGTTTACATGCAATCTATTAGTGATTCGTGCGTCAATTATGTCATTTGAATGTGATACGTCGTTTATGCGATATAAAAGTCTTAAATCTATGGAACATGCCTGAAAAGTCCATTAGACATACATGGAACAGTTGTGAAAAAAAGACAAATCTTGCAAAAATCACACACAATTGTGTTAAATCCACGTAAATACCTGTTGGCCGATAGACATCTGCCCATATCCACGAATAAAAAACGCAAAAAACACTTATAAATTACGTTTATCTTGCATGTATAAAGAAAAATCCAAATTTCATACGTGGAAGAAGCGCAAAATGTAGGTAACCACTGTGTGACACAACCTTTACTTAGTTCCCAAAGTAAAGAGGTAAGTAAAGAATTTAGTTTAAAAAATGTAAAACCACTTGGCTTGGAAGACAATCGGGATTCAGTTCCATCCAATCTTGTCTTGTGTTGTCATTTTGTTTGCTTAAAACAAAGGAAAGGGGGGTGGAACTAATAAGTATCTCAATAAATCACTGTTTGTTTGTATTTGTTGTTTTGTTGCACATCAGCTTTAGTGAAAGAAATTATTATGAATCCAAACCATGTCTGTGAAGGATGCAGAAATACAACACAAAGACGGTGACGCACAAACACACATACAGGGAGGCAGCGTCATGGATCAGCTGAGTGACAGCTACCTTACTTATTAATATGTGGCACATGTAGGACTTCTCTTCCCCAGCTCGCAACTTCTAAAAAGGAATTAGTTTTAGATTAAAGGAGTGAGCAGGTTTGCTGTTCACCTGAGGAGTAAACCACACCACAAAAATCTCTCATCACAGATGCATCAAATGAAACTACGGTTGATCGGTTTTGACAGACGATCCTTCCTGTTGGCGATGCTTAATGTTCCGTCACCAGCTAACATGTTGCTGAACAATCCTGATAAGAAATACGCCTCATCTGGTTGCGAGGTAGGGCTGCACGGTGGCGCAGTGGTTAGCGCTCTTGCCTCACAGCAAGAAGGCCCCCGGTTCAAGTCCATGAAAAACACAATATCAATGGGGGACCTTATATGGGGGACCTTTCTGTGTGGAGTTTGCATGTTCTCCCCGTGTATGCGTGGGTTTTCTCTGGGATCTCTGGCCGGTAACATGCTTCATAGGTTGATTGGCAACTCTAAATTGTCCATAGGTGAGAGTGAATGGATGTGTAATTGAGGGTATTCTACCCAGCGACAGACTGGCGACCAGTCCAGGGCATCCATTGCCTACGACGCCAAGTGGCCGGGATAGGCTCCGGCAACCCAGTGACACCGAAAGGGAAAAACGGTCAAGAAGATGAATGAATGAATAAATGGTTGCGAGGTGAACGTGATAAAACCAGGTTAGATGTGTTTTTGAACTGTGAAGGAGAGCAGGTATCAAGCAGAAAATCAAGGAGGATTGAAATTTGCAGGATGCAGCACCAAACAAATCCCCTGTGTAGCCTTTTTTTATGTTTTATTTTTTATTTTTTTAAAACTTGTCCTGTCCAACAGCTGGGCAGACATATGAGAGCTGACGGCCTCTTGTGTTGGACAAATTTTACTTTAACAACAGAGGTTATGAATCTTCTGACAAACCAGCGGTATGTCTGAATAAACCCCTTTTGGAATCGAGGTCAAACTTTATTCATTTTAGTCATATTTGAAAATCTTTTGTGTTGGACCGGAAGGAAAAGGAAAGGAGGAAAGAGAGGGGGGGATAGGAGGGTGATTATAAGGGGGGGTAAAACCACGAAGCAGCATAATGTGGATGTTTATCATTACGGTCAGGTTCAGATGTAAAACCAATCTACAAGGGGCGGGCCTGTCCACACACACACTCAAATGTTATACACATACCTGTTGGCTCCAAAAATGTCCACATGTCAACATGTACTCAATACAAATAATGTTCACACACACATACTTATGCCTTCAAACCAACTAGTGTGAAATATTTCATTCAATCACGCAAAATATTAGTGCAAAGGTGAGCTAACACCTGTGCTCAGGTGAGTTTTTATGTTCTTCTAAAATGGATGATGGAATGTAAAAAGGAGGGGGAGTGTCCAGTCATCCCCACACCAAGACCCCCGCCACAGCAGCAGTGGCAGCCAGAAGCCCCCAACAACCCGCACAGCAGCAGACAGAGAACAACTGCCCCAGGGCGATCACATCCGCCACCCAGGCCAGGGCCAGCAGGACCACCACAGGAGCCGCCAGAGCCAGAGAGCAGGGAGGCATGGGGGGGACAGAGAGTGCAGCTTCGGCCCAACCAGGAGAGCAGCCCCCCCGCTGCGCCCAACGTGGGCCCCGCCCCAGAAGAGTGCCCACAGCCCCAAATGAGCACCTCATAACCACCCAGGAGTTCTGGGCATAACCCCGCTCCAACCCCCGGTACGAGCCAGGACCCCCACCCGCTCCGTCCTCCAGGCAGCCACCCACCCAGCCCACGATTGATCATATATCCTAATACTGATTTGTTTTTGCAATGTGAAATGTGATTTTGACATTTCCTCCTCTAGTGTTTTCTAAAGTCTTTGAGATAAAGAGTAGGCATGCAATCAGTTAACCCCTGGTTTATAGAGGAAAAGAACTGACTTAAAAAAGTCCGTAGCGACACGTTGGCGTGACAGTTTTGAAGATAAAAAGCCAGAAATTGCGGGTTTGCAGCTGTTTATAGACTTTTCATTGAATGTGGCTGCTTGAACACAAGTTGCCAAGGCCGGCTGATTGTAAGTGTATCTTAGAGAATCTGTAATGGAAGTTGTGACGTACGGGTGATGCTGTGGTACAGTGTCCTTACGCCACACACAGCCAATACTTCTGCATTTGCATTTGGACTCCCACAACCGTGTTGAACAGTACAAAATGAAACATCTATTTTATTGTTTGCAGATCAACAGCGAAGCAGGAGATTTTACACACAACTGTCTCAGTTTCATTTTAAAGCATTATTGTAAAATAAATCAAACCAGGACTTCTGCCAGGAAGGACTCTGGTAAAGACAAAAGTTCTGTTCGGGCCAAACCAAACACATTACCTGGGTTTTCATCATTCTTCTTTTTTTATCTTGTATAATTCTCCCATTTTTTGGCTGATGGAACATTTGGCAGCAGCTCCAACCCGTTCAGCCTGTTTGTTTTCTGTGAGAGCCTCTCCGTTACAGAATGACCTTACATTAGTCCCTGTAACGCATCAAGGGGAAGTAAAGAGTGCTTTGCCAATGCGCTGCTGAAAATGTGTTGATGCAACTCTGAAATGATAATTCCAAAAAAAGGAAGCAAAGATTGAATTACATACGTGTTTCTTGTGTTCATCATTCGTCGATGTGCGTAGATGCCCGTCAAGGAATTTGCGGGTCTTTAACTGAATTTTGTTTTCAGCTCATCAAAAGTTTCGGCTTGTTTAAATTTACACAGTTTGTGTATTTTTTGTGCTTGATTTTTGCAAGATGCATACACAAATTGTGACTTTCCGTGACTGCTCCACGTATGTCTAAAAGACTTTTCATGCATGTATAACTTTTATTTCACCTATACAGCGCTCATGCTACACTTAAATGACGTATTCAACACACGAATCAATAACAAATTTAATATAAACAGCGCAATAATCACACACGGTTTATGTTCTATGTTGATTTACGTGCTCTTTGGATGGTTTATTCATACTTCTGTGGTTTTAATGTGCATCATTCCTGATAAATCTGTAGAAAGTTAAATGTAAAGACCACAACTTTTCTTACTTTTCCACATATATTACCACATGACCAGTTTTCATCAGTGCAACATGACCAAAGTGAACGTAGTGGCTGTGGGACGCAGCTTTTATAAAAGACTTCCCATGTCCAAGATCTGATCAGATAAGCCAAATCAAAGAAGGAAAATAATAGTATAAATCAAGAAAGAGCCCTCTGAAGCTTCAGTGTGGCTGAAGGTGAATCAAACACACCAGGTATTTGCACCTGAAGGGATCTAGAATCTTGTTTTAGTTTTAGGGTCTATCACAAGAAGGAGGTTTTCCGACTAAACCAGCTGCAGTGATGTTTTGTTTCTTCATCAGACCACACAAATGTCCAGACAAGTCATCTTCTCCTGAAAGTAACCTCATGCATCAGGAACCAGTGGTTAAAGAAGCATGGACCCTCGTGGTGAAGACAGTACATCCCATAATTGTGCGTCAGTTCAAAGTAAGGATCCTTCTTCAGCAAAAAGCAGAATCTGGATGTTTATGTTTTAGAAGACTGAAAATTGTTGAAAAGTTTAGAGTATTAGACCTGAATTTGAGGGTATTAGGGAATCAAACTGTTGTACCCTACGGCTATTAGAACGCTCTACAATGGTACTGGGGCAATTACCATAGCAATGGTGAACAATTAACATCACCCAGTGAGGGCCCTTGGGCAAGGGCCTTAACGCTGCTGCCTCCTGAGCGCAGCTCTTCTGCAGCTCACGGCTCCCCCAGGGGATGGGTCAAATGCAGATAACAAATTTTGCACAGGTGTGACAGATAGTGGGACTTTATTGTTATTATTATATTTGTAACAAGTATCCGAATACTCAGATATTTTTGTTCTGTTTCAGAAACTTGAAGAGGTGGGTACTATGGGACATCGCTGATTGGACGATGATATCCAGAATAGTAACATAAAAAAAAAATATTGATCAATGACGTGACATCATGTCTGCTAGCCTAGCATGTCGGAGAAGTCATACGTGAAATTGCGTCTGTAAAATGTTCATCTAAGGTTTTGACGGTTTTTTGTTTTTTTCACTAAAGATGAAAAAATTAAAAACATGTTTTGTGTTGGAAACTCGTCTTCATTTGCTGTCTTGCTTGTAGTCAGCTCAAATTTGAGGATGGAAAAACTGCAGAGAACATTTTCAGGTCTTGTTGTTAAATGATCCAAAACAACAGAAATGTTTTTTTTACTGTTGATTCTGATCTCTTGTTCTAATAAAAGCATTCAAACCTAATAAATGAAATAGTACGAATCAGGGTTTCATCTGCTTCATAAACTGAATGGGATCGCCACCTGAATGACACTCACATCCCTGTTTAAAAGTCTCTCTTTTTTCTCTTAATCACTTTTCATTGTTTACTTTTGGACCGGTTACAAACTAGTAACCCTGTAATGAAGCACGCCACATATCAGGCTGACTCACACACATTACAGGCTCATAAACACGACCCATCCAGTAAAACATCTTAAAATCCTTAAAAAAACGTGGCTTTTTCCCCACTTTACGATCTCAGACCATAAACCGCAGTACAAACAGACCCCCCCACCCTGAGCCCCACGTTTGGGTGAACGCAAAGAGGATTTTTTTGCCTTCATCCTCGCAAACGGACAGCTACAGAGCCCGTGTGCTGACATGGAAACAGTAAGATACATCTCGTTCCCACAAATTAATATTCCGTTCCCTTGAAATAATTTGTTCAATGTGTCTTCCGTCTTCCGTGCATAGTAATGTGACCCACACAGACAGAAATGTGAAGGTATCTGCTGTAAATCCAAATATTGCTCACCTCCATGTTTAGGAATGCCTCATGACGTGAATGACAGGTTAATGATGGGCTAGGTAGCATGTAGCCCACTAGCCTTCAGATGTAAAGCGACTGCAAATGATTATGTTAATAAAAGACAAGTCATGAATATCATTATTCCTATTCGACCCTAAACTACAATATGCCATACCGCAGCTGGCTGGCCGCCCGAATGCCGGCAAGACACAGCTCTGCGGCGGAGCTAGGAGCTACGTCCGGTAGGTGAAGCAGGAAGCATGGGTATCCAAAATCTTATTATAGTTTTCTGATTTTCATTGAGACAATAATAGATCATTCTTGTTTGTATTTTTCCCCTCTTGAACAAACGTGGGTCACAGAGACACGGAAGTGGTCCAGCAGGATGGACAGAGACCATACCGAGATGTAAATGAACCCAGACATGAAAACGTGATTACCGATGCTTTTGTGCTTTTCAAAATAAATAAACCTGATCTCTAAACATCCTCCGTGTCTTCAATGCAATGTAATGAGACACACAGACAGAAATGTGAAGCTATCTGCTGTAAATCCAACAATTCTTCATGTCCATGTTATTTTTCGTTTGCACAACTTAATCATTTTGTAGGAACAAGGTATTAACTTGTGGGAACGAGATATATTTTATTTTATTCATGTCAGGACACGGGCTCCATAGACAGCAAAGGATCACTTAAAATAAAACAAGCTGATGAACAAACAATATGAATGGAATTATGTTTTTCCATGTAAAACATAATCTCCTCCCCGGTAAACACTGACCCATTGAGCGCGTGAAAAGGACTGATTGTTGGGTAATGAAAGGCGGCTCGGCACTGCGAGGGAAGGATGACTCTGATTTAACACACAGAACAGCAGCAATTTTCCTCTAAATTCTTTTAATGACTTTCAAAACAAAATGGAATTTAAGAGCTCTTATATAAAACCAAAAAAGCTAATAAACTCTCACCTCTGCTGGAAATTTTAAACACGGTATTTGTTAATGGAGGGTGTGGAAGGTATGGATTGTTGCTAGACATTGAAACTCAGACCTGGTTACTGTCTGAGCTTCACAAACAAGAGTGTAAAAGTAAAGTGGTCTGAATGAGACGGGCTCTGCAACCCGAGGATCCACATGCAACTTTTACCCCTCCATTGTGGCTCCATGGCTTTACAAAAAACAATTTAAATAAAGAATGGGTTTGTAGTATTGTTTTGTTTATTTTAGTCACCTCCTGTATCCCATGTGAACATCCAGAGAAAAGACTTTAAGACACTGGACGCTTTTAAACACCTGGGTGTTCACCTTACTGACAGACTGGAAGAGACGACCGTTGCCTTCACACCCAACGGGATTTACACTTCAGATGCTAAGAATGGAGCAGCATCTCACTGTACTTGATCTAATGTTGATCTATTTTCCTTCATTTCATAAGCTTTACCTCTTTCAGATCAATAATATTTTATATTAAAAAAACCAATATGAATAAATGAACGAATGAATGAATAAAGCTTTATTTAGATAGCAGTTTTAGGGAACCAAAGTGCTGCACAGTAAAAGAAAGACAACATGGAGGAGAAGCAAAAATTCTCTTCACTTGACTGTGATTCTTTTCTTATTTGCATCAAGAAAATAGTGACAAGGTCCTCCAATTTTATCCTTATTTTCATTTTTAATTTTTTTCTCTCCTAACAGAGGGACAGGAAGTCGTCAAACTGGGTCACAGATGGAAGAAGTACCGCTGAAGGCGCCATCATTGAGACGGAGCTCCTGCAGTAGATGGTGAAGCTCACCGTACTGGGAGAGTCTCTGAATAATGTCATGAAGCCAGACGTGGTTACCAAAGCTTTTGTAGAGCTCTTCAAAAAAAAAATAAACCTGGTCTCTCAACATCATCTGCGTCTTCCATACATTCTAAATTTGATATACAGTACAGTAAAAAATAGTGGAGAAACTTGGATTCATCAGAGGGTTCAAGCAGAAAGACAAAGGTGTGAAACATCTGGGTTAGAGAGTCAAACTAGTTCTGTGCTCCAGTTCTCTGAACCATCATTTGTTTCTGTCTGATGAAACTTTGTCAGAGAAACTTTTTGACTTTTAATCAAAGCAAAGCTGCCTTCACCTGGGAGTTGAACCTCAGTTGGCAAACGCTGCAGGAGACGTGCTTCCTCTTGATGATGGGAGGGAGGCCGAGGGTGTGATGGAGGATGGCTTTTTGAACCGGGTCCATCTGGAGGAAGGAGAGAAACAAAGACTAATGAAAAGATGGCTGATGCTGACCCGCGAATGCCACCGCGCTCTGAAGAGTAAACAGGTTGCTCGGCTTCGTTAAGAAAGCCAGAAATCAATCTTTCATGGCGTCATCGGGTGAATTCTGGCTTATAGGAGGATTAATTCCATTTCCTGAGCCGAGCTGCGTGCCAGAACCCTCAGTGACCTCAGCATGGGGCAACTTCTTCAACAGGACAGTGAAACATGACATTTGGTCAATCTTCCCACTCTGACTCCAAGTCAGAACACTTTGGAAGCCTTTTTTTTTAAACAGTTAAATTCATTTTTATTCACGGTATATATTAAATCCCAATTTTACAACAAAAGTTGACTCAGTGGACTTCATACTGGTAATTGTGTAATGAACGTGAAATCATAAAATAGTTAAGAGGTCTTGGGCCCAGTCTTGTCAGAATGCTGGATTCTGACTGACACCCATAAAAGAAGTTCTGGTCACGCAGACTAATGGTCTCTATTCCAACAGAACCTTGGAACACAGTTTATCACACCAGCAAGACAGTAGGAAAAAAAATGAGTAACTCATAGTTTACATTAACCTATTTGGTAAATTTGATAATACTTGTATATTGATATACATTTAATGCCCTTTGAGGCATCCATAATCAGAAACATATAGACTTCTTGGAAGCAACTGTCCTCCCATTTGTGGTTCCCGCCTTTCAATTCAATTCAAATCAAACAACTTTATTTATTCTAGAAGGGCAATTCTTTTCAAGGCGCAGACTCTAGCATTTGAAAAAATAAATCACGTACATCACGTAGACGCAGATAAAGGAAAAAAAAAAGAAATCATTTACAGTACTATAATTCCGCAATAGTGTCACAAGAAAAGGTAGAGGGCTGGATCCAAGTGCAGCAGGTTTATTAGTTCAGCTAAAAGTCCACAAAGCTAAATAAGGGTCAATAACAGGCATGCGATCATCAGAGGAGAGACGGGGTAGTCAGGATCCAGGTGAGAGTTGGGGAAGATCAGCTCCAAATATAACTCACTAAAAAAGTGTTTTTTTTTTACCGTGCCAAAGGTAATATATTACCATATATATGGATATAGTTTACTCTGAAAGGCTGAAGAAAAGCAGGATATAGGCCCTTAAGCTACAAAAACAGAATAAAAAATGTTCCAATGACAGTTTCTAACCATGGTAACAGCAGAGGAGCAAATAAAATCCCATTAAGATGTCTTTTTGGTATGTATTCTGTTCATTTCTTATCTGTTGCAGATATTCGGACGGTAAGCAACCAGTAAATATTAGGGGGAAAATAAAAATCCCTTCATGCAAAATCTTCACTAGATTTCTTTCCCTTTTTTGTAGAAAAGAAACTTTTGAAGCCACTTCAAAAAGCATTTTCAATTTCCTTTCATTGATTTGTTTTGGAAAATAAGCATGCAAAAATAATACTTGGAATCATTCCAAAAAGAAAAGACAGCAGTTGACAGAACCCTGTTTGTTAGAGTGTGGAGGCTGCATCTGGACCATGTCTCCAACCTTCCATCTGTGTGAAGTTTTTAATAAAGCCATGCATCCACATCCTTGCTTTTGCGCTTTGGCCTGAATCCTGCAGCTGCACCTGCTTGTTCTCCCGCCAAAGCCAGAGCAGATTTAGCAAGGTTATGCAACAGAAATCTGGCAGAAATTCATTAAACGTGGTTGAAAAGTGAGCAGACACCAAACTCTGCTGCAAACCTGGATGACTTTAGTCCGTCTTCCAGTGCGCACATTTGTTTTCTATAAAAACATGATGTAAATGGATGTTTGTTTAGTGACTTTTTTTCATCATTGGAGGGATTTTCTTTTCAATAAAAGGCAGATTTGTTTATTTTGCAGGCGTTACCGGTATTGCCGCGGCTCCTCAGGTCTTACTCTGATTCTTTCGCAGTTGTCTCATTAATCTGATGCAGTTCTGTGCTGCGGCTTCATTTTCAAGTGGAAGTCCACAGCATGAAACGCTTCTAAGCTGCTGCTGCCCAGATAATGAGTATTTAGGGGCGGATTGATGGTTTATTTGTCAAGGTAATAACAAAACTCCAACGGACAGACAAAAGACCCTTTGCTGGGCAGCAAGCGCCTGCATTTCAGCTTCAAGAGTGGCTGAAAAGCTGCATTGTTGCCTGTTTGTTTGCCGTGTTTTTTTCCTTTGTGTGCTAGCAGAGAAAAAGAACAAACACCTTCACTTCCCTGCCACAGAAAAAAAAGTCTCACTTGGCTAGGGAACGTGGAAAGGTGCTGGGACAGTGTGGGAAGTACAACGTTGTTCTGCACATAACAGGCTCAATCATTTTAATTGAGATCTACTGGCTTTCAAAATTGCAGCTAAAATTTATATTCAATATTAGAAGTGACCAAAAAAGGCAAAGTTAGATTTATTTTTCCAGACTGCAGGTCCAAGTCCTTGTTTTTGCAGATACAAAAAGCGCCAGACACTTAAAAAGTAACTCCTGCTTTGTGGTAACCACCTGCACTGGCAGCGAGAGCACAGTTAAACACCAGACAGATCTTTTTTTAAAGACTGACTTATGGAAGCAGGTTATCAGGTGCAGCTCAGGCAGCAGCTTGGAAACAAAGTCTGGCTGAAAGTTGGCCTCACTGTCAGCGCCAAGCGAATCAGGAGCAGCTGGGTGGGCAGGCAACCGGGTCTGCTCACCGGAGGAGGAGGTCGTCTCAGCGAGGGCAACTAGAGGCCGAATGATGCAAGAGAGGAGGAAAAAAAGGTCCAGGAGAGGCAGAACCGTCAGACTGAGAGGAAAAAATGACTGTCAGTCGTCCTGTCTTTGACCTCGCTGGAAAATATTATTTGAGGAGGAGAAGATGATAAAAACCTGACATTTCTTCCTGCAGTATTTCAAAGCAACACTTTGAGGCTTCAGAAGGATTTTCTGAAGCCTCACAGTGACCTACCTCTGCCTTTTAGGGAAATAAAGGTGACAGAGGTGATGCAACACCAGAGTATTGCCGAGACATGCCGACCAAAAAAAGGGGAAATTAACGTGATTGAAGAAGATGAAAATGGTGTTTTTAACATGTTCTTTTCTGATGATGGGGACACAGATCAAGAAAATCATCAAGTATTTCTTTAATCGAATTCAACGACAGCAGCAGCAGCAGCAGCAGCAGCAGCAGTGCAGCATGCAGACCCTTACTGGTTAACAAAAGTAAGCAGCAGTTATAGGATTCATGGGTCTTTTTTCATTTTTCCTTTTCACAAAAGCCTTGAGTTCTAATAAAAAATGATTGAACATAAAATTAAATTATTTGCTTTTGGGTTCCTCGATTTTCCTGTGAAACTCATTCTTGATCTGAAAACTAGAAAAACCTGAGGATGGAAGGAAACAGAGATTTCTGTTTGCACTTCAAGGTTACAGAAGTAAAGCTGATGCCGCTGGCGATTCTTGACTGAAAATGATTGTTTTAAGATGTCTTTAAAGTCGTAGCAACCCAATCTCCTAGGGCCAGTTGTTCAAAAACTTTAATCTGGATCAAAATGATCCAGATTTGGAAATCACATTTTTTCCTATGCAGGATCAGGTAATCCGTCTTACTTTTATGCCGGTTTTTTCATAGCAACATTGGACTGGATCACCCTGATCCAGATACACAGTTTTCAAGATTACCAAATCCAGATTACCTGTGCTCTAAATGGGACAACATATCACAACACGGGCAACCAGCTATGTAAAGAACAGGTAGAAGAGCCAACATGGGGTCACTGTAAGAGTTTGTTAATCTGAGACAAAACACAAAAATAACAAACATCCACTTCCATTCATAATTTCTTTATGACCCCTCATCTGAGTCACAAAAAATAAAAAAACAAATATACATTAACAAATACATTGTGGATATTTTGAAAACTTCTTAAATAAAATGGCTAAATGTGCAATAGTTAACAAAATAAAGAATGTTCAGGGAGTTTTTTTATCTGAGGAGGAAAGACCAGCATTTCCAACATTATTTTTGACAGGCACATCTTTGATGATTGTTTCTTTTAAATTATCAATTAAATTAAATTATTATAATAAAAAATCATTTTTGTTTGTTATTGAAATCTGTTTCTGGGATTATTTCATATTTCATTGTTTTTACTTTACTGAATATCTTAATTGGCAGGGGCAGACAGGGCGAGTGGGGGGGTATGTAGCAGACACTCGGCTAGCTAGGGAGGGTAAAAAGGGGTGGCGAGGGTGGGGACGAATGGTGCATGCGGGCCAGACAACGCCGCTTGTGGTTTTAAATCTTTTAATTTTTAGAAGTTTCTGAAAAGTCGTCTATTTTTTGCTGAATTTCTTCGTACAATCAAGTATAAAAAAAAAGTCCCAACATCACTAATTAAAAACATGTTTAAAACTGAATGGTATTAGTTTAAAGGGGAAAAACCCAATCGGACTCGCAGGTGGGTCATCCAAATGTGATTCCTGGAGGTGATCTCAGAGGAAGATCCCTCCTCATTGGCTCTCTCAGAGTGCCTGCAAGCGATGCACAGCATCCCAAAGTGGTTTGTGGGTGTTTGCCAGAATGTCAGACGCTGCAATCATCATTGAGGTGTAATTGTGTTTTGGAGCAGCAGTCAAATAATCTTTAGAAGAAGAATTTGCAAACAGAACGTGACACGGAGCCGCCTGCTGGCAGACAAGTCAGGGAGGGAGCTCAGAGAAGTGAATGCATGGACAGCTGTCCAACTGCCGGCTCCATCATTACTCCTGGAATGGAGATGCAAAAGCTTGAAAAAGACTTGTTTGAAAGCTGGTGCTAACTATCAGCAATTATGAAATCCTCTCAGCAGCTGTCTGCAGCTCTGAAATTAACATAATAGAAGCCTGCAAAGCTATGAGGAGATAGCAGAGCAGTTTCAGGTAGCCGTGGCCGCGGTACATAATGTAATTAAGGAATGGCAGTTACCAGGAACTGATGAGGTCAAGCTGAAAGTCTGCAGCAAAGAAACTTTTTGAAAGTACTGCTCAGAGGAAAATGCTGAATCAATATCCCAATTTGACCCCAGCAAAGGTCTGGTAGACCCGTGACGTTTTTCCACTGTTGTGTCGGATGTTTGGACTGAAATAGAACAAACTGAACTTTCTGCTGCAAAAAAAAAAAAACAAACGTCAGGAGAAAAAATAAGAGCAGAAACTATTCATTGGTTTACAACAATGTAGTTAAATATTTAGAAGTTGGGAAAAAGTCAATAGCCATAACAGAAGAGTGACCTTCACTACAGGTAGATCTGATTGGAACACAGAAGAAAAAAGTAAAGACCTTTTTTTAAATAAGGGTTGTTTGTTGTAAAGCACAGCCCAAAAAAAAAAAGTCTGTCCTCTTCTAATCGCATCTTAGCTTTTTCTTCCTCTGACTCATTTAAAATCTTCTACAATCCAATTGAATTAAATATTTTAGGTGTTAAGTAGCTTAAATTAAAAGTTGTGTTTTTTTTATTAAACATCTAAATTATTTAAAATCACAACATTTTCAAAGACGTTTACTGAAGGGAATGATGGACACAGCAGTCTCAAGATCAAAGTAGATGGACACAAAGATAATAACTCATTTGAGACTAATTTAATTTAACAAACTACAACACAATTTTAAAACGTAGACGCCCTGTCATCTATCTATCTATCAATAGTATCTATCTATAGTATCTATCTATAGTATCTATAGTATCTATCTATAGTATCTATCTATCTATCTATCTATCTATCTATCTATCTATCTATCTATCTATCTATCTATCACCCTCTGTGGTTCATTTCTACTCTTTGGTGCATTGGAGAGTTCATTTACTTTCACACTACTTTGAACTGCACCAGGGTTCACTTGCAAGCACACGGAGACTTCTGGTAGAACACAGGAGAATCCCGGGAGAACACAGTGGGTTGGCCCACCCAGTCAGACGAGCTGTCACACTAAACTAAAGGGGCTAATAGCATGATGGTGGATAGGGGTGTAGACACTTATCCCGATGGTATCATCAGAGGATTAGTGGAACTCGCCGGTGAAAAAGTTAAGAGAGTGGCGTCTGGAACGGCCTAAATACTCCAGGCAGTTAGGCCCCGGTTCGTTTCCGAGAGCGCTGTGGGTGACGGTAAACCAAACCAGCCGACGGCATCATCCACCCGTTTGACCTGAGTACGTAGGACCGAACTTCAGTTCCACCTATCTGGAGCTGAAGCTTTGCCAGTTAACAAAACTAAACAGATGTAGGTGATATCAGGGTTCAAAACAGATGGAGAGGACTCAAACTGGAGCAAAGTCTAATTAACAACCGAATACTGATGCTGGTACTACAAAGTACATGAATGGATAGTGTGCAAAGGCAGGGGGAGAGTCGATGTTTAATGCTTTTACAACTTATTCTGTAATTACCTGACGCACCTACTCAGCAGATGGAAAAACTGAAGTGCATAATGATCTTTTAATGGTTGATGCATTAGCAGAGAACGTATAAAGTGTTGCAAAAAATGCTGCCGGCTCTTTCAAAGTACCTGATATCACGACTGAATTATCAAGTGTCCAACTGCAATCAGAGGCGAGACTTCATTAGAAGATGCTCAGAAACCCCCCCCAGAAAATCTTTGGTGTTTTTTTTAAACAGCAGTGGACTCTGAGGTACAGTGGAAATGTGGATCCTGGCAACAGAAGAACACTATATTGCATTACCACCGCAGGAGCTCTGCCTTTTCCCTCACACACAGAAAGAAAGGGTTATGCAACACGCAACCTTTGTGCTGTGAATCTCACCCAGAGTTTTGAAGAGGAATAAAAGGGATGACACACCAAGTTGGCCAAGCTCGCTGGCAGAAGATGTGCTACAGCAGGGAAACACTCCCTGCTTTGTGATGGGAAACTGAGCTCTGGAAAGTTGAAACTCAGTTAGAAACATCTGGGCCAAGAGAGGAACAGTGACCTCTTAGCAGAAACATGCACTGGGCTACAAACATGTTATTTCTCAGAGCACAGAGGCTATGAAAATTGCTTATTTGGGTCCTGGATTAGCAGTCAGACAGCAGAGAGCAGAATTCCAAATCTGTTATTCATACGAGTATATTCACAATGCAGAGCTGGGGGACTCCGGCTCGTCTTGAGCATCTTCTTCCACGTATCTTTTAAAGAAATCCCCCCCGTCACGCAGCATTTCCACCCTCCCTGGAGTGAGGGACGTCTGCAGAGAGCAGCTGCAGTGCCACGAGTCCCACACTCATCAGCCACCCACCGAGCCAAACAGTCCACTGCCAAAGACAGAAACGCTGTGGGAGCAAATGTTGCATGACGCTGTCTGCGCCCAGTCCAGTGATCACGACACAAACACGCACATGCACAAAAGCCCGTCACCTATGTGCTCTCTCTAGCCTCCAGCAGTGCACCGCACAGCATCTCAGGACACGGCAACTTTAGTGTGTACTCTCAAATTACTTCCAAGAGCTCTGATATGCAATTTTTTCCCCCTCAGCAGGTCAGGCTCCAGCGCAGCCACCTGCCAATCATCCTGATGAGCTGTCTGCCTGAAAACAGGTTCTGGCCGGCGGCAGCGGTAACAGGAAAGCCACCGCAGACAATCAGAGAGCAGGTGAGGGAAAAAACGAGGCTGCATTAAGAGCTGGACACCATCATCCCACACCATCACTGCTCGCAGTGTTGAAGCAGAGATCAGGTGTTTTTTTAGCAGTTGAACAGACATGAAGGTAATAAATGTGACAACAGACGGGTGAGCACATGTCCTCAGTTCACGTCCAGCGTTCTTGATTTCTCAGCAGTTCAGACGGATTTCTTAAGAATGCTAGAATTCAAACTCAACGGATTAAGAGTCGGCTGCGTCCTCAGTGTTGTGCAGTTCCCTTAAGGCTTGTACAACCACCTCAGGGTGGTATTAGTATTAGTATGACGAACGACTGATGCTGTTGTACGGTGTCTCTACGACACACTCTAATCATAAAGAACGTGTCACACTGCCACTACATTTCTGTGGAAATTTTCCACGTCTGAAATCTCTAGTGATCCATGTGTGATAAACGTTATTCATAAGTGTTTCTTGCATTCGTCGATGTGCGCAGACGTCATAAAGGGTTTCAGCAGACGGGTCTTTACGTGAATTCAGTAAAGCTCTTCAAAATGCATTGGTTGGTTGAGAATTACGCAGTTCAGGCGTATTTTACGTCGTTTACTACATTGATTTTTGTGAGATGTGTCTTTTCATGACCGTTCCACGTCTAACCGTTTCAAGCATTCACCACCAATGTATAACCTTTATATCAGCTCCCATATCTCAATAAGATTACGTAATTGACGCATGATTGACTAACAAATTACATATAAACAGCGCAATAATCACGCACGGTTCATATTCTAGGTTGATTTATGTGTTCTTTGTGTGGTTTGATCCTTGTGCTATTCTATGGGTTCCAGTTGACCCGATCTTTACATTGACGTGTTCTCCCTACCATGACAAAGGTAGATAAAGGTGGAAAGATTTCATGTAATCCA
Organism: Oryzias sinensis; assembly: GCA_037389245.1. Taxonomy (NCBI): domain Eukaryota; kingdom Metazoa; phylum Chordata; class Actinopteri; order Beloniformes; family Adrianichthyidae; genus Oryzias; species Oryzias sinensis. The sequence continues at coordinate 4,299,864 of CM074491.1, forward strand.
TGGACACCAGTGAAGATCACAAATCATTGAAGAAAAAAGGTTCAGAGCACTGTCTAGTGGGTCTAGATGACCCTACTCCCAATGTCAAAGTGCCTAGGATAGAACAAGGGTTATTCGTACTTCTTCCGTGGTTCATTTGTGATAAATCTGTGAAAATGTCACATAAAGATGACAACTTGTCCCACATCTTCTATGTGTATTTACATCTGAATGAATATTTATCCGTAAATGTACGTAGTGGCTGTAGTGACACTAACTACACTGATTATTATTATATTTCTTAACCATCCCAGACCAGAGCTTTTGCTACAGTGTTGACGTTCTTTGAATTACCCTTGTTCCTTACCTGTATATGCAATGATTGTAATTCCAACAGATTCAGAAGTAGAGAAAAGTAGCTTCACGCTCATATGCAACACTTGACAGAGGTCACGTGCTCACACAATCAACATGACCTCTCAAAGAAAATCAAACACACCTATTTAATAAAAGCCATTTGTTCGGCCCCCTCTACTTTTAAAAATGTCTCGCCCCCTGGCCTGATTGAGGTCAGCCAAACCTTCAACCAAACATTTTCATTCAGATGATCAAAAACACAAAGTCTTAAAAAGTGAAGTGACAAATGTGCCACTTTCAGCTTTAGGTCTCACTAGTAATCGGATTTTTTCATGCATTTAAAAAAAATAAAAAGTATTTTTTTAAAAAGTTACATGTGAGGACATTGATGAAGTTTAGGTGTAGGTAAACTAAAACAGCAGATGATGATGCTCAGCACGACTACAACAATCAACAATATCTGCAACAGTACAACTTAGTAACCAACTGTGGTTTCTGAGAGCTTGTAGGCAAATAGAGTTCACCCCATGAACTCTCCAAACAAAAAGGGACCCTACCATTCAGAGCGCTGGACCCGTCAGCAACACAAAAAGCCGGCTCGGTGATGAAAACATCAGCTCAACACAAAGAAACCTGTATTTTCACGAGAAACCATTTCACTCGCAGGACACCTCTAAAATTCTGATGGCTTCTAATGTAGAGGCACAATTCGTGTGTTAGCCTACTGTTCAGCTCATTACTGACCCAAGTCAGTAATAATTTGTTTTTGACATGTTTCTGTGGCAATTAAAAAGATTAAAAGCGAGTTTGAGTATTTCTTTTTTCAAATTGTTGTGAATCAGGAGCAGATGAAAAGCTGCAGTTGGAAAAAAGATGATATTTGTGACGTAGAAAATACTCTGGGCGCCGCTCCATTCTGATGTATCCACTAGCAGACAAATAGATCACCGTTTTTGTTGCACTGCTAATATTAGGATGGGGGTGTGAAGGGCTGTAAGCTAGCTGGAGAGGATTTAAACAGAGAGGTGACAGGTTGCTGCAGCCTGGTCTGTTCAAACTTACAGCTGCTGCATTTCTTGATGCAAACTACTGATCACCACTGAAGTAAAGGTTTTCCGAACAGCTTGTACTTTTAGTTTAATTCAAAATTTAGGAGACAAAACTCTTTAGACTTTGATGAGAGATAAACCTTTGATTTAACCTACTCCTCTCCTCCTTAGGTGCTATTTTTTTAGAACGGTGCTATAACAGATAACTGGGTCAGTTGAGAGAAACCAAGGCTGAACCTGTTGTTTAGTCAGTCATGATGATGTCTGTCAATCTGCAAATAAAAAAAAAATTAAGGTTTTGAAAACATCTTTGTCATTTCTGAGCAAACATTACTTTTGCAGCTTATTTATTTGCATTTCTTATTAATGCGGACAGCAAATGAGCAAAGGTTTGGGTACAAACGGTTGCATTTTGGAGAAATCCAGTACGTCTGAGAGGTGTGAAGGATGTAAGAAAATCTCTTTTCTGCTGCTCGGCGGGCGTCTCGCCTCATCCGCCCGCCTTTCTTTGGTTTCCACTGATGTGTTTTCTGTCGGGGGAGACGTCAGGACGCCGTCGACAGCGGGAGAGAATAAGCAGGTCATTTACTGGATACTATCTGACAGCCCGCAGAAGGCCTGTCCATCTCAAAGTTCAGACAGCCGCCGCTGCTGCCGCTCCCCGCAACCCCTCTGGATGATGTGACAGAACTAGACAGTGATGAGCTGAGGCGGCGGCGGCTGACTTTTACTGAATGATAAAAGGGTCAGGAACACGTGCCGGGTGATGTCTGCTTTTGTGCTAAAGGTTTGGAGTGTCACCTCTCCCACACATCTCTGGGTGTGATGGAAGGATCCATTGAAAAACAAGTCATTTGCATAAAGAATACCAGGTCTTTGACATTTTGCTTCAATTCATCTTGTTAAACTGCTCAAAAAGGGGATCAAATACTCATTAGTTAACAAGTCATTTATTTTCTACACAAAATAAGTGCTGGGTTAATATAAAAAAAAACACATTTGGTTAACCTCAAACTAAGAAAATTAAATTTCTAATGTTTAAATCTATGGTACATTTTTCTAAATTATATATTATGTGTGTCACTCGGCTGTTTTTTATCTGAAGGATACATAATTTAAAAGTAAAACTTACTTCTTTGGTCAGTTTAAATCACAAAAAACTGGAACTGAAAGAAGATTTGGAACTGCACAGAATCACAAATCAAATCCTGACATTTTTTACCGAAATTTTGATCAATTCTGTGTTTTGGCCGCGGATGAAACATTTTACATCTGATTCTTGTCAGACATAAAGTTTTTCAACAGAAAGGTGCGGAGACGGGATTTCACATGGAGAACCCTGCAACCTGGAACCAAAATGAGTCCAAGAACACAAAGAGGACTCATCCAGGAGGTCAGAAAGAAGGTCAGACCTCACTGGACTCAATTCAGGTCAGAGTTCAAGGAGAAAGACACTGCTGGAACATCAGGATCATCCTCTAAACCTCTGGACTGATGTTCTGTTGACAAACAAGAGGAACTTTCTGGAAGGAGAGCTTCTCCAAACATCTGGACTCACAGTAACAACAAAATCAACATCAGTTGAAAAACAGCGGCGGAAGTGTGATGGTGTGGGACCCTTTTTGCAACATTGGGAGCATCTCAGCAGTTGTGTTTTAGCCCTGCAGTGACTCACACATCCAAGCTTGCGTAGATGCCCACATAAATATCATCACTGGAATTATTAGATTTTTTCAAACTAAAAGAAAAAAATGGGATCATAAGGAAATCCTCATTTCAACAGTACTCTAATGTTTGGTTTATCTTTAAAAAAAGGTATGAAAATAACTGCCTGGTTTTCACACTTCCTGTTTCAAACCATCTGTGGATCTGGTCTTAGTATTACTATTAATCGTTGTTAGCTGTGGTCGTAGTATTATTGTTGCACCAACAGTAACAGCATTAGCTTTGATGATATGGAAACTCTGTTTGTACTACGGGAGGATACCAAACGCTCCCCTGAGTTCACATCAAGAGAATTTTGTGCATTTCTGGATTTAGTGAAGAGCTACAAAACACATCAGACAGAAGGTACAATCCATGTTAAAAATGGGAGAAATCTAAATGTTTTAATCTGACATCTCCGTACTGGATTTCTGCTATTATAACAATAAATGTGCTTAAATTTGAAGAATTCTGCAAAAAAGTATTAGGGCCACCAATATAGAAAAAAATAAACTAATATGAGGATAAAGTTGTAAAATTATGAGAAAAAAGTCAAAATTTTACAACAATGAAATTTTACTTCAAGAAGTAGCAAATTTACAAGGAAAAAGGCTTTTTTTTTCGTCTGAAGTAACATGCTATACGTTTAGCTTTTAAAATGTTTCAACAAAGACAATCGAACATTACCTGCTTCATTTATGCTAAGATGACATCAGCTCAAGAATTGCAATTAATCTGCTAAATTTTTTAGGTAAAAGTCCAACTTTATTCTCTTTAAAATCATTATTTTTCAATGGTAAATATACAACTTTTTTAAAAATATATTTACATTTTTATTCTCAAAAGATATTGCCTTTTTTTTCAAATAACCGAATGGGTATTTTTAAAGAATTATAACCTTTTTCTCACAAATATATATTTATTTCTGACGTCCGTAATACACTGTGTACAAAACTGTTACGAACATTAACGCCGGCAAATATGATAATAATTAGCTTCTTCTCTTGTTAGCTTCTGGAGGGAAATTTTGTTTCAAAAATGGATGAATAAACACATTTTTCGTCTTCATAAATCATACCTTTAAAGGGCTTTAAGTTTATACTATTTTTGGTGCATCTACGCTATCTACTATTTTTGCCTCTATCTAATCGGAATCTAGGATTCGTGATCTGCACACGTCAAAATGTCAAAAATGTTTTTATGTTTGACAGATCAAAAAAGGGGCCAATACGTTTCTGCAGCACAACCCCAGAGGGATGTTCTGGAGTTTCAATATTTTTCTGCTCTCCGTCTCAAAGTGCTTATCTATAATGCAGCTCTAAACATAATGGACTCTTTCCAGCCAGAACAACAAGCCGTCACTGTCAAAGTGCCTTCAGCCTTAAACAGGTACATTATTTCTCCTCCTTACTTGAGATGTGTTGCTGCCATTGTGTGTTTGAATCACTTAGGCAGAGCGCTGCCGTCTCTGCAGTGTGGACTCCACCCAGAGCCAGCCCACAGGATCCAACTGTTTCATCAGAGCAGATGTCAAGTAAACGAAGAACAACAGCTGAACTGCTGCCAAAGTAACTGGCGGTGGAATTTCAGCTACTGAATGTTTATCGTTGGAACGAGTCCCACAAACAGCTGGAATGGATCTTAGGAAGGAACACATCAGAAATAGAATATAATTATAATTTGACCAGGACATTTATTGAGTTTTTTGGTAATAAAAAGCATCAAAAATGAAATTCATTGAACAATTTCCTCTATTTAATCCAAAATACATCACTGTCAGACATCAGGCATTAAGGTAAACACTATCACTTCCTGTTTTCAAGGCCCACTGGAGCCAGGTCAGTTCATCAAGTAACCAATAGGTGGCTTGTTACACAAGAACATCTGTCTCTGTGAACTCTAAGTGAGTTTCCTTAACTACTCATTTTCTATAATGTAAGAATGACTTTACATATGACCATGACTGTGACGATAGTGACATGCAGATGTCCGTTAAGGGTTTCGGCCAACCGTTCTTTACATGAATTTGGTTTTTAGCTGCTCAAAATTCTTGGTTGGTTAGGAATTACGTAGTTTACGTGTATTTTACGTAGTATATATGGAATTATTACGTAAATCTCATGCAAATGTGCATTCTTTTTTGCGAAAATTTGTGTCTATTGGACATTTTTACGCATGTACTAGCAATGTATAACTTTTATATTGCGTAATTGACACACAAATCCTACTATTTTAGTCTTAAATTTGATGCACACATTTTTAAAATGATGAAACTGTATATAAAGAAATATCAACTAATTTTGCATTCTTTCAATACAAGTACTAATTTAATGAAATGAGTCCAATTAATCTCGCCATAACATTTTGAAAATTAGCTAAACTTTGAGATTTCACGGAGGCAGCCATCTTAAAAAAGCCTTGCTACTGCCCCTAGTGGAATGATGATGCACTGCAGGGAAGAAAACATGGACCAAGTTATATGCAATGTGTTTATAAGGAAAGTTCTGATCATGCTAACATGGTAGGGGCTCTAAAAAAATCAAATATAGTTCTAAAGGGTTAAATTATCAACACATTCTTTCATTTTCTGTAGATTCACCAAAAAAGGTTCACTTTTGTGTTGCAGTCTGACCAGGGTTGGCAAATACATGAAGATCAAAGGCTGCAGATTTGTGTGCAGCAGATTTCTGTTTTTTTTTTAGCAGAAGCGATCTCAAACGTTGCTGTTTTGCGTTCAGTCTTTCTCAAGTCAAAGCGAAAATGTGGAGCTGCTGCAAAGCGCAGATGGCGCCTCTCCAGCTAATGGCTGTTGACAGAATTATACACAATGTGGGCTATATTTGAAGTACAGGTACATCTGAAGCTGTCATGTTTACTGGCAGCCATCTTCTCACACATTCCAGAGGGATGAGGACGGTAATCTGTGGTGGCAAACCGGTATTCAAAATATAACTTCAGATCTGTCAGGTGGAAAAAGAAAGAAAGGCTCTGCTCTTGACGTTTAGACAAATTCCTTTCTCAGCGTTAATGGAAAGAATGACCTGTCAGATGTAATCCTGTGTGCCTGACCCAGTTTGTCATCCCCATCCCCGCGCAGACAGGATTTCAGAAAGTTAAAGATAGGGGAGATTTCCATTCTTGTGCGACTTCCAGCTAAGAATGAGGACGGACGGGCTCCAGGTGTTCATAAAACCACACCGAGTGTTATTACACGCCAGGAACGGGAAGGACACTGAAAAATTAAGTAGGAATAGTTACCCATGAGGAACTGTAATGATGAGTCCAACAGTAGAGCACTAAAGCCTGAGTGTGAAGACTTTACTTTGACAATTACAGTCAGAGCATGTTTGCATTTGGTGAATGGGTTCTGGAGAGAGTGAGTGCCTTTGGGGAAAAACAGTTAATTAAGGGTCCAAATAAAAGCATAAATCAGATGACAGCTCTGTAAAAATGATCTGGTTCTGGTGTCAGTAATGATGTAGAGCCCACTGGCAGCTGAGGCGACATCTTTCTTTCTTTCTTTGGTTTAAGACTCCGGAGTCTCTTTTATTCCTCCATTGTGGCTCTTTGGCTTTGAAGAAAATGTTAACAATTTGCATAGAAAATGGGTTTGTGGTTTTAGTTTGTTGTGTTTAATGTCAATTTCTTTTTAACATGTCCGACAAATGAGCACAATTATTTTAAAAGGTTTAATCTATCATCAGAAAGATCTATTCGTATCCTCTGTTGCACACCAGTTGCTGTTCAGAGGCAAATATATCCTTAAAGAATATTATTACACTTTTATATATAGATTTAATATAAAAGAAATTGGCTTCCACACCAATATGCTCATGTTTGTGTTGAATAGTATAAGGAGAAAGAGGACAAAGACCCACCAGTCATATTGTTAGAAAACATCATGTTTGACTTCCTTTCATTCTGATTATGAGTAAATTTGCTGCAGCAGGAGAATCTTATTTGACACAGGTGGTATTTTATTTTGAAATTAAAGTGTATATGCTGCAATGAAAAGTAAAAGAAGTTAAATGGCCACAAAAAAAGAAAAAATATTTTTCGAAACATTGAAGTGGTTCTTTGTTGCTATAAAAGGGTTTTTGGTCAGAGAGAAACTGGACCGAAAGACTCTTCTAGCATTAAATGGTGCAAACATTACGTTTTTGGAGCCAACTCCAACAAAAAGTTTGTTTTTGAAGTACGGCTGGATAGCCACAATATTGCTCGCCATTTTTTTTTGCTACTAATTTTAGTTTAGGGTGTGAGGAGCTGTTAGCTAGAGGGAGCGAGTGTAAACAAAGGCATGATGGGAAATGAGTGCAGGCTTACACCGTAACACCGGTCCCGCCCACAACTCAGAAGTGAACTTCTACTGAACTCCTGCCGCTCTGCAGAAACTATGTCCTAGAACACGTTTGTTGATTTTGTCTAAATCTGCACTAGTGATCTCTACGACACCATCATAATTAAAAGAGAACTGGGAATGCTTTGAAAATACATCAGAAGATGGTCAGAATTGGTACTCAAAAGATGCAATCAAGTGGAATGTCAGTTTAGCAGTTTTTCTTTATATTTGGCTGGTTTGGTTCCCTAAATTAAAACAGACAATAATGTGGGATCCTGAGACATTGACAACATCTGGATACAGTTTAGGAATCCCAAACTCAAGTGATTGTTGGGAATCAATTGTTATTTTTGCTTAGTTTGCTTATGACTATGTGTTTTTTTTCAGTGACTGGTGAAAAATATTTAATAAATATAAATGCAGCAACATAGATGTTTATAAATGAAAAGATCTTTACTTGACCTCTTCTTTTTCTTCAAATTGGTATCAAAAAACAGTTGCAGAGTTTTAGATAAATAAAAAATAATAATAATAAAATTACATGTTAATAACGTTCAGTCGACCCGCTATAGCTTAGTTTCTGATATTTAGATTGGAACGGTCCTGTAAAACCAGTTATGTGGAACGCCAGCCCTTCACAACATCTATTAGAGCTGCTGAATATCACATTTAGCACAGAATGATGTTGTTGAGTCTGTAATTATGAAAAGTGTAATGGATTTCAAACAGTAGAAAACATTGAAGGAAACTGTGGTTTTGTATTTAGATGAAAACACATTAATGTCACAGAAACTCCTGATGAGCCAAAAGATAAATTTATCATCGTCTACACTTAAACTTTCGGTTTAAATGTTTCAAATAAAGTCTGTTTGGATGGCGTAATAATCAGCATTTAGCAGTTTTCACCTTTGATGTAGGATTTGCACTCTGAAGAGGTTCTCAGAGACTAAAGGTCTTCCTAATCTCTGAGCCCAGTTTAAATCATGTGAGTTTCTGCTTAAAGGGCCTTCGTTGTTAAAATGAAGGCACATAAATGTGGAACATGCAGACTGAACTCCTGAAAAACACCTTTTCCTGTTTCTTTTTCTGTCTGAGCAGTTTAATTTTGCCCCTTTCTTCTCTCCTCTCTCCACTCCTGGCGTTCTCCAAAAGGTATAGACTCCATTCCGTGGCGGTTCTTCACCGCTGACCCGCCTCACACCAACTGGGCCCCATCAGGATGAAAAATTGAACAAAGCCAGATCCCTAAAGGCGGTCGGCGGCCTTGCACTCCATCCGTTCAGCCGAGATGTAACGCCTTACCCGTTCTCACACCCCTTCCCAGCCATCTGCCAGCGCTGATGGATGTATTGAAGTAATTACCTATGAACTGGATCTAATTAAAGCTCTACTTGTCTTTCTTTGTGGCCATTCTATTTAAAACAACTTGCCAGGGTTTCCTGCCAATTATGTTAAAGGTGTCAGAAGTGAACTAAAACTTCAGATCCCTCAGAAATACGGCGGTCACTTTCCCAAATCCAGCAGGAGGGTTTTTTAATCCTTCTTTTAGTTTTCCAAAGTTTTTTTTTCCCCCCACTTAAACAACATTTGACATATTTTAAAAGCCATGAATGTCCTCGGAGTTTTTCTTTTCTTGGTGTTTTTTTTTTGAACAATTGAACTAACAAGAAAAATCTTCCCTATATTTACATGATACTTCAGGTAAGTGGAGTGTAAAGTAGAGGTGGACTGATGAGGTGTCCTCTACACGCCATGCATGGTCTTTAATCTTTATTATGCCATGAAAGTTGGGAAAATCCAGGAACCGGCTCCAATTCTTAATCATTATTTAAATGTGGTTTGACCATACATAGTCTGTAACATGTGACCCCAAAGTACAGTTTAACAGGTTGCTGCGATTACTTCATGTCTGGGCGCCATTAAGCAAATTACAGTAATAACAGTCTTGAAATGGCTTGATGTTAAGCTACAATGTAAACCTAGCAGCAAACGGTGTGCTCCACAAAGACAAAGCATTATGGGAAATATAAAGTATGCTCTCAGCTGCGTTGTTTAATTCTTGACTGCTAGCTCCTTTTCTTTTAACTTCTCGGTAGACGGTGAACCTCTAGAAAGTGCATCTATAATGATGAGGATTCAACCCTTCAAAACTGGAGATTGGGCTCTGATGTTGACATTCTCGGAAGTACTGTAACTCGAGCCGTTTACGTAATTATGGAAACCATCTGGTTCAAAAAGCAGCTTTTCACCAATATGCAACACTAATGCTGTGTCCGAACTCCCTCCATACTCCTTGACACCCCTTACATACTAGTGCAGGACCATGCTCACTACATTTTTTAATCCATCCCGTATTTATAGGGTTTTCCATATTCACTCACATTATTTTTAGGAATTTAACGTCACCCATTGGTTAAAGTAAAAGAGCCTGATAAATATGACCATATTACAAAGACCATTTATGAATCCACTGAGTTCTGATGATGAAAACTTAGATCAAACCTATCTACATTTTTATTGAGGCACATTAGTTTTGGGTTGGGAAATTTCCAGAGCAGTGAATTTTGGAATTTTTGGAATTGACACCTATTAAAAATGGCGAACGCCCAAAGTACTCAGTACAGAGCAATTCCGGACACACCAAATAAGTTAAAAATCGGCGCCAAGCTGCTTTTCTTCACGGCAGAATCCGTAGAATTAATGATTATTGCGTAAACGGTCGTAGAGGTACAGTAGACTTCCATTCACTCAATTGTGAAAAACAATGAGAACTGAGTATCTAGAGACACGTTTCTTTCGGCCGTTTCATTCAGTATATATACACGCATATTTTGCGGATCTTGTACGGATGAAAATTGCCCGTACGTGAATATACTTGGCACAAGTTGTGGTTCTTTACATGACGTTTCCCCAGATGTGTCACGAATGAACCACGTTGAAACCACGAAAGAAGTAGGAATAAACCACACAAAGAACACGTAAATTAACGTAGAACATGAACCGTGTGTGATTATTGTGCTGTTTATATACAATTTAATAGTGGTTCGTGCGTGAGTTATGTCATTTGATCGATTTGTGCGCCGTGTACGCAATATAAAAGTTATACATCTGTGGTTTTCCTGCCGTAGTAAAGTAACATTTATAAACTGCGTATTTCTCAAACAAGCAAAAATTCTGAACAGCTCTAAACCGAATTCAAGTAAAGACCCATCGGCTGAAACCCTCGACGGACATCTGCGCCCATCGACAAAGGCAAGAAATACTTATGAATGACGTATATCACGCATGGATCACAAAAGGCAGAAACTTCATATGTGGAAAACGCGCAAACGCAGTGGCTGTTTGACACGGCCTTTTCCTTTAAAACAAGCTTAAAAAATGACCTGAAAACCCAAAGTAATGAAATCTGGTGGTCTTGTTTTAGTTTTGTTTTACACAGTCAACTACTGCTTTGCTGTGCAAAGATTAAAACTGTTCGGGATATTATGTTTTAATGGAACATTAATGGCCTTCCACTGTGGTATAATGTTTAAATTTGACAAAAGATCTTGGTGGATTTATTTTTAACAACTGCAAAACTACATCTGTGTCCATACAATGTTTACTTGACTTCCAGAAACAATCAAATGTAGTTCTAATAATAATGCACGGCTTTAAGTTTAGGCGAGAAGTGCAACGTCTGAGATTTTCTATGTAAAACACCCAACTGAAGCTGCTGTTTGATTTTAAGATACAATCTAACACGGGCTAATATCCAATCCATCATTCTATCACGTTCCTGCACCCGCAGGAGGGAGAGTCGCACTGACGGCAGGGTTCAATGAAAACCAAGATTAAACGATTTATCTTATTATATTCCATGAATATCAAACAAGCCTGATTCTGTGGTAATGAGAGAAGAGCCTAAAGACCACAGTCTCCTATTGGATTTTCCCAAAATCAATGCTGCTGGATGGAAGAATGCATGAGCCACCTGCAGTCACATCATTTTAAGACTGTGTTGTATTCTCAGCCATCCAGCCCTGCTGTTTGCCGCCTCCCCTGATGCAAGGGGAGGTTTGCTGAGCAAGCTTGCTTTTAATCCGAGTCCCCTGCTTCTAATTTAGCCGGTTTTCCATATTCACACACATTATCTCAAAACTAAGAAGTGTTAAATATGGACGTGGGCTCATGGGAAGCATTTAGCGGTTATCTCTGTTTAATTTTTAGGAATTCAAACCACTAACTTTCAGCTACAGTCTTCTAACTCCGAGGCGACTCCCGCCCTCCAGCGGAGGCATGAATGATTTATGACAGGCCCTTGTTTGAGTTCTCTGGGTGCACAGTGGACACATCATTTCAAGCTCCAGAAGACAAAGACAATGCTCATGAGAACAGTGATTGTTGTAACTTAGCAGCATGATGCAATAAGTAATGGTTCTGGCCTAGGAGTTTGATGCTCCTGTAAATTAAATTAATGCAAAGGGACAGAGGAAGGACATGCAAAGTCCTCTCCGTGCTTCATGTGTGCTTCTCGTCAGGGGAACCACGGTGCTGCAGGTGTTTGATCTCCAGCTGGTTCGGATTTACCAGCAAAGCACAAACAGCGACTCAAAGAAAAACCTCACCAGAACCCACCCTGGAGGGGTAAAAGTGAGGGGGCGGATCTCACAGGCGGAGAATGTTCAGAAACAGCTGTCTTTACTCTCCATTACGCAATGTTCATGTGTTTGCAGTCCTCGGGACCTTAAAGCTCAACTCGCAAAGACATTTCTTGGTGGGAAAACATTTCTGTGGTGCCTTGAAAAAAAAAACATGTTCTGCAGCTCACATTCCACTCTCAAATTGAATTAACGGCTTGGGAGACGTTACAAAATCACATCTCGCTGACACTAGAACACTCACGTTTAGTTGGCAGATTGTTTATTTTCAATTACATGAAGGATTTCTCATACTTAGAAGGTTGGTTGTTAAACCTCTAATCAAGCTGACAGTTTCTGTTTGGAGAATGCTAACACATCCACAGATAATCGTTGTTTTCTCAAAAACTTTTACATTAACGGCACAAGTTTTAACATTTTTTTCTTGTCTTCAATTTAGAAAAAAAACTACATCAAATGAATCGCTGAAAAGGAAATATTCTCTACATCGAATTCCATTTTGTAAATTCTGTCAACCGTCAGGGAGAACCACAGGGCATGGTCCCAAATTTTTTTTTTTTTCATGTGATGTTTGTACAGCACTGATGCAGGGAAATAGTGAATTAAAGAGTTAGTAGGGACAACTGAGATGTGTGCAGAAGCCGATGAACTGAACACAAATTTGGTTTGACAAAACTTTATTATATAAACGCAAAATCTGTGTCCCTTGAGCCACAGCTTCCCTGTCTCACCTCAACTGCCCCATCCTCCGCCTGATTCATGGATCTTGATCGTGGTGCTGATCCATCATGTCAAACAACATCAAAATAAGCTGGGACCTCCTTTAACCCTCCCCCCCAAGCCTGTTTGGGTCTAGTTATCAGACGAAGGAGCAGCCAGAGACACTGAACATGGACTGAACAGGATGGTGTTCGCTCAAAACCTCTAAATGTTTTATCAAACCAGCTATATCAGATCCTGCAACCTCTTTAACCTCATTTTTGCTAAGTAGAACGTTTTGGCACTATGGAGGACACACATTTGTTTTATATGATCTCAACACCTAAAACCTGGTTTGTCTAACATTGTCTAGTTGGAAACTCTTGGAGGAACTAGTCCTGCTAAGATGTTCGCCACATCTGCGAACTGCTGGAAGTGTGCCTCAACTCCACATATTTCCAATTCAGGGGAAACTTCTCCAGGCAGAGGCACGGCTGTGCTATGGGCTCTCCAATCTCGCCCATTGTGGCCAATTTGTACATGGAAGAAGTCGAGAGACGAGCCCTGGACTCTTTCCCAAGTACTACTCCAAGCCATTGGTTCAGATATGTGAACGACACGTGGGTCAAGATCAAAATCCAGGAAGTAGAGACTTTCACATATCATATCAATGCAGTTCACACAAAGGACAACACTCTAGCCTTTTTAGACTGTGCTGTGATCATTGGAGAGGACAGACAGCTCCAGGTTGAAATGTACAGGAAGCCTACACACACAGATCAGTACCTGTTATTTGACTCCAACCACCCTTTACAGCACAAACTAGGCGTTATCAGGACATTACAACACAGATCCCAGGAGGTCCCCACAAGCTCTGACGGAAAGATGAAAGAAGAGCAACATATCCACCAAGCCCTCAGGACCTGTGGATATCCAAAGTGGGCATTCACCAGATCCCAACATACAGGAAAACAAGACAAGAAAGAACAAGAACCGAAACGGAACAGTATTTCAATTCCCTATATCGCAGGCCTGTCGGAAAAACTAAAAAGGATTTTCAAACAACATAACATCCCAGTTCATCTCAAACCAGTCAATACTCTCATGCAAAAACTGGTTCATCCAAAGGACAAAATTCCCAGCTACAAACAGAGTAATGTTGTGTACTCTATCCACTGCAATGAAAAGTATATAGGAGAAACAAAATAACCTCTACATAAGCGGCTCTACCAACATCGCAGAGCCAACCCAATGGACCTGAGTCTGCAGTGCACCTGCACCTGAAGGCCACAAACCACTTGTTCGAGGACAGTGAAGTCCGAATTCTAGCCAGAGAGAAACGATCGTTTCTGCGAGGTGTGAAAGAAGCCAACCTTCTCTTAATAAGAATGATGGTCTCAGGTTTATTCTTCCATCCATCTACGGCAGTGTTTTGAAACCTAAACAAACCATGTAGACTAAGATGACAATACCATCCAGTTTCAGGTCTGACTCCTCCCCCATGAGTGCATATATACCAGCTCTTCGACCAGCTTTTTCAGAATTGACAAAGCCTCTTGGTTAGGAGGTGAAACATCTTCTAACTTTAAAACCAAGTCCAGATGACAGCCCCTAAACCTACTACAATGGAACCAACCTGGATGAATGATAGTCTTCATAGACATAGTCCTGCTAAGTACCAAACAAGCTTCTTCCAGGACCCACAGCAGTTTCCTTATTGTTGTGGGATTAGAGCTGAAGAGGCCAACAAAATCCACTGGGGATGTTCTCCCCAGTTCGGCCTTTTTTACTATCAAAGAAACTCTAGAAGACGGCTTTGCTCGCCTCCAATCATCTGGATTAGGAACTGCTTGACAAACAGGCTTGTGACAGAGACGGATCGTGGGTCTGACCTGGTGATCGGCAGCACAGGAGTACCACAGGGTACTGTACTTCCCCCTTTTCTTTTCACAATGTGGACATCACCCCCCATGTGTCCCCATGTGTCCTGTATTAATTCATGACACTAAAGCACTTCCACAATGTACATTTTCACCTTTCAAAATGTGAAACAGTGACATCCATGTGGACAGAGGAATGGCTGAAAAAAAGATTCAGATGAGAAGGATGGGGCTGTGTTTGGACCTGAGCTCCTTAAGAATTCAGTGTGCAGCTGAGAGCTCGGCTTGGTCCAATAAAAAAGCCAGCTGTTGTTTTGTTCAGGAATGCTGATGACCTCATGCACCTCCTCAAGGGCATTTTGGGAGTTTTTATCAACACACCACCAAAGTCACTAAACACAACCCAGTACAAAGCTTAGCCTGAGGGGCTCTGCAAAGTTAACATCCCTACTGGTTACCAAAAAGTACAGTTTTCTATCTTTTTTTCTTCTATTTCCTTTGCCTGCAGTTCGCCTGGCTTGACTTGCTGTGAACTTCAGTCTAAATTCTACATTTATGCTCAAAAGGTGTTTAGTTTTTCTGTTCCCTTCACTAATAAAAGCCTAGGAACCTCCGAAATCAAAACACATCACTGTTAAACTTTGTTAAATAATTTAAATTCACAGTTGCTTAATCTAAATGAGTCTGTTTAAATTCTCGTTTGCTTGTAAACAAAGCTAAGAGTTAAGGGGGCATCTTGGCTGAGGCATTATTTAAAAAATAAATTAATAAAATTGCAGACAGATCAAGTTCTGTGATTTCTGCAAGAGCTGGTAGTTCATATTTTATTATGACTGCAGGACTGTTCAGTAATAAAAATCAAACAGACCTTGGGGCTCAGAACAGGTACAGGGAAGAGATTTTACTGCCGCCTGAATCTCGAAAAACTAATTTCTGTGCGATTTAATTTTTAAATTGGAAGATTGTGTTTCTGAATACATAATGGGGTTTAGAATAAATGACTAAAGTCAGAACTGTGTTTAATACAAGTTAAATAAATTGTGTTTAGTTTTAGTTTTAAACAATTTTAACAGCTAAAGTTTTACAAACACAACAGTACATGTTGGTTGTTCCCCCCTCCTTAGTCTTATTCACAGCCGCTTATGGTACGTTTTATTTTCGCGTCTGCCTTTGCTCATGAGCCTATACATGACTCAAAGCCTTGGTCACATGCACCTTTGCGGGGGTTGAGCCGTACAGGTTTTTTGGGTCCTTGGAGGGACGTACAGAGTTACTGCATCTTAAGGGAAGAGCAGGCGTGTCCTGCATGTATATATGAGAACTGGACTAGGTGACCCCTCCCCCCTGGCGTTCCAAAGAGGAAGTACCCGTGGGCTCCAAAAGGCCAAAATCCCATCGACTTCTATAGAGAAACAGCTGTTACTCAGTTATTCTATTGGTCAGAATCACCATTCTGGCTCTGATACCTTTTATCAACATGTTCTCTTTTTTTCAGAATATGTTTTTCTAGTTCAAGTTACTTAGTTGTAAATTGGATAATCAGATGCCTTAATAAAAGTAAGTGGAGCCTGCTGGTCCCCACGTCCAATGTTCAATACGTTTGACAGATCTCAGGTCTTCCTCTTTCAACTGGTAGGGGTGTGGCCTTCCAACAAGTTCACTCCTGATTGGCCAGAGTGGTTTCCATAAAAACGTTCAGAGCGACTCGGACAAACTGACGATTACTGACTCCAACATGGCAGAATCCTTATCACTAAAAATTGTGACTGAATCGACTTCATTTAGTTGAAACTGGGAGTAAGTCATTTTCTATGGGTGACATCACACCCACTCCCTCCAGTTCTTAGGTACAGTCAATGGTCCTGCAGTCTCCCTGAGTATTTGTGAGGTTTGCATGCACCTATGCTGTATGGATGATGCTGTCATGCATACGTACAGACGCAGCCAATTATCACATGAACAGCACTAACGGGTTCCTCGTGCTGTCGACAGGATTTGCGGGGGTTGGAAAAATGAAAAACTTGTTCGACATGCCTGCGTCTTACCTACTCCTCCCTGACTTTCCCTTATGTGTTCTATAAGAGTTCACTACGATCTATCGCTCATAGAGAAAAAAGTGCATTAACTTTTTCTCCCTACAGGTTCACCAAGCAGTCCACGACCTTGATATTTCTGTGAGGATCGTGTATTCTAGTTTGGTGTTTCTCGGTGTTCTTGTCATGTTGTGTTTTAAGTTGTCCCCAGTCACTCCCTCCGGGTTCATGTTAATAATAATTTGCAGCTGTCTTTGTTCTGTTAATGCTCCTCAGCCTTTATAGCTGTCTGGTTTTCAGTTTTTTGTTGTCAGCTCATCGTCTTTGTCACTCGTTTGCTGTTTCATTTATTTTGTCATGTTTGTTTATTTATAAGCATTCAACCTTTTGTTTTCCTGTTTCTCTTTCTTTATTATAGTATCTTCCGCCATTTGTTGGCGCTTAACTCCTCCTACAATTTTTCAACTATTTTAATCATTCAACTGTTAAATTGTTCAGCTCTTTTAGCTTTTACCAGCTATGACATTTGGTCCTTCAAATCCAGGATTTCCAGGATTTTTGCCTCCATTGAAATACCTGGGGTATCCTTGGTGCAGAAGCTCTGTGTTTTTTGTTTTTTTCCGCCAATTATTACCCTTTAAGTTTCATTTTCATTCACCAATAAAGCATTCACCCCTGAACTTTCTTCTGGAAATGCAGCTCCTTCTTGGTAAATGTTTAAGTTTCTGCCACCAAGCCCCACCTCCTGCATTCTGGTTCCACCACCAGTTCCTGACAGTTTTGTGTGGGCCACCTGTGTCTATCCACCCATAAGGGCTGTTGGGACAAAGGCTTAAAGTATGAACTGACAGAACAGTGTTTGAAAGCAGTTTTTCCTGGTTTAAAAAGGTCAGGGTTCTGTTAGAAACATTTCAGTCGTTGCTCCTTACAGCCTAAAGCTCGAGGCACCAGTGTCAAATCAGAAACAGACCGTCCCTGTCTGCCGTTCCTTCTCCCATCTTCATCGCTGATGGGGAGAAAGCCAGATCAAATCCTAAAATAAACGTGGGTTATCTCGCTGTGGTCGTCGCTGCTTCTCCAGCGAGGCGTCAGACAAACAGACGGCTGACTGCACCATCAGCCCATCTGCAGAGCCCACACCAATAAAAATCATCCACAGCTTCTCTGAATTCCTCCGCAGAAAGCGCTTTGACCTGGCGCCTTTCCAGAGAGTGAAATATTATCGCTGGGAACACATGCAGACGAGCTCCACCAAAACAAGGCCGGCGCTCGGTTCAGGGGGTTAAAAAGCCCCCGAGCAGCAGCTAAACGATAAAGGCTGCAGCGAAAGCGCATTAGGCAGACATGCGCTCCATGGCTCTCCAGCAGGTGTGAAGCTGGAGGAAGACGAGCGGCTCCATGGAGGTCTGCTCCCTCTCCAGCTTTGATCGCTCCCTGTCTTCTCATGAGATCATGTTTCCCCAGGATTAAGGTTTATGGAGTCCATTAGAGGTTTATGGGACACGTGAAAATCACAGCAGACTCTGCTTTGTTTTCCACCAGGCTTTGGGTCATTATTTGTCCATGAAAGTCCACAGAAAAGAAGGATTGTGGAGCCACAGATCTTCTGGGGGCGGGATGGGTCTGGGTTGGTTTAAATACGTTTTCTGTTGTTTATGACCTTTTAATGCCAGCCATGAATTTTGTTCTCAAACCTTTAGGAGATTTTAAAGGTTTCTGGAGACCCGACTTTGGAGGACGCCCAGAACCTAAAAGCCTGGGGGAGAAGCTGGACATTTGCCCAACTGAAGGCTGAAAAGCTTCTTTTGTTTCTGTTTTCCTTTAAAATCTTTTCTCAGTTCAGTTCATGAAACGTACCGCCGTTTGTGGCGGTAAATGCTCTCACCTGGTCTTGGTTAAGAACAACACCTGCTGCTTGTTTCATGTTGACCTCAGTCTGTCGATCTGCTCTTAGTTCTCCGTCGTTTGCTTTCACGTGGTCTAGAGTTTTTGCCAGCCTGCTTCCTCTCTGCCGCGTTTGGGGCCTCTTCGGCCGCCAGTTAACAGACTCGTGTTCTGTGTGCACCAACAGTTTAGGGAGCAGAGAACCAGTTTTATTTAAAACTCATTAACAGCACAGCGGACCAAAGATAGCATAAATGAAAAGCAATAAAAAGAAGACAGCGTCTCAAAACTAAAACCAGCGTGAAAAAAACTCCAGCAGCTCCAAATGGGGTGTTTTCACACTGACTGTTCAGTTAGTAAAATACCAGTGAAATATTCACACGCTCCTTAGGTTGGGTTAGTTCTCACTGAAACTGATAAAACCACATGAGAACGCTACTCAGTCACAACAGCTGCTCGTTTCCTGAAATGAGCCCTGAGAAACACAAAGAAGTTTTAAAAATGTTCAGGTCTGGGTTTTTTTTTATTATTGATGAGTAGCTGCACTGGTTTTCTACAACACGGACTCTTTTTTCTGATTTCTTCTGACGACACTATAGAATTTAGTTTTTTTTTAGTCTTCACTGATCGAAATGCGTGCATGTACTCCCTTAGGTACACTTTGGTCCTTGTTGGTCTGAACCATTGTCTGTATCTGAGAGCAGCCACGAGTGAGGGTGACCTCAACCAGAAAAAGGTTTTCAATACATTTTAGTCACCAGTTTTTTTCGTGATATGGGCGTCGCCATGTTGGAGCCAGACAACCTCAGTAAGCAGTGATTGGTCTGAGTCAGTCTAAACGTTTCTGTAAAAACCAATCAGGAGTGAACCATACACAAAATTTGTCAAACATTTTGAACGTTGAAGCTGACGACCAGCAGGCTCCACCCACTTATTTCTGATTGGTCAGTTTGTGATGTGAATAACATGAACTACAGCAAAAATATAAAAGAAAAATTAGGATTATCAAGAGCGTGTGAAAAAAAGGTATCAAATCCAGAATGGTTATTCTGGCCAATAGAATAACTGAGTAACAGCTGTTTATGTCTCTATAGTCGTCTATCGGCTTCTTGGAGCCAGCAGGTACTTCCTGATTGGAGCGCCTGGGGGGAGGGGTCACTCAGTCCATTTCTCATATACAGTCAATGGTCTGCACTAAATCCTACCAGGGTCCACTTTCAAGGTGCTATGTTGATTTCTAAAATAGAGTTATGTCTGTTTTTTTACATAATAATTAAGTAATTCCTCTCTGTCATGTGCTTTATTGATACCTAAGGATTCCTAATTCTTTCCAATAAGGGTTATGAACCAGATAATGGTAAATCATGTAATGAAAATGGTTACGGTAAAACAGGGGTGGGATTCCTTACCACCCCCTTTCAAGCCATCTTTGATTTAATGTCTAATTATCCTAAGTTTGATACGTCTATGTATGAATGCTGATTGTATTGTTTTGTGCATTATCCTTGCTTTGATTGCTGGAAATAAACCATTTCAAATCAAATCAAAAGATCACCCAGACTTTGAGGCAGACTAAAAATAGTACGATTTTCCTGTACTCTTTCCAGAAAGCTTCAAAGCCTGATGAGTTGATCCCAAATGGGGTCAGCTTTACACCTGAAATAAATAGAACTTTCACTTAAATGCACAAAAGGTCGGCTTTGGCTTGACTGCTGACTGCGTGGTGTTCTTTGTGGAAGAGCACATTTCCATTACAGCCTCCAACACCAGCGCTGAATTAGCCGGCCGAGCCGCTCTGAAGATGGACTGCAATGTGAGTGCGTGGACTGAGGCCGGTGTGTGACTGCAGCTGCAGGACGACGAAGCAATTTCCCGGCGTGCAGATCCGCGCGCGCAATCGATGAATCACACTTCTGATTACTCTGCAAGAGGAAATAGACTTTGTATTGTTTTTCCAGGACAAATGTGGGCTCCAGGTGAGAGAGATCCTATGTTTCAGAACTAAAGAGAGACAACCCGGGATGAAAACGACCCCATCTTTTCACTTTTCTCTTTCATTACACTCCAAACTGTCCTGTTCCTGTTGAGCACTCCCTCAGTCGTCTCCTCCCTTTGCTCCAATTCTTTCAAGGCAGCAATCTAGAAACCTTTGCGGCATGGAATGTAGTGGAAGTGACAAAACAATCCTGAAACTCCTCTGAAGCCCCCTTTTTCTGTCTTCATTAGAACTGGATTCTAACTATCAACCTTTTATATACTCCGTGTTCTGTTCAAAATGTAGCACCTTCATTTAAAAAAATCTATTAAAGACTATTTCTAGTTCAAGTACATGTTTCTGACCCACCTTAGAATAAACAGAATGTGTAACTATATTTGTACATTCACAACTGCAAACTCTATAAATGTATTATATATATATATATATATATATATATAAATATATATATATATATATATATATATATATATATATATATATATATATATATAATAAATTATATATTCAGCATTAAATAAATGAACATATTTGAAGCCTGCCAAATAAACAGTAGGGTTAAAAAAAATGAAGCTCTCACCATGGCAACCGCACTGACTTTTGCTCAGTGTGGCTGCCAAAAGGATTAAAAAGAAATCCTCGATTTAATTTGGTTGTTTTTTAAAAAGACATGAAATAAGAAATTTCTAAAGAAATGAGCATATTCAGAAAAAATGTGATGTTACAACGACTGTCCCTTTAAAAATAAAATAAAACCTCATCCTGAAAATTTCATCCTTTTTGGGGAGATTTTTGCGCTTTTATAGTTTTTCGAAAACGGTCACATGACTCGAGGATCCTTCATAACCTCTGGTCCCATCAAAGCAGGACTGTGACGGTTTAAAAGCAGCGTGAAACTCAGGGTTATCGTGGAACTGATGCCGACACGGAAACCATAAACACAGGTTGCTAAGGAAAGTTGGAAAACTTACTATGAAGCGGAGACCCAAAAATTGAGGAACACATTTATTGGTCACAAACATGGGAAAATGTATATAGTTACCATGGAGACATCCTTTTTGCAGGGGGAGTTATTTTACATCATTTTTATAGTGTATGATCACAGCTGATTATCTCAGTCTTTCTTATCTTATTAATGACCTGTTTTATTATTTCTTTGCCGGTTCTAGATCAGTTAATTCTGTGAGTTGTTTTTTTTTAAACACACAAACACAAACAAACTGCTGGACCAAAGCATTTCAGAAAAACCAAACAGCAGCAATGATCAGCGAAATTTCTGATTTGGTTTGCTGACATGTTCTGATAGATTAGACCAGTGGTTCCCAAACTTTTTCTGCAGGGCCCCCCTTTCTGAAAATTAGAATATTTTCGATCTCAAAAAAAAAAAAAAATGAATGCCTAAATAAAAAAACTCAAGCCTAAATAAATGGTCTGCGCTCATCCCCCCTCCCCCTCCCCCTCCTCTTCCCTCTCACACACGCGGCTCCGTCTCCATGACGACAGGCGCAGCTGCGGCCCAGAGTTGATTGTCAGATAGAAAAAGACTCCCAATCACCTGTTAGTGTGATTCAGCCAGCCACCGGCGAGTTGCGCTCCCCTCTCGA
This sequence comes from Oryzias sinensis, assembly GCA_037389245.1. Lineage (NCBI taxonomy): Eukaryota > Metazoa > Chordata > Actinopteri > Beloniformes > Adrianichthyidae > Oryzias > Oryzias sinensis. Next base: position 4,322,031 of record CM074491.1, read on the forward strand.
GTTTTTTGACTTATGTTCCAAAGACTACCGCAAAGAGGTGTGGCCGCAAGTGTCTTGCAGCAGAGGGCGGTGGTCACGTGCGCATCGGGTCTTCTGTTTCGGAGCAAAGAATTGTGGGAAATAATCTCCATTGCCTGCTTTTTTCGAAATTGGGTTGAGCACGGATGTTTGTTCTGCCTAATTCCTTTTCATGTGCCTGTTTTACGTTGTTTCACTCTGAGGTATTCTTTTTTTTTTTGCACCATAAGTGTGAAGAGTAAATAGGAGGAAGACATTCTTAAGAGTCCGATGTCTCAATGTAAAAGCATTAAGTGTCGGCTGCTGAAGCAATTTCAAATTAAAAGCTCCAAGCTTCCTCTTTGAATATAGTATGCAGCACATTATGTGTAACGCCTCAGGTACGGCAAATGCCGCCCCTATGAAGTGCCGCCCTGGGCGACCGCCCACATCGCCCATATCAAAAACCGCCACTGGCTGACAGACTTTTCAGGTAAGTTTATGTCAGCTCTCTGGCCCTACACCAACGCTTGTTGTGACTCTACCTGCCCCCAAAGTAAATCTTTATATCAGCAACTCCCTAACCAAAGACTTAGTGTCCTGTCTGGGCAGCTTTGGTCTCCATCAATATATTAACTTTGCCAACCATACTAAGACACATGTACTAGACCTAGTTTGCTGCTCAGGTGTTGCACCTGTGGACTGTAAACCAGATCCCTTCTTTGGATCATATCTTGTTATCTTTTCATGTCAACCTCTCATTTTCCAGAACAAATCTTCCACACACCACAACTTTACATAACTGTCCTGATAGTCTCTCCACTCCTAACGACTCAATCTCATGCAACAACTGAAACCTCCATAACCTGCTGGATATCTCAACCCACTTGAACCCAGGTCTGTCTTGTTTAATGTCTCTGCACCCTGGTTTAAGATAAGATAAGATATTCCGTTATTAACCCCACGATGGGGAAATTTCCTTGTTGCGGCAGAAGTACAGGTACAGAGAGCAATATATTAAAAAAAAGAAAAAAAATACTCCCAACCTCAGACAATGTAAAGCTAAAGGACGTCAACCAGAAAGACTTCACACTATTCACAAGGACATGTATTGTAGCCGTATCCTCCGTTACAAAGACTCTATCTCCAAGACCAAAGGCAAATGTTTCTGTGGTTTAATAAACTCTAGAGGAAATTCAGGAACCCTCTTTTCCTTCTTCCACATACAACAACTTGCCCAAATTCACTCGTACTCCAAAGGAATTTTGCAACATCTTGGCAACATTTTTCTTTTCAAACAGTCTTTCACCAGCAACCTTAATCTATCTCATGTCCAAGGGCAGAGCCACCAGTTCTTCTCACCCTGTTCTTCTCACCCCAAATCAGTGAACTCATTCACAAAGTCAAAACCTCTTCCTGCCAACTTGAACCAATTCCCACCACTTTGGTCAAGGCTACAATGCCCTCCTTCCTCCCCTCATTACTAACATCACTTAAGACCAGAACCGTTCCTCCTGCTCTCAGATCAGCAGCTGTCACCTCTATACTCGAAAGACAGCATTCAAAGAGATCCAAGGTTTGTCCTTCCAAAGGACTTTTTCTAAAAGCTGCAAAAGCTTTTGTCAAACACCCAAAGCTGTTTTGTGTGAGAACCATTTTCCAAAACTAAACTCACATTCATGGCAACTTTTGTTGTACGGGAAAAGTCAGCTTTTACTTTGATAAAGAAACACAAAAATGAGGGAAAGTCTGGACTAAACAAAACAGAAAACATCTGTACCCAGGTCAGTTCACCAGGTAACAGCAATGTGGCTTTCGATCACACAAAGATGTCAGCTCTCATTCACTGCAATTTAAACCACTTCAACTTCACACTAGAAAAAAACATATTTACTGTCAAACATGTTGGACAGCTGACGGTTGAATCCTCAAGTCTAGAACGACTGAATTGGCCCTTTTTCAGCCTTATGTCCTTTCTGTTTGTCTGTTCTCAAGAAAAAGTCAGAATTCGACGAAATGTTGTCCTGTAAAAGCTGAAAATGTAGTTTGTCATGTTCAATTTTTCAGTCTGGTCTGGACTGTAAAACAACAAAATGTGCTTCATGAAGTTCTGTTTCCAGGTTTTATTCTCAAGAAAACGCGCGTTAAACAACTAAGCTGTCAAACGTAGTGATTATGGACAGTAATTAGGAATTGGACTGAACAACCCCTCCCTCTCCAAATAGGAAGTACCCAGCGGTCCAAAAAAGCTGAAATCCCATAGACTTCTAATGAGAAATAAACACATTATGTTCGTCTGAAGAACCTTTATCTCTCTACTTCCTTTTATTAACATGTTCTTGCTAATCCTAAATTTTTTCATGATATTTTTTCTGTAGTTCAAGTTATTCATGTCATCAAATGACCCATCAAATGCCTCAATGAAAGTAGGTGGCCTTGCATTAGACGTTCGAAGCGTTTGATTGACAGATTCTCAACAGATTTGGCCTTCTAAGGTGCTCATTCCAGATAAACGAGAGTGGTTGCCATAGAAATGTAGGCGGATCTATCATGGCTTTCTGAGAACGTCTGGTTCCAACATGACGACAAACACATCGTGGAAAAATGACAACTGAATTGACTTCATTTGGTTGGAACTGGAACCTAGTCATTTTCTATGGATGATGTCACACATGATCCGTCCAGTTATATTATACAGTCAATGGTAGAGATGCAGCAATACAACTTACTTGGGTCACGGTTCGATACATGTAAAGTAAAACAAAATACTTTTCTGTTTCACAAATTACAGTTTTCAATTCTGTTTCTCTTGGAGAAATTCAAGAGGATAACCATTTTAATACTGACTATATTGTAGAACAGGATTGTTCCAAGCAACTGAAAATATAAAAAAAGAGAAACTCTGTAGTCTGTCCCATTCCCTCCAGGATCTTCCGTGAATTATTTGTAGAAGTTGTAGCACAAAGTGCTTGAAGTTTCTTAAAAGTTGTGATAATTTTCAACTAAGGGCTGTAGGAAGATGTTTGCAAACTTTTCTAACCGACTGTTGCATTTGATTTCTTGAGGGGGGGACAATAATTCACTGCATCAGCTGGTACAGCTACTAGAGCAATAGGAAGATAGATTTTGTTTTTAAAGCATGTCGTTCATAACGGTGTACTCAACCAATGAGGATGTACCGTACAATTCGGTTTAAATATATAGCATGGAAGCTTTCCCTGTCAAACTGTAACTCAACTGGACTGCATTGTCTAGTAGTTTGAAGTTTAAACTAACAATATTTACCAAATAATTTCATCAACTTGTTACCGTCTTTATTTTCTTATTTTACATAATCTTTTTTCATATTGCTTAATTCTTTTTTAAGTGACCTTTTACGTATAATTTCTAAAAATACGTGCCACCTTAGAAATGGAAATATTTTGAATGCTAAAAAGAGAATGTGGCTTAATAGCTGCACTTGAAATATTGACTGTGCTGCTTGATAACCATTCCTATATTTACAATTACCCTTCAAATTGTATGAGACCAACAACAAAGTTTAGCCTGGGACGCATATAAAATAAGTGTGGTCAATGCAGCAGTGTACATCTTGGAGTGAATTCCCATCAGGTTTTGTGCTTGGTTGCACTTAGAATATGCAGCCTGTTTGTTTTTTAAAGGGAAAGGTGGGAGTTTAAACCTTGAGTTTTAAACTGTAATGTATGTCCTCCCCATTAGATGCATCCTCGGTTTGTGACTCAGTACACAGAGATGGATGAAGTCTTTATGCCTCAAAGCTATTCTTTCTGTTACACTTAATTGTGTTGACTGAAATAAAAGAAAGAGAAACAAAGGTTTCCCTCCGGCCAGAACGCTTCTCACATATTTTTCAGTCACTCATCCCAGAACAAGATTGCTCAAACTCCTACAAGAGGTTTTTGGGATGGTTCCCAGTTCATGCAGGTGAACACATGTTCTTCCGGCTCCGTCTTTCCTCCGTTCCCGCAGGCCTCACATGAAAAACATGTCCATTAATGCAAAAGTTGCCAAAGTCAAGTTGCCGCTGCGGTGTGTTAATGGAAGAACTGTCATCATCATCAGCTGCTCCTCCCAGCTATTCCTTTGGAATAGGAAAGTGTAAATGTTTATTGAACCCTAGAGGCACATCAGCAAACCAGATCTCATCTGAGGAGACGTGAAAAGTCTCCCTTCGGATGGAAAAATCGGCTCCGTCCACCTCTCTCCAACGCCTCCAGCTGCTAATGAGCCGCTCGAGGAAAGACAGGACGCCAGGCTCGTCGCCTGGATTCATTCGCCTCACATCCTCTGGGTTCATCACATGCCTTTGTTTACTTTGAAGCACAAAATCAAAAGGGCCACAGAGAAAATGTGAGAAACACCAACAAGCAAAGCGGAACATCTGAGGGTTTACAGAAGAATTTCTCTGAATCACAGCAAAGTGGAGAATCTGATTCTAGTTTCTTGGCTGCTTCAGTTCGTCTATGCCACGCTCACCTCTGAGTTCAGGACGTTAATTCAACTTCACAAAACAAAATTCTCCAAACATCAACAATCAAGGATAGTTCTTGGTCCCCTCATCGAGTCCAAACCCCAGTCATGATTGTTCTGCCGCTGTGCTTTACAACAGCTTCTCAGGGTCTGTTCTGCCTCGTCGCAGATGCAGATAATCATTTACCAAAGGTACATCTGTCCTGGGACTTCATTAACTGCTACCAGACTCTCATCTGTTTTCCAGACTCTTTCCAGGCCGGTTAAGAACCCGCTTGATGACAGAAGAACCTCAAAACTGACATTAAAATCTCCTCCAAATTTAAAAAGATCATTGTGTTTTAAGGCTTAGGTCTGGTGCATCTCTTCCAGTCAATGTTTGTTTGAGTGATTTTTATTTTTTATTTTTATCATCTCCTTGTTTTCTATGTCAGGAAACAATTTTGGAAAAGAAGTTTTGAGTTCTGTTGCCTCCTCTTCATGAAAAAGTCTATAAACTGGTATGAAATTGTGCAATTTTACTCCTCCCAGCACTTCTTGTACTATCGTTGAGAAAAAAACAAGAGGATTTGAAACAGGGTCTATGCTTCTATCTTGTTATTGTTCTATTTTTTAACTATTATATTCCTAAATGTGTTTTACCTGCATTTTTGTCTTGTTTATCTTTTTTCAAACATTAAAAAAAAAGTCAAAAAAATCTAAACCAACTAAAAAAAATGGCCACATTTGTGTCAGTAAAAGGGTTGATTGTTGTTGTACATGTCAGAATTCCACTCTGATCATGCTTTGATGTTTTTTTTTAATTATTATTATTATGATGCCCTCTTTAGCCAAATTAAAAAAAAAACCTGTGTTGTCTTTGAAGACAAAGTTTCTGCAGAGCTAGTAGCCGTACAGTTTGGATCCAGATTCCAGCTCAGACGAGGAAAAAACACAAAAGAAACCTTTTCCCAACGTCATGCTCTGATTCATACCGATTTGAATAAAGAAATAGACAAAAATGCAGTATTAGTCCTAAATTTATTTATGCATGTCTTCCATCATGACAAAAATGCTACAAGAACATACGTGATCATCTGTTCTCTGTGTTTAGATGCAGTTTCCTGACACTTCAAACAACAAAACAGTTTGTAAGTAGCGATTTGAGGACAATGTGAGGCTGAGTCACGTTTATTTCCAGGCCTCAGTGGTGTAGTTATCAGAGCAACAAGCCGTTCCCGAAGGGTGATAAAAGAACAGGTCATGCATTAGCAGGAACCCTTTGTGCAATAAGAAGAAGAAAAAGTGTACTGTTTTCCTATTCCATGCCAGCTGTGAGGATTCACCAGACCTCATTTCCCCTCACATTTGTCACGTTTTTACGTGTTCTCTGGATCCCAGCCCGCCTCAATCGTTGCCTTCCAGCTCAGTATAATCAGCTCTTGAATTTTTGCCTCCCTATCTGCTGACCTGTGATTTCCTCTGGTTTGTGTGCCCTCCTCAGAGCCGACAGTCTGAATTGGTTTATGCTGATTTGCTGGACATTATGCCAGCTTTAGATATACAGTATAAACCTGAATCGCAATTATAGGGGTCAAATATTACTCAACTTTGTGGGCTGCAACACAGCAGGAGGCTCTAGAAAACCGGAAACACAAAATTCTGCTATCACTCTGGAGCCTTTTGTCCTTTTTGGGATTCACCAGCTGATGCAGGTGTGAAGCAGCGAAAATGCTGAGCTTTGTTTTTCGGAAAAACAAGCTTTGGTCTCATCGTTCTCTCTAAACTTCAGAGGTTTTCGTCTTAAGGATCCCTACTATATTATTATTAAGACACAGTAATGCGCTGCTTGATGTTCTGACAGTCAAAGGCTCAGTCCAAACTGCTCTTAGGGGTGGATACGGCCTGTCTGCTGGGGAAAAGTGGTCAAACCTTTACTATTTGTGCAGGTGAGGAAATATCAGGGTAGTAGACCGCTCAGTTAACCCTTAGAGAGAAAAACTTCCTGCTGTTTTTTTACGAGCATGTTGCAGGTGACAGATCACAGCGAACACTTCAGCTACGTTCACACTGGGCATATGGCGCACGTTCAAGATCAGGCTAAACGCCCGCTCTTGAACACATGTTTAGCCAATGTTTTTCACACTAGACGGGCAAGAAAAGGCTGTGTCTTCTTCTTTTTGCTTTTCTACTGTTTACTAGCGCCTGTCCGCCACCCACAGTTGACAGAGGTTTGGACGGAAATGTCAAAACAGTGAAAATCTCTCTTTCTTTGCTCCAGGGTTTTTCTTTCACAGCTCTTTTCCGATCTATGAAAGACTTGGTGTCACAGAATTCCAGCCGGGCACAAACCGTAACTATTCATTTCTGATCAACTTTTAAATGGTTGATACTTACATGAAAAGGGGATGCCAGCCAAACGTCGCTACCAAATCAAAGTCCCTGATTGGTTTAAAATTTCAACACGTGTTCAACTTGCGTAGCGACGCGTGGAGACAAAAGTTTATTTTAAAGCGGAAGCCTGAAACACGCATTTACTGCACACACGTTTACATAGACTTTTTTCTATCAGAAGTGGTTGTTTGGCCGCGTGTCGCCAATGGCGGTGTGAACGTAGCTTAATACAACCTGTCAGGGTGAAACAGGTGAGATGTGTTATCGGGAGTCTTCATGTTTTTAAACCCCCAAATCCTGCAAACTGCACAAGGAGGCTGTTAGTGCTGCAACGTGATACATGTGTGCTCTTTGCATGCGGCCTGACTGTTAGAAATGAACAAATGAGACAATCAGAGTGTAAGGAGACATATTTATCACGTACACACCCACTGCATGTGAGTAAGGAGTAAGGAGCCAGTACTAATGACCAGAGTGAACCACTTCATAAGTGCAGGTAACTTCCATCAGCCTTACAAATACTTCACCATACATTTACCACACACATGACAATGGTACGTTCCATTTTCATGAGCTGTACGAGCCTCAAGGGAACTGCAAGACATGCCTGCGCTCCTCTGAAGATGCGGCCGCTCCTCTCTACGACCCTCCATGAACCCAGACAACCCAAAAACTTGCAGCACCTGTACGGGTCAACCCCTTTCCACGTGCATGTGACTAAGGCTTTATATCAACATGCATGATGACCCACTAAAGTCAGATCTCTTCTTATGAAAGCAGGATAATAAGGGTGTGTAGTTAATCCTGACGGAGTCTTTTCTTTTTGGGCCATAGTTCGTTTATCCTTTCTATCCAGCTCCAAAGAGTGAAGATGTCCGCACAGAGTAGATCTGGTTCCTTGAGTCTGAGCTCCTCGGGTTGGAGCTGCAGCTTTTAGAAAGGGCACATCGTTCTGCTGCGATTAGGAGAAGATGAGCTCAGAAAGAACAAGAAGACTCTGTGACAAAGAGGAAGACGAGCTGGCTGAGAGACAAAGCCTTGTAGAGGGAGCAGTGCTGTGGGTGTTTGTGCAACACAGTGAGAGGTGATTAACGTGCACTAATCTAGTATCAGCTTTCCACTATTTGGAGTCTTCCCAGTGAATTACTGAGAGTCTGTTGAATAAAGATTAAAGGGGGGAGGACGCAGGAATCCCCGATTCTCTCACGACATTTTCAGAAGTCTGTCCTCTCCACGCGGATACACTTTCTTCTACCAGAAACATCCAACATTTCACCTTTTTTCCCAGCAGACTTCTCACTGAGCTGTTTCCCAGAGTCCAAAGGCGCGGTTTCTTTTTTTCAGGACCCGTTGAGTTTTCTGATGACCCCACTGTTTGGGGCTTCGAGAAGCAGCCTTTTCTGCTCATAACTACGTTGAGAAAGGAAATCCATCGATCGCGGCGCCGCAACCTGGCAGGGTAAGTGCTCATCGGGAGAGTGCTCCATTTTAGTCCTGCATCCAGCCAGGTCTGAGCGGCGGCCAGCGCTCGTCGGGACGCCTTTCACTGCGGTTAAACACGCTTCAGGAACGACAAATAAAAGACTACAGCACAGACACAAAAATAACAAAAAGTAAACCAAAAAAGAAAAAGGTCATTTTTGTTAAATACTCATTTGATTGGATAAGATTTGCATTTTGTTCAAGGACCCAGTCCAATTAAATAAGTGTATGTATGTCACGTGAGGAGGAGGAAATGTATGAAAGAATTTAAGATTAAACTTCTGAGTATTTGTTTAAATTCTTATCGTAGTGAATCAGGGGGAAGTTTAAAAAAAGTGGGGAATTTTTTTGATTAAACTCCTGCCGCTCTGCACAAAAATGTCTCTTTAAAAAAACTATTCTATTAGATTTAATTCTGGCTACAAACAGCATAATAGGACACGAGTGAAACTGGGTTTTTGATTGTCTGCTGAGCGGCCACATACGACGTCTCCTAGTGTTTATACAGCGATCCCTCGTTACGTTCTAAAAAATAACGCATGATGGGGGAAATCTGCAAATTACCGTAGGTATCTGTTTTTTACAACAATTCCAGATGTTTTAAGGCTGTAGGACTCACTACACACTTTCTACGCTTTGCTCTGACAGACATTAACAGTTTCACACTTTTCTCTCTTGTTTAAACTCTTAAACTTTAGAAAAAGTAAGCCCAGGATTAAGATAGGACACAAATTGAACACATTCTGTAAAGAAGACACGGCGACGATGATACTGATTGACAAGGTCGATGGCCAATCAGGACGCAGAAAACCATGTGCTGCAAAAACAGCAGAAAAATGGTGATAAAATTGTTAAAAAAAAGGTTTTTTTACAAAAACGAAACTTATTTTTACTGTTTTATTATTTGTATTTGGTATATTTGTATGAACATTTTGTAATTTTGGTTTGAGTGTGTAAATTCACCTATTAATGGGCTTTGGCCTGTTGGCAACTATGTTTAAATAAATAATTAAATCTGTGAACATTGAATGGCAATATTGTCAGTGGGCTCCTAATTTCCTTGAATTGTTTTATCGCTAATTTTCTTTTAGGTTAACTGCTAATTTTACTGAATGTGTTGTTTAGTGTGTGTACGCAATGCGATGTAAACATGTAATCTTATTTTGATCTTCTAGGGTGATTTTTAGCGTCTACCTAGGCCCTCAGATGATAAATAGCCCTTTGGCTAACTCTGGCATATGGAATGCTTATTAACATACGCTGTCACTGTATCGAATAAATTAATAAATAAATAGGACATTTTAGAATTTTGCAGCTTTCATACATCAGTCATAACAGCACCGAACACTAGGTGGCAGCGACAAATATTTACCGTAAAAGAGCAGATGAGAAATTCAAGTTTTTAAAGGAACTATGAGTTTTAGTGCACCGTTTAACTTCCTGATTGAAACCTCCTGAAAAACTAAACAGGTGTCAGTTTATCATGTGACCACTAGGGGGATGTTGTTAGTTCCATGTGAAATCATTTTTTTTTTCATCACAGAATGGGAACAATGTTTCTAAAAACATGTTTTATATTTTTGACAAAATTGTGCATTTTTTATAAATACTTCACTCAGCATTTGAACATATCTGGTGGAATCTTTCAAGTTTAAGATGTTTTTTTCCCTTTCCTGTAAAGCGTCAGCACCAACACATCTCGTGTCGTGCAAACATTGAGCAAAACAAGACCAACAACAGTACAAAAATCATTGAAAAAAGGGTTCATCTGTGTGAGGCTTCTTTATTAAGGGGAGTGGGAAATGAGGAGTTTGGGATAATCTGAACCTGCACCTTCTGTTTAAGTTTAGGATCAATGACCTACGACTCTTAAAGAAGAGAAAAGGAAGACAGCAAAACTAAGATTAAAGAGGACACAAAAGAACATTTCTACTCCTATTGCTGCCAAACTTTCGATTCTTACAGTTAGACATGAAAATGGTTCAGACCAAATACTTCTGACCTGTTTAAAGTTTGAGAGCTGTTTGAGTTTTCTGGAAATGTGTGGAACTTCTTGACACTTTCCTGGAGTTTTTCGTTTAAAATGTTTAAATTCTGAGGGCTGAAATACAAAAGCTTCAGTCTTCAATCTTCTGGAATAGTTTTATTGATTGCATCTGACAGCTGCAGTGGGAGCATGCAAACAGCAGCTGCTCTGATGCAGATCAGCCTCTGAGCAAACACGGCGGCAGTGAAGCAACTCGCAGGGCAGAAGCGCAGAGCCGCCGCGTTTCTGCGCTCGGCTTGGACACTGCAGTGATGCTGCTGACTTCATCGATCCCGGAAGGTAACTTAAAACTTTATTTTGCGTTTATTTAAAAAGAGCTGTAAACTACAAATCTAAAGCCTCAGAAGGAAAGAAAGGATTCAAACAAATGTGGATTTAGGTCACGGAGGAACTGAAGAAGCAGAGCCGGTGGAGCTGGAAAGATAAAACATGCAACAAAAATCAGGAATTCAGACACTTTTTATCACGTTGAATGTTTGTTAACACGGCCAATTAGAAGTCAGTATCTCCATCCATTGAAGCATCTCAATAAAAAGACGACTTCCTAAAATTCAAACTGACCGTAAAGATCCCAAATGATCAAATAGTTGGATTACTGTCGTAGCTGGATAACTTTGTGGTTTTTTTTTTGCATTTTAACTTCAAATTTCACAGATAGGGATCCAAAAGATACCAACATCTACTCCACCCTTTTCTAAACTTTTCTTATTAGGGTCACTACTGGAGCCTATCCTAGCTACCTTCAGATAAAGGTGAAGTTCACCGTGGACAGTTCTCCAGTCCATCAGGGCCACACAACCCCTCATCCACACCAAGAGACATTTAACAATGAGTAATCAACTTATGAAGCACTCAAGTGTTATTCTCACTGTGAAGCAAGAGTGCTCACCACTACACGCCCCTGTCCCAAGCATCTTCACCTAAAATCCAACAGATGGTCTCCCTTGAAGCTCCACCCGAGAATAAAGCTTTTTCTTTGCTGCAAGTGGACTCTGGCGCGGTTCACTTCAGTGTGAATGCAGACAGACAGTCAAGAGTCATGTGACTCTTTAGCTTTAGGTTGAAACATAAATCCAACACTTTGGGTCATGTTCTACAGCAGTGGTCCACCAGCCTGGTACCGGTTCACGCAACAGTTGGTACCGGGCCAAGACAACTACTGGATTCTCTCCACCACATCCGACTCATTCATTCACTCCGTCACATGTCGACCCCCCCCCCCCCCAGCTAGTAAAGTTAGCCAAAAACAAACATATTTTGAACATTTTGGGGGGGAAAGAGAAGGAAAGGAATTAGAAGAACAGCCTTCCACTTCAAAATAACAGAACTTCACCTTTAACAGACAAAACTAGGAGTCTTTACTCCAAATATGGATTTATCGTGACAGCCCACAGACTATAATAATAATGCAGAATATTCAGTATCTGACTGTCTAATGTTGTGAGGAAGTTACTAATAAAGTTGTCCAAATCGGGGATTTGTGTTTGTTATTCAGCTTTTGGCATATGGCGTCAGTGTTGCCACAGCGAATCAGCTTTCACTGATTCACACCGTTGGTTTGGCAGAGATCTTTTACCCTGCCTGACACAACCCTGTATTTTATCCGGGCTGTGGACTGGCACAGGGAGACCCAGGCTCGGGCCCTCTTGTGGCTACATAGTTAGCCAGCATAGCGTGAAGGGTCTTTCCCGAAGACCCACATTGGATTCAGCTCATCGTGTCCCCTGAGAATCGAACCCTGACTTCCCATGTGCCACTGCAGCACTTCTGAGCCGTTTTAAGTTTGGTTTTGTTGTGTTTATCCGTCACACCTTGAAAGTCAGACGACGTCTGATTTTTTAGCTTTCACTGTGACAGTTATGTGTTGTAGGAAAATCTAGATAACATTACATGAAATCTAGTGATCAAATAAAGTTTAAAGCAGCTGCAGATGTTTTACAAAGGAGAAGGTAAACTTTATCTTTATGGAAATATTGTCTGACTTTTGTGGGACCAGTGATCTATAGGTTTTCTGGACATGTGGCAGCAAAGCAAATGTTTGTTCTGCCTAAATGCAATAAAAGCAGCTGGGGTGTAAACAAGCTGCAGGGTAAGTGCACGTTAATCAGAAAAATCTCCTCTGCAGTTTTTTTCATTAGTGAAGAGCAACCAGCCCTGAATAAAGACGTTTCTTGAAAGGGTCAAAGAAGTTCAGCAGTGACTGAAAGGATTTCCTGCAGGACATTTTCAGAGGCTTTGAAAGCACCACTTTCCTGAAATATCTGACACTTGTAAGATAATGTTTGATTAAAGAAACAGACACTGAGAGAACCTGGAGGCCTCTCCTGCAGGCAGCACAAAAAAGACGAGACAGAGACCGTCACATAGGAAAAAGCCGGCAGATTGCGTGACCTTCTGAGGAAACTCACCGCGCTGAATCCTGGGAAGAGGCTGACAGCCGACGCTGTGTCCAACGGCATCGGCAGGAACTGCTTCATCCCCAGCGAGCTCTGGACAGCAGGCAGGGTTGGACGCACCAGGGCGGGCATGAGGCCACTCGGACATGTGTTGCCTGCAGGAGGGAGAGCAAAGGCAGCATGTTGAGCCGCAGACGACAGCAGGAACGGCTCTCCGGCCAAAATGTGACGGCTCACATCCCAGTGAACCCACCCCGAGTCGTTGCTCCATCCCACTGCACTCCAGCCTCTTTAGCTCGGATATGTGTTTAAAAAAATGCCATTCAGAATTCAGCCTGATACACATGAAGAGAAGCCTCCAAAATCTCCACTTAAAGTGGATCAATTTTCATTTAAACATAAAGGATTAACATCAAGTCACAGCACAAGTATCAGGAGTTCCTTCTTTAAGAAATTAAAAAGGTGCAACATAAATGACACAGGTACTAATAAATATAATATTTTATTTTCAAATATTCTGCATTTTCTGGAAACATTTTCAAATGATTTGCATCCTTTAAAGAGATTTGTTATATTCAAAGCTGTCATGAATGTTCTACAATAAAATCACAAACTCAGTTTAAGTTTTAAGCAAAAAGTCTTTTTTTTATATAATTGATCTGGCTTTTTTCAGAATAAGTTAAGAAATTGTTACTTAAAAAATAAAGTTTGACAGCTACATTTGGCCTAAAAGGAAGAGAAATATATGTTTACCTTTAATAGTAAAACAAAAAAAAAGCTTTAAAGAGCTGCAGTTTTAAGATTTTTTGAGGTAAAGAGTAAATAAATGAGTCCACTGTGGAAAATCCTGCTTTTGTTGTTCATATATTTGATGTAAATAAACTCTATAAATAAAAGAATATTAATCAGCGGTAGGATTTAAAGGAGGACTAAACCATTAGCAAAAACAATAAGGAGCTATGAGATTTATTAAAAACAAAAATGTCAGTTTTACATTTATTTTGTTCATGAAAATAGAACATTTTTAAGTGTCAAATATGTGTTTAAAATCTTTTTTTTTGTTTTTTGCCATGTTTACCACAAGCCCATTGCATGATAATTCCACCACCGTGCCCGGCAGCTACTGAGGTGTTATTCTGGTTTGTTCTGCTCTCACTCACACATTAAAAGCCTCAGCGGTGAAGACGGCGGGAAAATTTCCTCTGATGGCATTTCCATGAAGATTTCGCTGCACTTTTTGCCACGGTGGCTCCACACTGGAGCCGACTTTGGAAAATCTCCTTTTGAAGGTGTTTTACAGGCAAAAGCGGAGACAGTTTTTCCGTCACAGAGACGGGCTTTTGTCTGTGAGGCTTCCTTCATCATTTCCTCATCACATCACAGATGGAGGAGCCCCATTTGTGACATCCTTTGATTTTTAATCGTCTCCAGTTAGAAAGAATTTATTTTTAATTGTGGAAATAACTGAGGATTTATTCGTTTGTTTTATACATTTAATTGCTTTTTAATGTGCCAACAATTCTTAAAAAAACAATTTAACAGTAAAACCTTCTTGCAGTAAACAAGAAGACGAGAAAATCACCAGTTTGACACAAATTCAATGGAAGGTTGTGATTTAGAAGCAACAAAAAAACAATTTTTAGTTAAAGAAAAGTTAATTATGGGATGTCCTTGAGATTAGCATTTTGCAAAACACCACAAGAGAAAACATGGAAACTGGTTTGCACATTACTAACACGGAAAGCAAAGCTGAAGAAGAATTACATAGAGACTTTTATGTAAGCTGAAAAAATGGCTAAAAATGTTTGATTCTTTTTCTTTAAACTTTGGCAAAAGCAGACCAAAAAGATCAAAGAGGAGCCAGGAGACCAAAAGCAATGCAGCCTTAAATAGCAGCTTCTCCATCCCACAAAGGAAGGTCAGTTTGCAATCCCATTCCAATCACCTTCTACTCTAATCTTCTAAAAGTCATTTTCTAGGACATAGTGTCTGCAGAGCAGCAGGAGGAGAATAGAAATTCACTTCTGAGTTGGTGTCGAGTAAGGCTGTCCTCATTTCTTATCATCCCTTTGTACACATTTACACAGCAGTAAATCCACTAAACATAGCAGGAAAAGCAGAAAATAAACAAGAAAATAAAGAAATAAAATAAAATGCCTGATTATTTTAGACAATTACAACCCTGAATCCTCACTTCCCATCCTGAAAGAGGAAGTTTCACATAAACATATCTGCAGCACACCCATGTTTAATGTATAGAGTTTAAGTTTAAATTTTCGTCTTCATTAATCTAAAGAAGAAACCGCTTGACTTGGAGTAATGGACGACCTCCTGACTCCCTCTGATCTCCTTTGATCCTGAAGCAGAGCAAAACCTCTTTTAGTGGAGATTCAAACAGAAATTATAGATCAATCTCCATCCAACATGTTTGCCCTGTTTGACCACCAGAAAACCTTCACCGATCATCACAGTTCTCTAGGTTTACTCACATGCTAGCTGTAAACACAGAAACACTTTTCAGGACCAGATTGTTTTCTTCTTTTTTACCTCTTCTGCTTCACCACAGGCTCAAAAACTCACCAAAATTTGGACACACACCTACTAACTGGAGAAAATGAGTTTTGGGCATAGTAAACACCCCTCCCCAAAAACATGATGACATCACAGTGGGGAAAACCGTAAAAACAAAAAATGAATGGGACCAAAATCTCTAATGGGGCACAAAAAATTATTTGGAACTCGACGAAACCAAAGCCCTCGTTTCGGGGATATCCAAAGGAAGTTTTGAAATTATTATGGGATGGCCATAGGACCTACGGGTTGGCGACCATTGGCCAAGTGAGACATTGTGCGATCAGAAAACTGAAAACCCAAATAAAAGTGGGAAGCTGGTTTAAGCTGCAGCTGCAGGAGTGATTCAGAAAACATGAGAACATTTCTCCCAGCGTCGCCACTCCAACTTCCAGTTGAAATGAGAATTCAAAATCTTCTTTACCGCGTATAAAAAAGTAATGGTTTAGCCTCCTCAGATCATAAAAAACCCTGGTTGTTCCACAGCAGCCTGCAGACGCTGCTCTGTGCTGTCAAAATGAAAAACTCTCTGGTCTTTCCAGAGGGTTTCCTTCTCCAAAAGGTGCAAAAGAGTCACATAAATATATAATCTGCTACACATCCTGGTATGGTGGAAATGCAGAGGGAAAAGCTTGTATTTTATCAGTTATTTTTCCCTCTGAAAGGTTGAAAGCTGTTTTTTTTTTTTAAATAAATGCGTTCCAAAGAAAATAGTCTGCAAAGGATTCATGTCATTTCAACAGATAATTTAGCATATTTGTTTGGAAAACTGAACTCCAGCAACAGCATTTTCATAACTTCTTTGCATGGATCCTTTTAAGATGTTATTTTCTAATGTTTCTATTTTAGTATAGTAGTAAAGTTTAAATGTATTCCTAAATCAATTATGAAAAAGATGACAAATCCCCAACTGATGTTGAAAACTACAAATGTCCGGCTGTCAGAGAGAAAAACCTAAATGTTTATTTTCATGTGATTATTCTGTGTTTTTTAGAGTTTACACCAAAACCCAGAAAAGGTAGACAGAGAAGGTTTTTGTTCCTTTATTTTCTTGGAAATTCTGTTGCAAACAGACTTTGTTACCCCCGATGGAGTCTGCATGTTAATGACTAAATCAAGGAGTTTCCTGGAATAATTTACCAAAGGTCTGGATATTATTGAATAAACAAGTAGGAACTTCTGTGAGTTGTGGATTTTTAAATCGACTTTTCATTGTCTTTTGAAGCTTTGTCTGGGCCAGGATTGGTAATCTCGATGGGATTTTTCGTTGTTAAACCAAGATCGTAAATATTAGAAGAATACTATATAATGATAATTATAGCCTCTTAATTCTTAACCTTCAGTTAAGCAGGTAAGTTCTCCATTTTACATTTTTATTTCCTGACCACCAACAATGTAAATTTGTACTCGAGAACTAGAGAACTTTTCTGAACCTGAATATCTCCCAACCACCTCATATTACCAAGTTAACTCCTGTTTAGGATCTAGAGGGTTTGAGGCTTTCAATGGTACCAGAAATGAGAGGGCGGAGCTCCAGAAATCATAGTTTTTGATTGATTTAAAACAATTTCGACTGGACAGCATTTTATTTCACTGGTAGTCAGGAGAATATAATATGGGGACTGTAAACATTTTCTAGAAATTTTCTTTTTTTTTTTTTTACTTTTCTGTGATGTCTATTCTCTAATTTCTATTGGGCATCAATTTACTAATAATTGTTATTTTCTAGACATATATCTGTTGGTAAAATCAAGTAGTAACATTACTAATATAAAATAAGAAAAGCTATGTTACTACATGAATAAAATGTAGCTTTTTTCTTGGTGTTTGAGCACATTTCTGTGGTTGGAGGGGAACAAAACAACGATTGCTGTGAAAACAAGCTCTTGCATGCAAGTGAGGACAGCAGGTGCTCTTATTGTGAAATCTTCAGTCATAAATAGCAGCTGGGAGCAAAGTGTGTCTCGTGAGATGTTTCATTAGCAGGAGAGCACTGACCCACACATCTCTAAGCAAAGAAAAGTAAATACTCGGTTTTTACTGCCGTTGCCGCAGAGCTCTGCAAACCACCAGCTGGAAACAGGACTGATGGCGGGAAAGCGCCAAAGAGAAAAGCTGCTGCAGCTTTCCAAAACATCAGGAATTAAAGATGCTTTTCCACCAAACTATAATGAGAACCGCATTTTCCTTAATGGCAGCTCACACGCTGGCAGATGCAGCATCCACATCGCCGCCTTGAGACAAATGAGAGCACGCTCTGCCACGTTTCAGTCCTCAGGCAGCAGTTGGTGGGGGAATAAAAGGCAAAAGTCATACAGACATGCTGAGAAGTGGGAGGAGCCACAAACTGTCGCTCACTCCATCTCCCTGCAGTTGCCATCTGTTGGAAAAAAGAGCCCCGCTGTCATGTGGAGGCCAGTCCTGAACCCCAGCGCGTCCCATCTCCTCAGCCTGACGTCAGGCCTCAGGCTCGCCTCACCTCGCCAAGTCCGCCGTTCACCCGCCTGTTTGCACCGCCACGAGGACGAGAGATGGGAACGGGTTCATGTTTGGTTTGCTGATTGATAGGAAATGAAATCTCACTCGTCGCTGTGGCTGACATCTGGGATTTTCCTCTGCTCTGCCACATCACACAGATAATTTGTTCCACAAGTGAAGAAAAACATCCCGATGTAGGCCGGATCTCCGTGTGTCACTGTCTCTGACAGCGGGATGATGCCAGCAAATTGGATCGCACTTTTGATGCCAGCATTTGATATTTCTCTTAGCCGACTGCTGATGAAGAGAACAACAAACAAGGACGACACTTTGGGCAAACTGGACCTCGAGGGTTCGGTGGAATCCAGGGACCATCCGGTAAATGGTCATCAGGTGAACAGAATTTCTTTAAACGACGTTTGTTAAAGTCCATCACATTTGTTTGCCAAATTCTTTTTTATGTAGATTCGGAATGACAACAAAAAAAGACACTTTTTAAATCATTTATCTCCAATCAAAGCAGTTTACCTCTTCTGACCAGGAACTAATATTAATCTACTGTAGATGTCAACTGGACATCCTCTCTACCAACATATAGAGGTCTCCTACACATCTAACTCTAACCATCTACTCTTACACTTTCTCTTCTAACACTTTGAGCATTAAAAATCGAAATATTCATGAAAAAAAGAACAACGAACAACCCTGATCATAATACTTCCCCCACAGGCTGTCTTTTCAGCACTAATAATGAGGAGGGTGATGCTCCAACACAAACTAAAGTCTTTTTCTCTTTTGTCTTTTACTTCACTGACAAACCTCAAAAGCTTTTTACTCCCATTACATTGAATTATTCTCTAAATGGAAATATTTTTATGACAGTTTTAGAAAGAAAATAAAATCCACTCACTTGCATCTGGAGGATGTTCTCCTCTAAGCGGCTCTGCCAGCAGAAGCACATTAATCACTGCACATCGTCTCCAATGGGAGGATCCCGTCTAATGGCTTAATTAAATCCAGGTGTTGCTTTTTCAGCCTTTCTCTGATTGTTTTACTATTGTTTTTCATTTTATCATGGAAAACAACAAACGCCTCACCTTCGCCCCACACAGCATCTCAGAGAAACCAATTCCAGCTGAAAGTGTGGCTGAGGAGGACAGCAGGCGCGTTAATTCTGAAGTTATTCTGTCAGAAAGCGCGGCTCGTCACAAAGGAGTCCGTGCCACTCGCAGGCAGCAGCAGGATGAAGGTAAACGGATCAACGAAGCTGCTGCCGCTCCTCCTGAGGGAGGTGTAAATGCTTCAAATAAAATTTACAGGGACTGATCTTCCTCCAAGCTGCAAATGCCGAACTCAAGAGGAACCCCAAACTTATAAGGAGTCTGCCAGAACAGCTCCGATATTTCACTTTGAACTGCGATAATTGACCGACAACCTGGTGTGAAATCAGAGGATGTTAAGTTTTTCTTTTTTTCACAATATTTTTATTGTCTTTTCACGGATTCCCAGTTACAAAAAGTCTTGCGGCAGTTTATTTCCAAATGAAATTCATTCTTACAGAGTACACAATAAAAATGTTTTAAAGAAAACAAAAGCAATACTAAATAATGTCAGTAAATAATGTTTAGTGGAGGCTATACTGAGACCGGTAAAGCGGAGATGATCCTTCATGGAGTGGATAACAATGACAAACCTCAGCAGTTCGCTCTGGATGGAGGTTTGTCTCCGATCCTAGACAGAAAAACGTTCTTACGCTCGTCATATGTGAGGACATCATGGAGTCTGACAGAGAAAGATCTGACTGCACTGTCCCTTAGACCTAGAACCAAAGAAATCCGGTTAAAGGTCAAAGACGTCACCAGTATTTGAGCCATTTCGGGCAGAACCAATCACAGTAGCAGCATTTCCATTCCACAAATGCACAAAACGTTATCGAAATTCTAGAAATGTCGAAAAAACACCATTTCGCAGTCACATTGTTTCCGTTAAATCCTAATTATGTGAATAAACACTAACAGTGACTAATGTGCACTTTGATTGACAGCACATACGTAAACATTTCTGCCATGGCACTAGCGCTCTTCATGCCGTGGAGCACGTGGGAGGGGCTACAGATGAAGCTGTTTCCGTAAATGGTGGTTGGTGATTTTACAGAGGAGCTGTGGATCCAACAATTCTGCACGACACGCTGTGTGACGCTGTGGGACCTCTGGTGGCGCCCGCTGTGCAGCCACTTCCTACCCAGAAACGGATGGCCCTGCGGTTTAACATGAAAAAAGTATTCCCGTTGTAGTTTTTTTTTTTCCATTTCGGTATGCATCTAAAACCACCTCCTCCAGACGCAAAATCGTTGGGTTTTTCCCCGATAAATGTGAGTTTTTGGGAAAAAGATTTAAATGGACAAATTTATTATCGCAAATAGATTTTGCGCAATTTCACATTCACTGGAAACGCAGCTTGTGAGTGCAAGTTGTTCCGATCGCCGATGGACATGTTTATCACATGGGTTCATCTGATGCCTTCTGTCAGGGGAAATGTAGATTCTGTGAATACCTTCAAACTGTAAAAGCCCATACTATGAAGGTTTGAACTTTGGGAGTTTAAACAAGAGGGAAACATTTGGAATCCTATTCTGCTGATTTCACCTGTCGCGGGTTATTTTTAGGACGTAACTCCTGCGCTCAACGAGGGACCACTGCATTTGTTTCGTCTGGTTCCAAATAAAATACCACAGATCCTCATCAACAGTCACATCCCAGGTTTGCCATTCCTCCGCCACATCTAGGGGTGTAACGATACATGTAGGTGAACCGAAGCGTTTCGGTTCACTTCTTTTTTCCCCCGCACATGCGTTTTAACGATCCAGCTGCTTTGACACTCGTAGCGGGGAAACGAGAGCCGAGCTGCTAATAAACTAGCTGCCTTGACTGTCCTTGCCTCATACTCCACACGCCCCCCAACAGTCTCAGAGAGAGAGTAGTCAGAGAAATAGATTACTCCATCTCCTTTCCGGCATTTTAACTCATTTATTATGAACACACATGAACATCACTTCTCTTCATAGCTCTCTCAGTGATGGTTAAGGATTCAACACACAGGATTTCACACTTCCCATGAGTCTTAGTGGCTATAGGCGGGGCTAACCCCCAGGTCGCCACCGTATTAACTTTGCGCCGAGGCAGAAGTAATGTTAGATGGATGGACAGACAGACAGAGAGAGA
The DNA here is from genome assembly GCA_037389245.1 of Oryzias sinensis. NCBI lineage: Eukaryota > Metazoa > Chordata > Actinopteri > Beloniformes > Adrianichthyidae > Oryzias > Oryzias sinensis. The sequence continues at coordinate 4,343,087 of CM074491.1, forward strand.
GAGACAGGCAGGCAGGCAGACAGACAGATAGATAGATAAAAACTTTATTAATCTCCCAAGGGAGAAATTCAATAAATAACAATAAAATAATAGTTCATAAAAAAGCAGTTCATATCAGGCAGATTTGTTGAAACAGAAGTACCGAACCGAGCCCTTTGAAATTCTGAATCCAACCCACTTGAGATTTTAGCATATTGTTCCACCCCTATCTAATACAGTCAGTGAATTAGTCTAATTTACAAGACAGCACAACAATCAGGCACGTCGTAGTGGGTGTCCTATAACATGCGCCATTTGTGCACCAATGGCTAGAGTGTGGCGTAAGGACACCACACGGCAGCATCACCCGGTATCTTGGGTGCGTGGAACTTCCCCTGGTTTTACAAATACTTCACGATACGCTTCCCACACGCACGACAATGGTACGCTCGTTTTTCATGGCGCCCCTTGAGGTGGTCGTATGAGCCTCAAGGGAACTGCAAAACACACCTGCAGCCGCTCTCCTCTACGACCCGGACATCCCAAAAACCTGCGGCGTGTGAGCACGGCTTTAAGCAGTAGCATGTCTAACAGTGAAGGCGTAGCATCAGAAGGCGGTTTTCCTAAATAAAAAGTCTGGGACTAAAGAAGATCTTTCCTTCATAGAGATAAATTAGCCTAAATAGAACAATGAAACGATCAGAGGAAAGGTTCGGGTCGCTCACGTTACCAAACAACAAGCCGCGTCGACGGGCTTCAGCACATTCCAGCCGCTCTCTAGCTGAACATCCGTCATCATTAACAGCAGTAGGCATGGAAGTATAACCCTGAAACCTGAGCTCGCCGCGCTCTCACACAGCCACAGCTGGTCACGGACATAATTGAGTTAAAAAAATGCTAATATTTGAGTTCTAATGTGTGCTTCAGATTTTTGTTTCTGCTGGTGGAAGACGAGAATCAGGTAAAAAAAAAAAAAAAAGAACGGCAGGAGCCGTCGCCTACTTAGCATGGAGGGTTGCTCAGGGGAGCGGCTTGGTGCTGAGGGGCCTGCAGGTCACAGTCATTAAAATAACTGGTGCAAGAGCGCCGGAGCTGCCTGCAGGTTCGTCTTCAGCCGGCTTCTGCACTCCATTTTCCACGTCTGCGGCATTTGTTCCGATTACAATATCAGTAATCAAGAAAAGAAAAAGAAGAAGACTTAAAGGTCACAGGAGGAAGAGTGGGCCACCAAACAATCCCCCCCACAGCTCATTTGTTTGGGATCCTCTGTGCTTCCCGCAGACACCGACACAAGCAGGTAAAAGGCGATTGGCTGATTTGAGTTTGTCTATGCAAATTCAGGCCATGGATGTGTAATCCAGACCGCACTGAAATCTGCAGAGAGAGCTCAGCCTCCGCCTGCGGCTCTCAAACAACAAATCTGAAACCAACGCATTCCAGATGTTCAAATAAAAGCTAAATCCCATAAAATGGGAAGTTATTAAGGTCTGATTTATCTGGAGGAAGAATGTAAATAGTGGCGTCTGCAGTTCTGTTCTTACCAACGCACTGAGCCGTGTTCACCTGTCATGTTTTTACTGAGAAAACAGGTGGATTCCTTGAGATTTCAGCTCCTGCTGCTAAAGCTAAATGGAAAACTCACCGGCTAGGATCGAATTCAGCTGAAAGAACAATTGATGCACAGTGCTATATTAGTGATGGAAACCACAGAAAAGATGCGCTTATATATTTAGTTAACAAAGATCTGATGAAAGCTGAAAAAATGTGAAATGGAGAAGAAGAACAGGCAAATATGAACTAAAATACCTCCTAAACCAACCAATAAAAAAGGTTTGACATAAGGTGTAACAAAGAAATGTGTCAGGGGAGATCTAGTCTTTAAAAATCTATAACTTTTACATAAAATGTCAGTTCAGAAAGCTAAGAACAGATGTTTTTTAAACAGAGCCAAAAAGCATCACTGCATGAATGCTAGAAATAGTAAATAGCGAAACAGAAAAGAATTTGAAAAGGTTTAAGGGGAAAATCAAATTAAAAAAATGTATGACGGAATTAAAAACAGTGAAAGCTGAAAAGTTTTCACAATAAAGAATTTACTGCTAAACTAGTTAAAGAAAATAGAGTGAAATAAAACTGGAAAAAGTTCAGGGGTAACTCACATAAAAAATATTTTTGTAAATTAATTTGCTAATTAATATAAAAAGGAGCTGATTGTGAAAATTAAGAGGAAAAAGCTGAACAATCAATGCAGGATCACCTGCTAAAAGAACTGAAAAGAATTTGTTGAAATGAAGTTAAAAAAACTGATGAAAATATCAGGTGGGAATCAAATTTAAAGTTCCTAAACTGTGAATCAGCGACAAGTATACGGATAGCTAAAATCACAGTTTAAGGTTCAATACATTATAAAAAGGTTTTAACAATAAAAATGCACAATTATTTGCTAATCACCCAAATCCTCTGGTTATTAATTACCATAATGCAAAAAATAGAAAACAAACATTAAATTAAATGCTAAATATGTTAAACATCAGAAAACCTTTCAGGAAATACATATTTTTTAATTAATTCAAGCTTTTGTTTAAAAGTTTCTCTTTTTTGTTTTATTTTTTGGTAACTTTTAGTTATAAAAATGTTACCTCGTTAAAAAAAACAAAAACTATGCGTCACTTGTGAACAACATTTTTATCTATCTAGCACAGCGCTTTAGCCCTCCATGATCAAATCCTACATTTTCTGACAATATTTGATTTTGAATTAAAAAAACAAGTTTTAGAAAGGAAAATAATACAATAAAAAGTGTAAACTATGAATGATTTTCTCACCTATTTGAAAACATTTGTCCCCTTCTGTATAGAGACAGGAAATGTATTATGATTTTGCACATCAATGTCAAATCACAGCGCCCCCTAGTGTGGCTTTAATGTAAATGTTGCAACCAGCCGGTGGGACAACAGACAGGATCGCTCCTCCAGAAAACAGTGAGACGGCAACAAAAACTGCAAAAATGAACGGTATACAAAAAAAGGTAAATTGTATAAATAGAAAGAAAACAACTGACAGAAATATCTGTAAAAAAATGGATTAAGATGCTGAACCTCAATTCTCCATCAACCTTTAAGGTCAAGCTGCTCTGAAGAACAGAATCCTGTGAAAATGTCGCCTGGATGACTGAAAATCTTAACAAACATTGCTTAAAAAATAAAAAAAAATGTTAGTCTGTAATAAGGAATCAGGCTAGCTGAGGTAAAAATGTAAAGCAGCTGAAAAAAATAAGCATTTTCTAAAAATGAAGACCCCCCCCCAATTATTTTAATGGTTGAAAATGTGAAAGAAAAATGTAAATAACTGAAAATTAAAAAGCAATTTATTCACATTGTGTAAAAACAACTAATGAATATATGTCAGAACCTGGTCGTGTTTCATTAAAAAAATTAAACATGACCCAGAAAAAAGTGTGGGTGCAACAATAAGGTTACAAAGGGACGAGGAAGAACTGACAGCAGACACTGGGGGGGATTAACTGGAATGAAAACAGCTGCAGAGGATCATCAACATGAAGCTGAACAGACTGACAGGACAGAGAACAACCCAAAACATCACTAAAAAACCAGAGAATATTTAAAAATGATGAGTTGAACTCAACGATAAATGCTAAATTAGAAAAACATTACAGGCAAATAAAACAAGGTTTCATTAAACCAACCAGTGGAGAAAGAAATAACACAGAAAATCTGCAGCTATGTTAGACAAAAAAACTGTTAGATTTTTTATTGTTTGGTTTTGGCCTGTTTTCTGTTCATAGACTATTGTAAAGCATGAGAGTTTGAGGGCCCTTCCCATAAAAATGTGCTGAAAAGTCCCACAAAACTAAATGAAAACCCTCTTTTTTTGTTTCTGAACAGAAGCTCGACCAAATTAGATCGGAACTGTCCGGATACTGAATCCAGATCTCAGAGAAAGACGAAGGAAGTGCATCTAACCAGCTGACCGAACGACTTAAGGTCCTTTGGCTGAAGAAAACAGTCAAACGGACTCTTGTGGTAATTGATTTGAGAAAAGTCGCCACAGCCGAAGAGCCACATTTAGTCAGAGGAAACCAACCTTCCCTGAGGGAAATGTTGCTCTTGACACGCAAACGCTGGTTTATTCTGTCAGTTGATTTAGGGGTTGACCTCACGGCCTGTCCGTCATTAGATGAAGAGCAAAATGGTTGATGCACATTCAACCATCTGAGGATTTTTGGACACTTTTGGTGGCAGATTTGAAAAGTTTGTCTTTGTTCTTAATGATGGTTAAGCAGATACGGGGGGGGGGGGGTGTTTGGTGGCTGGTGTTTGGTCTTCTGAGTTCACCTTCCTGCAGGATTTGTGTGGCTTTTTTTACTCCTGCGGCATTATGTGGAGAGTCTGGGTGGCCGGAGGGAGGATGGGACGATGTCTGGAGGACTGGCATTAGTGATTCATGGCTCTCCGCCTGCTGGTCCTGGTGTCCCGGATGAGATCTGTCCAGAGAGGCCGCAGGTCCACTCAGCCAAAGATACTGTGCTCACCCCATAGCCCCCGTCCCCCCCAGCACGCACAAATCCAATTATGCGATAAATCTGGAAACTCATTCCTATGCTGACGAGGTTCCAGATGTGATTAGCACCTTTGTGTTTTCACGCCGTTTGCTGATTGTGTTTGCTGACCCTCTGCGTCCTTTCGAGATCAATGCGCTGCAAACCGATGCCCAGAGACTTTAAACCTTTAATTTTTGACGTTCAAGATACTTTATCAGCTTGCAAGTTGTTTTATCTTCTCTTTAGCTTTTCTCAAAATCCGTCGAGGATTTTTTTTTTTTGTCTCCTTAAGAGCTGTGTCAGGGCCGGGCAAACCTTTTGGCTCAACGAGTTTGATAGAAGGGATGGACCAGGAGCAAATGCTTGGAGCGATTTGACGATACATTTTCTTAATAACATGGAATCTGGACAAAACAGGCCTTTCACTTTGATTGAAAATGAAAATGCGGATTGTGAAACAAAGCCTATTAGAGTTTTTGTTGAAGGTTTGGTGACTTTTTCTTTTATTTTACTGCCAATTGGACCAACGGGTTGATATCCCCGGGAAATGGCCGGAAAAATGTCAGTCCGACTTAGAAACACCCACGAGCGTCAGAAAAACAACAAACACCACAAGAATGCAGAATCACTTTCTGCACCTTAAGGACTGTCAGTTTGTTTGGAGTGCACTATCTACGGGGAGACACCAGAGTTACAGACGAAAAAAACATCAATAAAGATAATATCATTTATTCCAGTTTAAATAGCTTAACGGGCTGCGTTCGGCCCCCGGGGCCAAAGTTAGTCCACTCCTCAGCTAGGATTCAGGATTTAGGTACTTTATCTTAAAGTTCAATACGGACATTCACTGTCAAGATTTTAGAAGCAGAAACATAGATGTATGTTCTAAGGAAAAATGGCTGGTTTCAGATTTGAAGAGGATGTACAAACTTGAACTGAGATTCTCATCTTGTTCAGTTTGTTCTAAAATGAGTCGTTAACACTAATTACAATAGTTATTGGTCACTGTAATCAATAAACTACAATAGGTCCATTAAAAATACCAACCATTTGCTTATCATTGGGCCGTAACATTCAGTTTGAAGTTAAGTTAGCTTTTTTAGCTGATTGTTTCCCTTTTTGAATGTTTGTGTGGAACTCCTTGTTTCCAGATTTTGATCTGATTTCTTGTTGAGTTAAAATGATTGCCGAATGGATGGATCATTTCCCTCCTTTCCAGTGATTTTTCTTCATAGGATGAGTGTTCTTCTCGCCTTTTTTTTGCGCCGTACCCGGCTTCAAACAGAACCCTTTCAGTCCGACAAAGTGGCTGCGCTGCTTCGCCGTCGCCCGCTTTCAGTCTGCAAAACAGAAGCTGTGTCTGTTGGCCTGTCTGTGTCTGAGCCAGATCCGACCCTCGTTCCTCCCATCAGGCCAAACGCCGGACGATTCAAAGGTGGGTTTTAACGGCTTTTTTCTTTTCTTCAAAGAGGTCAAGAGTCAGGAGACGTTGTAAATCACTTAAACTGCAGGAATGGAGAGAGTGGAGGGGGTGGACAAAGATGTTATTAATGTTTTAAGAGATGCTATCTACCTTCTCCTGCTGTGCACTCAGGTCTGCATGCATAAATGCTCAACAGCTCTCGTCCTGTCTCCAAGGGAAACCTTTTTCACCCTCTCGTTTGGTTGTTTTTTAACCAAACCCGTCTTCAGGCATAGACCACAGAGCTTTCACCTCTCAGCATGTCGGCTTAAATGGGCCTGAGCTCCACCCACCCACCCACCCATCCATCCATCCATCCATCCATCCATCCATGCAGACCTTCATTTTCCTCCAGCTTTCACACCTGAGAGAGCTGAAGCTGTCTGTGCACCTGACAGCTTATTCATTTGGAGGCTGCTCAGGAGAAAATCCTTCCCTCCGCTGCACGGTCAGTAACTTCACACCGCTTTAATCCCCTGAAAATAAAGACAAGCCTTCCACTTAACACATCCCACTCTGAAAACTCTCCGTAATTATCCGTCCAACCCGAGGCAGGCGTGAGAAGAGCACTTAACTAAAAGTCACACAAAGTCCTCCAGAGCTTCTTCAAGTGTCCTACATAACAACTAACACCTTCCTACAATTCTCCAGGGTCTTAACTCCGAGATTCCTCTGAATCCTGCAAAGTCAGGTTCTCTGGAGGATCAGGAATAGAATATTCCCTGCTCCGATGCCATCCCTCTCCGGCTGGACCTGATTTACATGTAGAAGAGGCTGGAATGCGCGTTTTCCGTGTGTGACAGAGCACACATGAGGTGAGGAACTTCACGCTCATTTTCTTTAACGGAAACCATGCCTCCAGGATCCAGTCCAGAACAAGTCGGATCACACATGTTTGCGAGGAGGGACCCCCACCTGGGGGTCGGATGATGGATGTAAACATACACTGAACACAAACACAGCACTCACCAAAGAACATGCTGCTCTCCATCGCTCCAAAAGCTCAGGGGTTTGCTGTATTTCCTCTCTGGTGCCCAGCAAATGTGTGTGTGTCCATGTGCAGCAGCAGCAGCAGCAGCAGCAGCAGCAGGCTGAGCATGTCTCATACACTCCTCAGTGGCGTGTGCGTGTCCGTGCGCGTGTGTTCAGTCCAACAGCAGCAGCAGCAGCGTGGCTGAGCGCTCTCCAGCTGCACGCCGCTGTTCTGTCAGGCTCTGGATCTGCCTCTCTGACTCCTCTCACACCGGTCCTCCCCTGCCTTCTCGTCCCTCCCCTCTTCTTTAGCTCTTCCCCTCCTCCACCACCACCGCCTCCTCCTCCTGGCCCCTCCACTTACTGATCCTCCTCTCTCCTTTCATTCTCTGCGCTCTCCAGCCTCCTCTCCACCAGCGCCTCTCTACGTTTGTCTCCCCTTTGTTTTTATGTTTCAGCCGTGCTGCTTCTTCTCCTCCTCACTCCTTGCTTTTCTTAGCTGTCACTTCTGCCTTTCATCTCCTTCCATCCTCGGCTTTCTCCTCTTCTCCATCTCTCCTCGTCACAGCATAAACAGAAACTGAAGTTGGTAAACATGCAGATTAGTAGTTAAAACCTGTGGACAGAATTAGCCTCTTTCAGCTCATTTTTCTGCTGCTACAGCTGCATGTTTCATACTGGTGATAACTTTCAACAGCATGTTTAGACTTTAAAAAAAAAGTCCCTTCACGCTTGAAGAACAGGAAACATTCATTTACTGGCTGCTGAAATGAAACTTTAGTGTCTTCCTGAAACAATATTTCTGCATCTTTTAAAATAGATGTTTAAGACCACCGTCATTTAAAAAAGGTAAAAGCTAAAAAGAAGGTTTTCCTTTTCTAAAAAAGTTTTGATGTTTTTAAATGTGTAACAATTGGATGGATGGATGGATGGATGGATGGATGGATGGATTGATGGATGGATGATGGATGAGTGAATTCATGGATGGATGGAGGGAGGGAGGGATGGATGGATGGATGGAGTGAAAGATGGAGGGCTGGAGCCAAAGATCATGATGTTGTTTTTTTCTTCTAAATGTAAAGTTGTAGTTTCCCCTGAATTTAAATTTGGATATATTTCTAGTTTTTCTCTTTGTTTTTTTCTGTTTGGTGTTTAATCCACATGGAGGTGATGGTTAATTAGGTTACTATGGTGATGGGAGAGCTGCAGTGATGTTGGCAGAGCCTTGAGGGTTTTAATTTTTGCAAATAAACGAAACTTTCTGTGACGTAAACTCTCTAAACCTGAGAGGACCTGGCTGTGGATGAAAAGGCGTTTTGTGTTGCTTTTGTTGTGTTTGCTCCCACTTCCAGGACAAAATGTGACGGTTATGCTCAAATGATCCATTGTATAAGATCTCCATCACATTCTTCTCTGTGTCCTCCCAGCAGGTGTGTCAAAAGTCCCGATTGTACTGTTTGGTGCCTTGTAGCCCCTCCCCTCGCTCTCACTTTCTAATGGTGACCTGCCAGAAAATAAATGGCAGCTTAAGGGCTGTGTTCAAATTCATGGGATGCTTTGAGTGAAGAGAGCATCTGCAGGAGAAAAACATCTCAGTGATGCCGTCGGAGAAATCTGAAGGACCCTTCAGGTCCTCACAGCGCTGCAGGTGGCAGAAACTCAGGCTTCAGTCGACATCAGATTGATGTTTGTGGAATGAAGCTCTTGATTCACCGCTGGGTGTTTTCCTGTCAAGTCCCCAATTTTCTCCTTCTTGGAAAGTTGCCCCACTTTCTTCTGCAATTGCTTTTTTAAGTCAAATAGAAACAATCTTTTTGCAGCTGAAGCTGTTTTTTTCCCCATTTCTTTACCACAGACCCTTTATGCCCCCAACTGATGCTGATTCCACCCCCCATGGCGTCTTGTTTGAAGGAAGTTGATTATAAATGATGGTTAGCCTTGGTATCCAGTATAATTTAGTTACGTCAACCTGGTGAATTTGCATCAAAGAAACAGGAACAATATGGAACCGAAAGCCGCTGGGACCAAAGGAACGTCCGGTTTGTTTCTCTCAAGTGTCTTTCTAACATCCTATGAGTTACAATGCCAATTTAGGGCGGAAATAAAGTTGATTTGGTGTTTTCCACATCGACTCAAATTTATGTAAAATGTCACTAAAGCAGCTGCTTTTTTAAAAATTATTTTAAAATGATAAAGGCTGTGTTTTTAGAAGTAAAAGTCACGTTTTTCGCATACAAAGGCCAAAGGTGCGACTAATTCTCAGGAGCAAATCATATGTACATTTTTTTCAAGCATGAATAAGCTTAAATCTTATTTTCCTACAAACAACCAGTGGAGGGCGCCATAGGTGTGTGTGCCAGTATTTACGACTGACAGTGACATAGAAGAAGACGCGCCATCCAAGTCAAACATGGGGGAGAATCTGATCTGATGAAAGATTGTCGTTCAAAGAAATTGAAATGATCTCATGGATGTGGACATGGAGACGTGACTAGCGATGCTTTTGTAGAGCTCTTCAAAATAAATAAAATAAACCCGATCTCAACATCATCGGTCTCTTCGATTGTTGTTATGCCTGCATGTAGAGATGAGGCTAAAGACTTGACAATGGCTTTTCCTTCTCGCATCCATAGCATCTCCCTGTAGTTAATAAACACATTTTTGGACTAGCATTGAGCGTCAAATGTGACACGCCTCCAAAAAGACGATGTCTTCAGGTTGTCTGAATCTACAATTCCAAAAGTCGTCCATCCAGTGTTTTCATAAATTGTGTTTGGAAATGTTCATATCTAATCGTTTTTCCTTTGGCAGATTGGTGACGTAGTCGCTGAAAAACAAAAGTAGTGAGCATGTCTCTGATGTAGGTTAAAATCCAGAATGCTGGATAGTCTTTCAGGGGTTAAGGAGTAGGGAGGGAATCAGAAACAGGCCTGAGAAACAGACTGAGCCGAGAGGATGGATGTTCTGAGGGAACAAAAAAAAAAAATAAGAAAATTCTGGTGAATACATGAAGGATGAGGAATAGGTGGCCTTTAAACTGCTCCATGTGGCCTCTGATCCGCACACATGGAGGTTTCGGAACCAGCTTTTTGCATTGCAATCAACATTCCATTTTGCTCTCTCCCAGAATTCCCTGCTGCATAGAGCGATCTGTCAATCCCCCTGCTGTTAAGCTGCCTCCGCAGACGTCTGTCCAAAGACAAAGCAGGGTAATAATGTAATTACAGATCTCAGCTCCGTGATTAACTTGCAGCTAAAGAAGTGTGATTACAGGAGCGATGTGACAGCTAGACAGTGATTAAATCTGTCATCCAAACTTCTTCCTTTTTGCATCTGTCACCCTTTCTTTGCTTTTTTTGAAGCTCTCCCTGTTGGCAGGGCGTCACCTCTGACTGTCTTCTTCTGTTTTTACTTAATCGCCTTCATGGTTTTCCTTCTTTCCTTCCATCGTGCGCCGATTTCACGTCCTGGCTGCTAGCTTCTATCACGCCATCGTCAGGCACAAGCATTTTGTGAGAGAACTCTCATGTCCACATCGAGACAACTCATTTCCACCACACGTATGAAGGATAAATACGAACCGACGCCGTTTTAAACCGGCTGGGAGGGACATTACAGCTCTATATTTAAGATGCAGCAACGCCAAGACAGCCCACACGCACGTTACACAACCGGATTTCCACAGCCGTGGGTTTGACAGGAAAAACAGGAAACATTTGAATAATTTGCAAATGCAGAGAACATCTTAAGGGTGAGTCATTTCTGCAAAATTTAGAATATTTTCTCTTTCTGAACAATTTTTCTCACAAAGAATGCGATGTTTAGGATTTAACAACATCAAATAAATCACGAAAAGACATTTAAGTTAAAAAATATACAGTTTTAAATGTCATGGCCTGTCAGTATCTCCCTCCTCCCCCCTCCTGCTGCTGATGGACGCGACCAGCTGGATCCACTCACCTCATCTACACCTGCCTTCATAAACTCCTCCTGGATCATCAGCCGGTGCCAGTTCGTTGTTCCTCCTATGGTGCATAGTCTGGTCAGCTCATGTTTGTTGTCTCAGTCTAGTAGAACCAAGCTCATGTTATGTTCTTCGCTCTGCTTCAGGACATTAACCTTCTGGATCCTCACCTGGTCGCAGTCCTCCCACGTTGCAGTCACGCCAATCCTGAAACCTCCAGCCAGCCGCCTCGCCTCACCTTGGTTCAAGCTTCGCCCACGCCGTCTCAAGTAACCTCCAGCCTGCGCCTCGCCTCGTCTGGATTCAAGCCTCGCTCTCGCCGCTGTTCACCCTCGAGGAGATTCCCGTTCAAGATTCCACCAGCCTGCTCTCGCCCTCTCTTCCTGGAAGGAAGCCCTGTCAAGATCACGTTCAGATTAAACCACTTTAATCTTACCGTTGTGTCAAGTCTCTTTCCGGGTTCCAGCATCTGGGTCATTCCTGAACTCACGTTCGAATCATGACATTAAAGGCGAGAATCTTAAAAAAATGCCGAAAATTGGAAGTGTTTAACTTCTGAGTTTTTAAAAATGGCCTCTCAAAGTTAATAATTATTTGATTTGGATTTTGTCTAGCTGGTAGAAAACCTCATAATCCATCATCTCTACTGTATTTACATATTGATAAATGTGACTCGTGGATCGAAGAACTGTATAAACATCTTTATTGACAAAAGCACTCAAAGACTCCCAGAGTCCCAGTGCAATTTATCACCTCAAGTTTTACATCACCGGTTAAGATGATCTGCTAAAACACTGATCAATGTTCAAGAATGTGTCAGGTACGGGGGTTGATGAAGGATCCAAAATGCAGAGACAGGAGGTTCCAAGTAAAAAGGATTTAATACTCATAAACAAAAAACTCTGCTTAGCAGGGTAACCAAACAAAACCAGCTGTAAGGGTAACCAGGAAAAAATGGGACAAAGACTATATGGACCAGCACAAGAGGAAGGCAGACATATACAAACAGGACTGACGAGACACAGGTGAAAACGATTAGGGGAGATTGGGAACCAAGGAAGTAAAACTCAAAACTAAGGCCGCATTTACACTTCAGGTCTAGATGCTGATATCCGATTTTCTGACTATATCCGATTTTTTTGACGACCCGCTTACATCATCTTTTAAAAGTGACCCGTATCTGATTTTTGCATTTACACTATACAACGCTGAAACTATCAAGCGTAAATCAAATCAAATCAAATCAAACTTTATTTATAAAATAGCGCTTCTCATGCACTTTGTGCAGCTCGAAGCGCTTTAACACTAAAAACAGTAAACACACAACATTACAATAAAAACCCCAACCCACCCTTCACCCTTCCCCCTCCCCTCCATTAAACCACATGACCCATGGCTCCCACGTACAATGAAATATGACTATGTAACTGTAAAAGAATAAATAAATAAATAAATAAACAAACAAGTATGGCTTGGCTCTGCTGCGAGGAAACAGTATCTGGGAATCCTTTCATACCAGGAGCCAGCCTGGCCACCGGAACATCGCCACAGTGCCCACCCAGACCGGGACAACACCGGGGTCCCCCTCACAGCCAAAAGCTGTAAAATTAGACCCCAGCCGCCCCAGCAAGGGCAAAAACTGCAGCAACAACCGCTGACCAAGCCGGCAATCCCTGGAGGAAAAGATCCCCTCAAGAAACACTGGGGCTAAAATCATAAGATGCTAAAATTAAAAACATAAAAAAGAAAGAAAAAAACAAACAAACATAAAATTGAAAATAAGATGCGTAAAATTAAAATAAATACATAAAATAGCCTATACTAAAACTAATAGAATAAATTAGCAGTTAAAATCAACTAAAAGCTAAATTAAAAAGGTGGGTCTTGAGCCTCTTCTTAAAAACCTCTACTGTCTCTGCGGCCCTGAGGCTCTCCGGCAGGCCGTTCCACAGGCGAGGACCATAATGGCAGAACGAAGCCTCACCATAAGTTTTGGTCCTCACTTTAGGAACAACTAAGAGGCCAGCACCGGGGGACCTCAAGGTCCGCGAGGGCTCATATTTTAAAAGAATATCATTTAAATAAGAAGGCCCAAGACCATAAAAACATTTATAAACCATTAAAAGAATTTTAAAATCAATCCTGAAACGCACAGGGAGCCAATGCAGCGATTTTAAAACCGGTGTAATGTGTTCCAGTCCTCAGAACGCCTAGACGTTCTGAGGACTATGTAGCAGCATTTCCGCCTTCCGCGGACCTCCTTCGGACTTTTGTGACTGTGGTTGTCATGGAGGCAAGGCAGTGACGGAAGGAGACGTTGCCTTGGGCGCTTCTGAGGGGATGCACGGGGGAGTAAAAAGGAGGGCTGCTCGGCCCTCTCTGAGTTTTGAATGAGGAAGTGTTTGCAGACGTGCTGTACTAACAGTTTGATCCAAGTGTTGAACCTTTCCTGCGCGTTGACTTCTCTTTTCCGACCGTAGTCAGAAACACACGGGAGATTTCCTCGGGGTTCTCTTTTCCGTTCTGAACCCTCAGCCTCCAGAGTGGGTTAAGAAAGACTCCAAAACTTTGGGGGAGACACCTTATTTTTAATTTACGTTTTTTAAATTTACACACGCAAGAACGCTCACGCGCGCTCACACACACACACGGTCCCCATCATACACGCCCCCCAAAGAAATAAACGGCTTCTAGCCTGCTGTTCCATAGCAACGGTGTCCCGCTTCATTAGTTACCGTTTGCGTCCGGACCGGACATAACAGTGGTTTCCAACTACGGTCTGAAGCCTGAGGCTGAAAGGTAACACGCTGACAGCAAAATCAGCACAAAAGCACCTTAATAAGTCATGTGATCTCAGTTGGTGGTGTCCTGAGTTGATGTCACTGAGGTACGACTCGCATTTACTGGGGAATATCCGATCTGTCTGCTTACATGGCACACGCTAATGCACGTATCCGACTCGTTTCCGATTCATTTCCAAAAAAACGGAATCCATGCGCTTTTGTCCTGCTTACACGTTCACCGATCATATCCGATCTGTGCCAAATGAGAGGAAAAAATCGGAATTGGGTCACTTGAACCTTGCAGTGTAAAGGCGGCCTAAGACATGCAGGAAACCTTCAAAATATAACAGTAAGCAGAACTCTTATCATGACAGAATCAAAACAGAAAGCAAAAACTAAGACAAAAAAAACCCCTAATCATGACAGAATGAGAGTCCACAGCTGGAAAAAATTGTGTGTAACAGCAAACAAGGTAAAATCTTCAGAGAGCATTTCATTTGAGGAGGAAGAGCATTACAGGAACAACACAGGACCTCCTAGACCAGCGGTGGGCAAACAATATCAGAGACCCATGTTTTTATTTTTATCTGGCCACACGATCAAGACCTGCATAGAAAGTGACATTTTCTTCCCCCCTTCTGCAGTCTGTGTCCCCATCTGAAACCCTCTAAAATCTCTGTCAAACAGAACAGAAGACAGTCTTTCCTTTCTACGTCACAGTTCATCTTTCCCGGTTTAGCTTATTCTTTTACAGCGATTATATTGCTTTTTTAAATCAATCTCCCCCTTGTCTCCTGTACAGAAACGCGGATCTCTTCAGATCAGAAATCTGTGATCGATCAGATCTTTGTTTTCATTCTAAGATCCTGGAACTAATTTCTATGAAGGTTTGAGGATTTAAACCAGAGAAAAGTGTGAAAATGTTCAAGTCTGTGTTAGAAAAGTGTAGAAGTGAGCGACCTTGGGAGCGTTTCGGGCAGTCAATCTCAAGCAGGTGGTTACTTAGGCCACTCCCCTAGGGCGGGTCAGTTAATCAACACACCTGTGCAGCGTCCTATTTAAGTCCAGGTGTGTAAGCTGTTCATCCTTCTTTACTGCAGCGCTGCGTTCTTCGCCCCAACCTCCTCCCCGGCTTCCACGTGTGAGCTCCGTTAGGGGTAGGTTTTACCCAAAGTTTATGGAAATTTGTCTCATGGAATTGCACGGAGTCTTATGCCAAGACTAAAGGAATGTGAAATGGCAATTAAAAGGAATGGGATATGGCATTTATAAAGGAACGTGAAATGCCAACTAAGAGGAATGTAAAGGCTAACTTAGAGGAATGTGAAATGCTAACTTGGAAAAAATGTGAAATGCTAACTTGAAGGAATGTGATGCTAAGGAAAGTGAATGTCAAAGAATGTGAAAGCAAAACAAAGAATGTGAAAGCAAACTAAAGGATGTGAAATAAATATTTTACTGCGTTAGTTGACTGACTGAAAGTGAACAGTGAGGAGTTTTACGGCCATAAACGTCTGTAATCAGACTCCATGGATTTCACCGATCACGGTTATTTTTAGAGCGAAACTCCTGTAATAAACGAGGGAACTCTGTCCTGGTGAAAAGGTAACGCAGATATATGCATAGCTGCAGCAGAAGACATAGAAATAAGCCTTTTTCATTATTACTGGATGAGAAACAGACGTGCAGGACACAGCTGCTCTGTTTTAGTGCAAAACAGGAAAATCAATCAATCAATCAATCAAGGAAAATGACGGCAGAGGATCCACTATTTATTGGTTTTTCTTTTTAATGTATCAGTATATTTTTTCTGACTTTTGGTCTTTGAAAATCACAGTTATTTGGTCATTTTTTTATTTCATAAATAGTGTTATTTATTTTATTAAAAGGATCATGAATTAATAAAACTTTATTATAGGGCTTTACAATGAAAGAACGATCAAAGAAGTTTAAAGAAAAGGAGTTCCTGTGGCCTCACAAGAAAAGGTTTGGGGACTCCGCTCTAGCATCCATGTGGTGTTGGAAGATTTGATGTTTTTCATTCTTCCCATCATTCAAACACCACATGAACGCAGCATTTCTCCAAGTTTTACATGAGGTTCATCAAGCCGTTGGTGCAATTGGGTCTAAAATGAGAACAAAAGTTTTAACCTAAAAACTCTAAAATGCTCCATTTTAAAATATAATTTTCAATCCAAATGTTTTCATCCAGATTCCATGGTATTTCTTTCTCACTCCATGCATCTGCTCCTGGTCCGGTCCTTCAACACAATTTTAGAACCCCATGTGGCCCGCCAGTCAAAATAGTTGCCCTCCCCTGTCCTAGAGGAAAATGTAGTCGATGCATCCAGCAGATTTTGGAGAAAAGTCTGCAAAAAACCTAGTCATATGCACCCATTCAGGGGTTGACCCGGTGCTGCAGGTTTTGAGGTTGTCCGTGTGCTTCACTGCGTGTTCACCTCAATACTGTCTGCGGGCCAGCGGCGTGTCCATTTGACCAGCCTGTATCGACCTGTAAGCGCAGTTGGGACAAAAGCTAAAGGTGATGAAGCTCTCCTGTGCAGAGTTTATAGTATTTTGCAAATTATTTACTAAATAATGTTTTGTTGTTGCAACAGATTGATCAGGAGGAATTCTGGACAGTGCAATCAAAATTTAAAATGTTGGCAAATTTGTGTTCTTGTGAAAAAAAACCACATATATGTGAACCAAAAGTGAGCTAAACCATCACACTCTGCTGTGTCTCAGGCTCTGTTCCAGCTCTTCAACCCAAACACTGGTGATGACATTTTTGACGGACAAGTTAGATTCTCGTGTTTGTTTTCAGTTTCTGCGCTTTCTGACTCCGGGAAACGGCAGCCTCAGTCCTGCAGGATCTCCTTTTGTGTGGGAGAAAGTCTGAGTTCTTTAGTTTGAACCGACGAACGACCAAAGGGTGTGTTTATTTTTTTGGTGCAGAATGATGGCATCAAAGACACAATAATCAACAAAACTTAAGGATTCTTTTGGGTGGTGAAAACTGAAAACCGGCTTTCCTGACGTAGATTTCTGGAGGGAAACCTTCAACCTGATGACCTCCGTGCTTGGTTTTCCTAAAGCACATGAAATCTGCAGACCCGGTTTCCTATCAACTAAAGACCCCCGAGGCACGTGTAAACACACCAAAAGTGGTCTGAATTGGATCAAGGCAAGAGGGAAACAAAAAGTTCTCCACTCTAAAACCCTCTGCTAAATGCTCTCCTAAAGTCCATCCACACCCATAAAGTCTTTGAATGAACTTTAGGTCACAGTGCTTAAAAAAACTCACATTCCCACAAAAAAACTAAATGGTATCAAACTAATAAGAATTATGTCTATAATAATATAAAAATATGATCCAGGCTATTTTCAGATAAATACTAAATTTTAACTGAAATTCCAGCATGATGGGATCGAGGTCCGCAGGTCTCAAGGGAAAACTGAGAACCTCCAAAAACATGCCAAGAATGTTTGGACTCTCCCTCCTGTAAGCCTCAGGACGAAACGAGCTTTTTCTGTTTCTGCCGGGGCATTTCTGCCAGGTTTGTGTGTGTTTCTGTGCTGCACGGCGTGCGTCCTCCCGCACGCGCTCAGTCAGCCCTCCAGGACCCAAAGAGCGGATCTGACTGTACGGCTGAAGGTCAGACAGCATTGACCGGCTCTGAGCTCCAGCCGCCGGTATCGACTGCAAATGAGATCTCGTCTTGATCAAAGTGGTGTGTGTCTGCGCACACACACACACACACGCTCGCTCTGCCAGTCATCTGTGGCACCAGCCACAGGAAAATCCTGCCAGAAAAAGCCGTCTCATTCCAGGCTCGGCTATTTTGAACATCGCATGTGTTTCTGATTGACCCTTGAAAACTCCTCCTGGAGGCCCACCACCCACCGCGTCTCCTGCTTCTCCTCCTGAGCCCAATCTTTCTGAAAATAGCTTTGTTCTGTACCTGAAATGACACTTTTGTTTTCCCGCCTGACTTGCATCCTCCATGCCTCCACCTGCCTGTGCTGTTAGCGGTGTGGAGAGCCTTTTTTAACCTTGACTCGCAGGTGTCGGTGCCACATTATTTGTCACCATAAATCGCGGTTAAGCAGCGACGGTCGCTCTGCAGGAAAAACCCCGGTGTGCCCGGTGTGAGCGGAGCCCCATTAATCTTTCTGTCACTCGCGTGACGCTTTTCATTAGTTATTTGGCTATCTGATCAACAGGCGCACTCTGAGGACTTTTCAAAGCCGGCTGCAGCAAACCCGAGGAGGACAGAGGCTGGAACATGCTCAATGTATTCTTGAGTCTTTCTCATGTTCGTCATTTGTCGATGTGCGCGGATGTTTTGGGTCAATGAGAATCACGCCGTTTGCACGTATTTTACTAGTCATTACGTAAATTGTACGCAGTTGTGTGTGATTTTTGTGGGACGCATACGCAAATTTGTGGCTTTCCACGACCGTCCATGCATGTACCACCGACGTATAGCTTTTATATCGCGTATACGGCGCACTTATCACGTTCATATTACGTAAGTGATGCACTAATCACCGATGATTTGCATTCTACATTTACGTGTTCTTTGCGTGGTTTATTCGTACTTCTTCCGGGGGTTTAGCGTGCTTCATTAGTGATTCATCTGGGAAAATTTCACCTATGAATGTCACCTAAAATGCACAACTTTTCTCATTTTTTCCACGTACCACGACCAATTTCCATCCGTCCAATATGCATAAAATGTACATAGCCACTATGTACATACATGTACATAGTGGCTGTGTGACACGGTCCTAAGGCTGACTTCATTTCCCATCATCCCTTTGTTTACACCCTTTCCCATTAGCTTACAGCCCCTTACACCCCTAACAAAAATGGCGAGCAGTATGGGAGCTGTCCAGTTGTACAGTTCTGATTTAGATTCCAGCTCAGACGAGGAAAACAAAGACGTTCATGGATCTATGTGTCTGCAGGTGGATGATCAGAATGGAGCGGAGCAGGGAGCTTGTGCCTTGCCATAGTAGCTTCTACATCACAGCCACAAGCTTTTTATGGCCCGCAGCAGCAGTCACTGACTGCAAGGACCGTATTGTTTTCACAGTTGGAAAGATTTCTGCACCTTTGAGCGAAAATTTCACCCCCGAAAGTCACCAAAATGTGCACACAACTAGGATAAATTGAAAATGAATTTCGACAAAGTGAACGTCACCCCCACAAAGAAGATGACATCACGGTGAGCGATCCCGTAAAATGAATGGGCCGAAAATTGCTAATGCACGGGGCCAAAAATAGTATTTCCAAAGTCAATTACGAAATCAAAACATGCGTGTCAGGGATATCCCAAAGAAGTTTTCAAATCATTATGGGATGGACGCACGACCTACGGCTTGGCGGCCATTTTGTGGGGAACTCTGAGAATTGGCGATTTTTGTGTTTTTCGACAATGTGGAAAAATGACACCTTTTGTTTATGCGAGTTTCACGAGATCGCATAAACATGCCGTTAGCTCGAGTCTACAAACACCAAAGACGTTTTGTTGACCTTTGACCTTGGGAAGAGGCCGCCATCTTGAATTTTCAACGGCCTGCCCATGACGAACTCGCAAATGTTGCAATCTTAGCCAGCTCGTGCACTATTTTTTTTGAAATGTCGTAAAAAACGAATATGCCATTGCCTGGCCCATGCTGAACACAACGATGTCGCATACGACAAGATTGATAAAGGAATGTGGGCGTGGTAAACAAAAAGTGATCGCAAAAAAATGTGATGACTCAGCAAAATATTTGGAATTCTGATTTTCTTTTTTAGAATTCGCAAATGAAACCGATATAGCCTTGTCAGGGATATCCAAACAAATTTTTGAAATCATTACAGAACGGCAACACGACCTACGGTTTGGTCGCCATTTTGTCCCAAAATGTGCGATTTCGCTTTTTTCGCGTTTT
Source organism: Oryzias sinensis (assembly GCA_037389245.1). NCBI lineage: Eukaryota > Metazoa > Chordata > Actinopteri > Beloniformes > Adrianichthyidae > Oryzias > Oryzias sinensis. The sequence goes on from CM074491.1 coordinate 4,362,754, forward strand.
TATACAATATGTAAAACTGAACTTTTTTTCGAGCTATTTCCACAAAATTTCACGCACATGTTGCTAGCGTGAGTCTACAACCACCTCTGCAGTCTTGAATTTTCAAAAAAAAGCACATTTAATACCGGATACAAACGTAAACTTGTCGTGAACTTTTATTGATCGTCTTGGGCATTGAACTTCTTGGGCATTAATGGTAAGCTACTGTGGAAAATATGTTGCAATCAGAAGTTGTGGATTTTCAACAGCGTTGGAGTGGCAAAAGTCGCTTACTGTTATAACTCTTATGTTTTTCAATAGAATACTGTGCAAATTGAATGCATGCATCCATGGCTGGAACTGAACATATTGAAAAACACTGGACATGGACATATAAGGAATGTGGGCGTGGTTTGCAAAAACAGCCGTTGCTAAAGACATCCAAAAGGTTACTCTTTCCGATTCGTCTGAAACTAACGTCGATCTGTTTGTTATCCCAAGGTGACCTAAAGATAAAATGGTTGATATGGAGATAAAATCAACAGAAAAGCCGCCATTTTGACAAAAGTGGATTTTTTATCAACTCATGACATGTAGCTCTTACCAATGTAACAGTGTGTTTTTCTAAGTAAGATGATGATGCTGATTGCTAAGCTAGAACCTTAGCTACTTAAGCATAATTAGCATGGTTGCCATAATTAGCATTTAAGCAATGTTTTTTCTGAGTCAGTTGATGATGCTTATCGCAATGCTAGCACTTTTAGCAACATTAGCACAACTAGCATAGTTAGCATGATTAGCATATGCAGCTTTGACCAGCCTTGATCAAATGTGGGCGCTGAGGGCAGCAGTGCTGGGTAGAGTTGGGCCTCGAGGGCGGGTGGGACGTAGAGGCGGGTGGCAGGGGCGAGTTGCACCTGCGAGCCAAACAATGCCACTTGCAACTTTAATTTTGATTATATTTTTTCATCTGTTCCTGATTGAAAATTCTTTGAATAAAGAAAAGCTCAGAAATAGTTTTTTTGAGCTTAGTTTTCTTTATTAATATGATGAAAAATGTTACAAGAACTTGTTGAAAACACAGAAAACGGCATTTTCATTGGAGTGGATCTTCAAATTCACATGAAACAGCAGACAGACCAAACGTCAACTTCTTTTACTGAGGAACTTCAGTGAATAATGATTAAAAAAGTATTAATATTAATTTTATTTATTTACATTTGCTCAAAGTTTAAAAAAAAGAAAAAATAAATTGTGTCCTCTAACATCTGCCAGCTCAACAAGCAGTTGCGTTATACCTTTTCAAACATGAAATAACTCCCAGGATTTGGGTTCTCTCTTTACAAAACAATTAAAGGATTAAAGGATTCTTCGTTTAATCTGTAAGTTATACATCCTCTGAGAAGGTCAAACAGGATGTTTAAGGGAAGTTCTCTCCCTGCGTTCTGCTGCCTGTTTCCAATTACAGACCTTCTCCGGACCAGAAGGCCTGTCGGTGCTGTTTTAACTGGGAAGCTTTGATCCTTTTTGCTGGGAAATCTAAAGGCAAAAAGAAGAAGAGAAAGTTGGTGGGAGAACAGAGCTCAGAGCAGAAACATTTTTAAGTCTTATTAGTTTATTAGCCTGTGCTTTTTAAAGAGAATTCCTCCTGGAAAAGTAAACAAATGAAACTAATCTCAACAAGGTTCTGTTACAAGGCTAAAGAAAGGGGCCGCCCTCTTTCTGTTGCATATGTTTATTACTTATAAAGGGTTCAGATCATACAAACAACTTTTATGGTGATTAGAGAGGCACGTCTGTGTTCTAAACTGGGCAGCATTTGGCAGCATCAGCAACAAAAAAACTGACTCATTCTGTTCCATTTCCTTTTGTTTTTGTTCGCTCTTTTCTCTTTTTTGTGGCTCCTGGAGGGCTCCCCCCTTCACCTGTCTACCTAACACTTTAGTTAATTTGATGTGTTTCTGTTTAAGATCCACTGTTTCTGTGCTCTGTGTGTTTTCCGTTTGGAACTTTTGGCCTTCTCGGCTGTGCTGAGGGCCTTTGTTTGTTTGTTTGTTTGTTTGTTTGTTTGTTTGTTTGTTTGTTTGTTTGTTTGTTTGTTTGTTATTATGCTTCTGGAGTTTTCTCCCCGTTTGGAGGGGTGCCGTTTCTTAATTGAATTATTCTCCTAACTCCGCTTCGCCTCTTTGTTCCTGCATTTGGACAGGATACCCCGTCACACAAATCATGAAAAAAATAGTCGCAGTTTTTAGATATATGGATTTGTAAAAATGTCAACAAGTCTAAGAGATTGAAGTCATGTATGTAAAAAATTAAAACAACTTTTCAAGATTTTCTGGAATCGGAATTGAACCAAAAACAAATTTTATCAAATTTAATTGTGTCTCACCAGTTGTTGAGTAGATTTTCTTTTCCTTCTGAAGGTTATGTGAGTCACGACTGTTCTAAACCTCGCATGGTGAAAGAAAAAGATCCGTCTGAGGCCTTTGGAGAAATGTTAGCAGCAGTGTGAGTCTGGTGAAGGAGCTAAAAAGATCTTAGAAGGACTTGAAATCATGGTGAGACCTTCTACACACAGATCTGGTCAACCCAGCAAGTTCACTCATAGAGGGGACCTTAAAAAGCTCAAGGGGGTCTACAAAAACCCTCAAAGGTCTTCACAAGACCTGTCCACAGTTTGTGTTGAAGAGCATCTTTCCACCACCAAATTGTTTACAGTTTACTCGGGTAGAAGAAGAGCAAAGAAACCTTTTGCACTTCTGGAGAAACATCAGAAATTTACAGGGGAAAACCTTGAAGTCCAGGACTTCTGCGGTGACGTTCTTTGGACAAACAAGTCCACACCGGACTTAATTAGACACCAACCGAAGGCATGTTTCCAAAAAACAAAACCTGGAACCAACCATGAAGCACGGAGGTGGAAGGGTCATAATTTGAATCTGCTTTGACTCCAGGCTGTGTCTCAGAGGGACTTGCCTGAGGGACACGTGAAAACATCTGTCAGAAAGTTCATTCGGAACTGGATCATGAAACAGAACAAGGATCCAAAAACTGGCGGAAAACTCAAACAGAGAGTCCTGGAACGGCCCAGATCTGGGTTCCTTTGAGAAGATGTGATCTGAAACAGGAAGGTCTTCAGGACAACTTTCCAACCCACTTCAGAGGTAACTCCACACAGCTGAAAGAGTGTCTGCTCTTTTTTCCTCAGTTTTTTAGATTTACATGTACAGAAGTTCTTGAATTGTATTTTCTCTTAATTTTGTATTACTTTAGTTACATCACTAAAATTACTCAGTATTGCGAACATCGAGCTTGAGCCGTTGAGACAACTGTGTTGTTCTTTTGCGCTGTATAAATAAACCTGAATTGATTTAATTACACATATTTGAAAAACAGCCTTTTCTTTTCTTTTTTTTGTTTTAAGACCATATATGGTGGTGATAAATGTTGTTTTTAATGACGGTGAAGGAAATGCGTTCAGATAAGTGTTTGAGTTGAGACACATTGGGTTTTTCTTCCATCTCAAATGACTTTTCAGAGCATAAAATGAATCAGATTTTTCTACAAGCTTTGATTCTGTGTTTGGGTCGTTGTTCTGCAGCAGAACCTTGATAGAGATCATGGTCCACCGCTAAATTAACTGTAACTATTGGTTCAACTGAACTCCACACCATCATACAACCACCACCATGTTTGACTGCTGCTCTCTTGTTCTGTCTTAGTTTGATTAGAGACATTTGGAGACTCAAAACTTCCAGAGAGTTTCATCAGAATGTTAGTCCAGAGGTTTCTAATCCAGATGTTCTCGTTGCTCAGCTGTGTCTTTCTCCTTCAACTATCACGGATGCGTGTTTCTCCAAACGTTTCTTTCCAACCGTCGGATCATGACCTCGGACTTGAACTGATTCCTTCCATCAACTTCTGGTCCTTCTCTTATTCCCGGATGTGCCAAGAAAGATTTCCTCAAAGACTTTCTTAAGGATTAAGGGCAGGGAGCGTTTACTTTTTCAAGCAGTGCCAGGCAGAACGCCATCCATTGAAAGTTGAGATTTCCGATTATATTTGCTCTTTTTAAAATTTAGTTTGATGGCCTGAACTTTCTCAATCCGACAGCAGAGAGGCTGACACTTTTTTACTCTTTTAAAGTCGGTTTTCTCAGCTGGTTTATCAGATTTTAGAATAAAAGTCCATCTGAACGTCTATGTTGATGCAGGTTTGAGCGGTTATCTCCTGCCTGCTCGTTTCCTCTGTGATGTAAAACACATGGAGAGGAAATGGTGGGAAACCCGACTCGTGCCCCGAAGGTTTAGTGGGAGGGACGCTGGCCACAACGCCCTCGGCTCCCTTGTAGGTGGGTTCCACATAAGCCACATTTGACATTCGGCTGTCTTGTGCAGCGGTGCAGCTCATAAACCCCCCACCACCACCACCTCACACAGCAGCCAGCAGAGTTGAACTCCAGCTACGGGCCTTTGGCGGAGTCGCCGAGCAGCTTTCTCGGTTTCCACTTTAGCGCCTGCATTTCTCCCGTGAATGAGTCATGGTCGCTCGCGGAGCCCAAGCAAATAAAAGCCAAACGCTGCAGCTTAATAACTGGTGTTTTATTTTCGTCGGCTCTGTTGTCATGACATTTCGGGTCAGCTCCCCCTCCGTGGGTGTGGCTGCCGCTCAAGTTGCACCGTGTTACAACATATTGTATTACGGCTGCGTGACAGCGGGGTGGGCTGCATGAGAAGAAGTCCTGAGAATTCACTCCACACACACACACACACACACACACACACACACACACACACACACCCATCCCCTGTTTGGGAAGGCTGATCCGATGTTGTGGGTGTAATTCCCTCACTTCTCGGTTTTCCTGTGAAATCAGGATAAAAATAAAACAGGTGGAAATGTCAAAGTACACTTTCAGCTCAGTTTCATTTGACACAAATCACAACAAGCTGTGTTACTGATGCTGATGGGGGGAAAAGCATTTAAAGGCGGCCATTTCGGCAGCTGCACTGTGTGGATCTCGGTTAATCCATAAGCTGCATGTGCTGCAGAGCAGACCCCTTTCATATCGATCCAATGACTCATTATTCTCAGTACGTCTTTTCATCCTTGCTGCTTTCACAAGAGCTGTTTATTTCATTTCCTAATGATTTCATTTCCCCCTTTTTTCATCAAAATATGAAGCTAACGTGAAGACTTCATATGGTGCCGCTGTCGGACTCCTCCCCCTCTCCTCTCCGCTTGGCTGCTGATTCTCAACACCTGCGACCACTTACCTCATCACCTCATCCGCCTTCATAAGGAGCCACAGGATCATCAGTCTTCGCCAGTCCGTTGCCCCTGATGGTGCATAGTTGGTCTT